>CAOKZL010002165.1:0-304657 GCA_948472985.1 Iguana delicatissima
CCCTAATTCAGGACCAGCCGGTTCCTCTTTCCCCATCTTGCTTCCGTGCTCCAAGGCTCTCTTCAAAACGGCCAAAGAAACGCCTCCCTCTGCTACCCTGTGGATAACACTGAAAACATCACAAAAGTCAACGGTGTGATACAGTTAAAGAATTCACAGGAAATTTAAAAACAATCGTTTCATCCAAAACACTGCAAAACTCACTGAAAAGCTGGTCCTGCCGAAGCCTCCCCTCCTCCTTCTCCTCTCCGGGGCTGCCGGGGGGAGACCGAGGAGCCCCTCCCACAAGTGGCCCCACTCTCGAAAGCACCCCCAGAGACCCCTCCCCAGGCCCCCCTCCGCCCCCTCCCTCTCGGGGCCCCTCCAAGGGGAGCCCGAGGGCCTCCCTCGCCCGCCTGGGGAGAGGAGGAGGGAAGGGCCGGAGGGGCCCCGCTGGGGGTGGGGGGAAGGGAGGGAGAACCTCGGCGGGGCCCAGGAGAGAGCGAGGCCGCCAGGAGCCCCCGCAAGGGCCAGGGACCCCCCAAGCTCTCCCCCGCCAAGCCCGCTCCGCCTCCCCTCTGGGCTGTGGGCGACGCCGCCTCGGGTGCCTGGCCTGGGAGCCGTGAGGAAGGAGTTGAAGGGCCTCGTTGCTTCGCTGTCATGGCAACCCAAGTTGGAGATTCTCCTTCCCTGCTGCTCCTCCATCACCTAAGAGGTAGCCAGCTAGTCTAGGGCCTGTGGGTCATGTTGGGTGGCCTTCACAGCCCTTGTCCTCTGCGTCTGCTGCCTCCCAGCATCTGCTGCCTGAGGCACATGTTCAGGTCTAATAGTGGGCTCCGTTCACTCTGCTGAAAGATACAGCCTGGCCCGAGCAGCAAAACGGATTTCCAGGGCTTAAAAAAAAGCACCACTGCCACCACCCAATCTGGAAGGGGGAAATCAGTCCTCAGGTCAAGGTGCCCAACTGGAGGGACCCAGATTCAAATCCCCACCCAGCAGCAGTGTTTCCACAGCAACTGAGGGCCAGGGGCCATGTTCTATCCTCGCTTGCCTCACACAGTTGTTGTGAGGACAGAAGAGGAATAGGGCAGGAAGCTGCGGGTGTTTCACAATGGTCTTTGGAACAAAACTTCAGTCTAGGAACTGCCAGGCAAGCATTTCCACAGGGGGAGAATCTGCCATGGCGTTGGGGGGGGGGCTCTGCTCTTGGCTCTTCTCATACTTTCTCTAGGTTTCCTTTACCCCAAAGTTGATATGGAGAGGTCCGGCCCCTGACCAGATCCAAATTTCTGGGTGGGAAAAACAATCATCCCTCCCTGGCTTTGGATTTTCGCCCTCTGAATCATCACCATCATCTTGATTTGTACCACAACCTTCACCCTCGCAAACCAGAGACTCAGGGCAGCTTACAAATTAAAACAACTATAATATTGCTCAAAGAGCGAGCGTGCTCTAGCGGCTGGACTGCTTGACAAGGACTGCAGGAGACCCAGATTCAAATCCCCACTTGGCCAAGGCACCCTCCCCTTGAGGGCACTGGACAAGTCCCACTCTCTCAGCCTCAGAGAAAGGGCGTGGGAAAACCTTTCTGAACAAATCTTGCCAAGAAAACCCCCTGGTGTGCCTTCAAGTAATTTCTGACTTAGGAAGATTTTATCATACCTGGCGGATGTGTAAAAAAGCTAAAATATTTTGGAAGGTAATACATAATTCATTCATGAAAATTATTGGGATAGATTTCCCTATGTACCCGGAGCTATATTTATTAAATATGCTAAATGGAATTAACGGATATCAACAACAGAAATACAGCTGTCTGTTACTATATATGGTGATAGCAGCAAGAATATTATATGCTTCCAAACTGAAAAGCGATGAGATACCCTCAAGTGAAGAATGGTTACTTAAACTTTTCAATATCCATCAAATCGATATTTAAGTATGTACATAAATAATAACCAGAGTATAGATAAACTAAATCAGGATTGGAGAAGAATTAAAAATTTGTGGAAAGAGAAATGGGGAGAAATGTTCTTAACAGGTAAATAAATTAAAGTAAACAGATATATAAAATTATAGTTTGTTTATTTGTACATCTTTTTTCTTTCTTTCCTGACAATATACAGATGTAGCATAAGTAGATCTTTTTCAAAGAGTATTAATTAGATCAAGACCAAGATGGGACACAGAGGTTCTAAGGAAGATTTTAATGGCTTTATTAAGTCCTCATCATATTTAGTTTTATGTTACAGGCAAGAGATACTAAGAAAGTAATATGTCCATCGGAATACATTTCTCGCCATACAAATTAACATACGTACATATATATGTATATATTCTGCTTGCTATTTGAACTTCTCTTCTATATATAAATGGTAAAATGGCAGTTCTTAATGTATGGTTAAATTTAAGGCGAATATATGTATGTTTTTTCTGGTGTTATCTACTATATAAAAGTCAGAGTTTGTCTGTGAGTTTGTCTGTCTGCATCAGGCAGGTGAACGCCTCATACGATTGGCTGAGGCGAGAAGGCCTCATATGATTGGCTGGCTGTGAAGATTCTATGCAATCCGGGGCTGGCAGTTTAGGGAGGGGCTTTTAGAATCCTCAGCTCTTGGGCCTCAGGCCAGTTGCCATGGAGACGAGGCCTACCACCAATAAAGATGCCAGAAACCATCTGGGAGGCACATGTGAGAAAAATTAAAGTAACATACACAACATAGTTACAAGGTAACTAATAAGCTATACCGCTGAGAGGGAGCAAAAATGAAAGAAATATCGTATATATATGAGTGGTTAGTTAATATGTTGGAATATATAGTGTGTATAACTTTTTGTTTTGTAAGATGTTTTATATTAATTTAAAAGATCCATATACAACATAGTTACGTCTTCTCACCTCGCAAGGTAGATTGTATGAGTTCCATACTGGAGGAATCGTAAAGCTGAAATGCAAAACAAAAAACGCTTCCAGAAAAACGTAAAGCCACTGCACAAATTCAACAAAAAGCAAAAAATAGAATAAAAATAAAAAGCCATCAAAGTCGCCAAAGAACACAGATTGGATTGAGGGCCATGTGGAAAAATTACAGCTACTGGAATAGGCCGGTTGCTATGGAGATGAGGCCTGTCAGCTAGAGCAATGCATTCCCTCAGAAACCAAACCCTCTGTATGTTAACAACTCCGAATACAGACCGGATTGGGGGATATGGGGAAAAGTTACAGGTACTGGAATAGGCCGGTTGCTATGGAGACAAGGCCTAGCAGCAAGGAGGAGGACAATGCATTCCCTCAGGGACCCAGCCTCTGCATGTTAACCATTCTGCATACAGATTGCATGGGGAAATATGGGGAAAAGCTACAGGTACTGAAGAAGACAGTTTGGTGAGTTCTTAAGAAGAACTATTCTTAAGAATATTCTTAAGAGTTTCTTAAGAAGAAAATAGAATCCCAGACAACACTGGGTAAATAGGCTAGTTATAAATAAACGAAAAAGGAGGGGGAGAGTGATTTCCGACTTAGGGTGAACCTATCACAGAGTTTTCTGGGCAAGATTTGCTCAGGAGGAGGTCGCCACTGTCTTTCTCTGAAGCTGAGAGAGTGGAACCTGCCCCCGGTCAGCCGCGGGGAGGGGCGGGATTTCTACGGCCACGCCGGGATCTGAACCCGGGTCTCGACTCCCGGTCTGGAGGAGAGCAAGGAGGAGACCCCTCGCCCGATCCCCTCGAGGGCGGCGGGGAAGGAGGGACGGGCCGAAGGGGCCCCGCTCTCCCTCGACCCGCGCAGACAGAAAGGCCGCCTCGGCCCCGCTGGGTATGGGGGGACTCGGATGGGACGCCGCCGCCCATGGAGCCCTGGGGCCGGAGGAGGGAAGGGGCCGGGCCGGGCCGCCCCCGAGCCCGCCGAGCCCCGGAGAAAGACCCTCGGCGGCGTCCAAGGTCGCCAAGCGCCCCCTGGATGCCCGGACACCCCCCCCCGCCCACTCTACCTCCTCTCTCGGCTCCCCCGGGGCCGCCTCTCTCCAGCACCGCTCTAGGAAGATGCAGGCACGCCGAGAGTAGGAAGGGGCGGGGCCACGGCCGAAGCAGGCGCCCTCTCCTTGCCTCTCTAGGAATCCCCCTCTTTCGTCTTAACCCTTGGAAGTCCGAGGCTCTCCCATCTCTGTTCGAAGGGGGGCCTTTTCCCTGGGGATTACGGCGCCATCTCCGCCAACAGCGGAGCTGCGACTTTCCAGGGGAGGGGCTGGCTGGCTGGCGTGGGGCCGCCAAGGTGGAAACCGGAGAGAGCTCCTGGACCTTTCCTGGCTATGCAGAAGCAGCGGTTGGAGTGGTGGGCTGGTACTCTCCAGGAGACCAAGGTTCAAATCCTCGCTTAGGCCTGGAAGCCCACTGGGCAATCCTGAGCGGGTCACATTCTCTCAGCCTCGGAGGGAAGCAATGGCAGTCCCTCTCCGGGCAAAGCTTGCCAAGAAAACCCTATGACAGTTTTTTTTCTTCAGTTCCTGCCCATCACTTTTTAACTGTAGGCCAAACAACTGTTTAGTCCATTTTTCTTGCAATATAGGCACACGCCTCTGGGAACGCTGGAATAATACAGCAGTGGTTTGAGTTCAGACCCACTGTGTGATTCAAGGGGTGATTCAAGGGGCCCAGTGGTGGGAATTACAGGAATAAACTTTCACACACAGACAAGGCCATTCAGAAGGTCCCCACGTATATGGGGTTACACCAGTGGGATGTGGGGAGGTCCCTGCAAAGACCAATTGGCGGAAAAAACTCAGCAAAAACTGAAGGTGATAGATTTGGGAGGGAAGGGCAGGAAAGACATTCTCATCTCTCCTAATCTTAACCAGTGAGGATGCAATGGGTCACTCAAACGGCTTCCATTTCAAGATCTTTTCTCAAAACCTTTGAATGGTTCCAGTCGTCAGATAGATGTGAGGCAGTTTTCCTGACCTGCGACAAAGGAAGTTGACTTCCGTGAAGCTCCACTCTTCAGGCAGTCATTTTTCAGGTGCGGAGGGTGATGGAGGAGGTGGGGTTATTCTTCCCCTACCCGGCTCACTTTCCAGATAGAAAATGCCTGGCAGACTTACACCATTTCTGTAATACAGCATCCTGAACTAATGAAAGATATGCCTGTTTGCCTGTTTGTCTCCACTAAAGCTCCAAGGCTGTGAAAACCACTCTTGGCAAACTTGGCTCATACTGAGAGGGATTGTGGGGACCTCTGCCTTGAGCTAATTTTATTTTTACCACGGACCAGTTCATTTTTGTTAATTAAAATCTATCTGTGCCGTCTTCACTCTATAAGTGACAGATTACCCTAATCAGAAGACAGCAAACTGCAGCCAAATATTGAACGTTTGTAAACTGCCATAAAACATAACATTCTTCACACAACCTGATTTACTAGTTGAGGACTACTAGAAAGATAACAATTAAACAAAGTGCCCCCAAATAACAGAATTTACACAGTGGTATCAGGAAAAACCACACATTTCAGCACTCCTGGTGGCGACATTATCCAGAAAGGAGAGTTAGGAGGTATTTTTTGAAGAAGCGAATATGAGAAAAGGGACATTGATGGGTTCAATATGTTTCTCCGGAGAGCCTCCGGGAACCTCCACATGGAAAAGAGACATGACGGAGAAACAAGATGGCCGGTAGGACTGCTGCTTCTTTATGCTGGGTCCAAAAATTAAAGGGAAGAGGGAAATCTTACTGGGAAACCACCAATAAATACCAATAATCTTCTCTTCTGCAGACTAAACATACCCAACTCCCTAAGCTGCTCCTCATAGGGCATGGCTTCCACACTCTTCACCATTTTGGTTGCCCTCCTCTGGACACACTCCAGCTAGAAAACCCTATGAAATTCATAGTGTCATCAGAAGTCAACAGGCAACCTGAAGGCACATATACACGCACATGAGAAGAAATGGAGAAGATCAGGCAAAGGCTTAATAAATGGGGCAGACAGAGGGAATAACTAGGAAGAACCAGTAGAGAGAAAGGAAAGAGGTGAGGAAACATAAAAAAGCACTGGGATGGGGAGGGAAGGGGCCCTTGGGTGAGTGAGGAAAGAGAAAGAGTGGTTAGCTGTTTGAGAGAAAACGAGCACCAGCGTAAGTGATGAGAAAAGGATTTTCTGGATCAGTGGATGCAGGTAGCGGTGGGGGGGGAGAGAGAGAGCAGAAAGAGAGTTGGAAGTAAACAATGCAGGACAAGAGTGTTACTAGGAAACACGTACACAGAAAGAGTACTCAAAAGGAGTACGAGTTCACTTCTGAGCAGAATAATTGTAACAGAGAAGAACAGGTCGCTTATTTCTAACTGTGGTTCTTCCAAGTGGTCATCTGTGGCCTCACACAATGGGGTTTCCTATCTGTGCAGAGACCCTGTTCGAATGTCCCAGAGCTGAACAGCACACCTTGGCTGGCAAATGATCCAGCCTGCCAAGCTACCTTCCTCTCAGTTTTGAAGTCTGCTGAAAGATGCAGGGCTCTGAAAGAAGGGTGGGATTGTATGAGGGCACAGATGACCACTCAAAGCAGCACATTTACAGGTAAGAAACCTGTTCTTCTTCATGGGCTGTGCTTCACGCAACGGGTGATCACAAAGCTTACCAGTGGAAGGAGTGCCAAGTCATTGTAATATAGAAGACAGAACTGCATATCCAAAGCAAGTGTCTCTCCAGTCTCTGCAATTTAGTCTAATGTGATGAATGAAGGTGGAGGACTCCTACCAGGTGCCAGCCCTGCGCAGTTCAGGCGACAGAACCCCTCACGGTGTATCAGCAGAAGAAGAGACAGCTCTCGTAGAGTGTGCCCACAAGGAGGCAGGTATAGGTTGGTCAGCAAGTTTATAAGACAGATGAATAGTCTGTAAGACATATTTATAGCAGTGTTAGGCCAACACCTGTGGTAGCCACCACAGCATACAAGGAGACTGGTGGATTGACAGAACAATGAAATCTGCTGAAGGCCAGTGCCTGCCGTACATCAAGCAAGAGTACGGACCTCTCGAGCAGCCTGGTAGGCTGTGGCAGTACAATATCCTGTGCTAGGTGAAATTCAGAAACATGGAATATAGGAATAGAGGGGTATAGCCTGTTTTGTAAAAAGAGACCAAACAAGAAAGGAGGAGGATAGCCTTGTATGTCAAGGATGTTTTCACCTGTGAAGAGATCCATGACTTAACCCAGTAAGCCAGGTCGAGAGCATTTGGGTAAGAATTGAGGGAGCGAGAAACAATAGGGATATTCTGGTGGGGGTTTACTACAGACCTCCAGCCCAGGCTGAACACTTTGATGACGCCTTCCTCAACCAAATGACTGCACATTCAAGGAGGAGAGATACAGTAATAATAGGAGATTTCAATTACCCAGATATATGCTGGCAGTCAAACTCTGCCAAGAAGGCAAGGTCCAGCAAGTTTCTTGCTTGTCTTGCAGACAACTTCATGGTCCAGAAGGTGGAAGAGGCCACAAGGGGATCAAATATTCTAGATCTGATCCTGACCAACAGGGATGACCTTGTTAATGAGGTAGAAGTGGTTGGATCTTTAGGGGGGAGTGACCATGCCCTATTGGAATTTGGCATTCAGTGGGAAAGAGAGGATAAGGGTAGCCAAACACTCATCTTAGATTTTAAAAAAGCGGACTTTGGTAAACTTAAGGAGCTGCTGGCTGGAATTCCGCCGTCAAGAATAGTGAAAGGGAAAGGAGTTCAGGAGGCATGGGAGTTCCTATAAAAGGCGATATTGAAGGCACAGTCTAAATCTGTGCCAACAAGGAGGAAAAATGGAAGGTATCTGAAGAAACCAGAATGGTTGACTAAAGAACTCTCAGCTGAGCTAAGTGTTACGCGAAACATGTATGGGAAATGGAAGAAGGGGGAAACCACCAAAGAAGAATTTAAGGAAGTAGATGTAGGGAGATGTAGGGAGGAGGTCAGAAAGGCTAAAGCACAGAACGAACTTAGGCTGGCCGGAGACATTAAAAACAATACAAAGGGCTTTTTTAAATACATCCGCAGCAAAAGGAAAAAGAAGGAGACGATAGGGTCGCTGCGCAGAGAAGATGGTGAATTACTCACAGGGGGAAGAGAAAAGGCAGAACTACTTAACACCTTCTTTGCCTCAGTTTTTTCGCAAAAGGATACAAGCACTCAACCTGGCGGTTGGAGAGCAGGTGAGGAAGCAGGGGAAATGAGACACGTAATAGGTAGAAAGGTGGTACAGGAATACCTGGCCACGCTGGATGAATTCAAGTCTCCAGGGCCAGATGAATTGCATCCTAGGATATGAAAAGAGCTGGCAGAGGTCATTTTGGAACCGCTTGCTATGATCTTTGAGAAATCTTGGAGGACAGGAGAAGTTCCAGCAGACTGGAAGAGAGCAAATGTTGTCCCCATCTTCAAGAAGGGAAAAAAACAGGACCCAAATAATTATCACCCAGTCAGCCTGACATCAGTACCCGGAAAGATCATTAAGCAGTCAGTTTCTAATCACTTAGAAAGCAAGGCGGTAATCACGAGAAGTCAACATGGATTTCTCAAAAATAAGTCATGCCAGACTAATCTTATCTCTTTTTACGATCGAGTTACTAGCTTGATAGACGAAGGGAATGCTGTGGATGTAGCATATCTCGATTTCAGTAAGGCCTTTGACAAAGTTCCCCATGACATTCTTGCAAAGAAACTAGTAAAATGTGAGCTGGACAGGGCTACTGTTAGGTGGATTTGTAATTGGTTGACCGACCGAACCCAAAGAGTGATCACGAATGGCTGCTTTTCATCCTGGAGAGAAGTGACTAGCGGGGTGCCACAGGATTCTGTCCTGGGCCCAGTGCTGTTCAATATTTTTTATCAATGACTTGGATGAAGGAATAGAGGGCATGCTCATCAAATTTGCAGATGACACCAAATTGGGAGGGGTTGCTAATACGCCAGAGGACAGGATCAAAATTCAAAAGGACCTGGATAGATTGGAGAGCTGGGCCAAGGCTAACAAAATGAAATTCAACAGAGAGAAGTGTAAGGTCCTTCACTTAGGTAGAAAAAATGGAATACAGAAATATAGGATGGGGGACATGTGGCTGGATAGCAGTACGTGGGAAAGGGATCTAGGAGTCTTCATAGACCACAAGCTGAACATGAGTCAGCAGTGTGATGCGGCAGCCAAGAAAGCCAATGCAATTCTCGGCTGCATCAACAGGAGTATGGAGTCTAGATCGAGGGAGGTACTGGTACCACTTTACTCTGCTTTGGTTAGACCTCATCTTGAATACTGTGTCCAGTTCTGGGCACCCCAATTCAAGGAGGACATTGACAAGCTGGAGCAAGTCCAGAGGAGGGCGACCGAAATGGTGAGAGGCCTGGAAGCCATGCCCTATGATAGACTTAGAGAGCTGGGGATGTTTAGTCTGCAGAAGAGAAGGTTAAGAGGGGACACGAGAGCCATGTTTAAATATTTGAAGGGATGCCATGTAGAGGAAGGAGAGGGCTTGTTTTCTGATGCTCCAGAGACCAGGACAAGGAGCAATGGATTCAAGCTGCAGGAAAGGAGATTCCACCTGAACCTCAGGAAGAACTTCCTGACGGTCAGGGCTGTCCGGCAGTGGAATAGGCTGCCTCGGAGTGTAGTGGAGTCTCCTTCCTTGGAGGTTTTTAAGCAGAGGCTGGATGGCCATCTGTCGGGAGTGCTTTGAGGGTGTTCCTGCATGGCAGGGGGTTGGACTGGATGGCCCGTGTGGTCTCTTCCAACTCTACAGTTCTACGATTCTATGAACCTTTGGCAGGAATCAGGATGTGAAGCCACCTCGTCACAGTGAAATATGAGAAAAGCCCCCTTGCTGTGCATGGCAGTCAGCTCTCCAGCACAGCGAGCCAAGGTTACAGCTACAAGAAACACTACTTTGTGAGTCAAAAGATGTTCATAAAAAGACCGCCGGCAGGGATCCAAAGGGGTGTTGCACCAGCTGAGACGGGACCCAAGATAGTGACCACAAAGTTACAGGTGGTAAAACAGGTGTTTAAAGGTGAGACAATCCTTTCAAGAACTTCTTCACAACAGGATCACGGAAGAAGGTACCTGGAAAACGAGCAGCTGGTTTTTGTGCCACTACTGCAGCCAGGTAAACTTTGATTGATGAAAAGATATGCCCTGCTCTTTGAGAGAGGAAGAAGTAGAATACTGTTGGCACAGGTGCCGGGGAAGTAGATTCAGATCTAGCAGATGCCAAGGTACAGAAGTGTCTCTCCATTTGCAAAAGTAAGATTTCTTGGTAGAATCCTTGCAAGAAGGCTGTAGAACTGATTGCAACCTGGGGGAAACTAAGAGGTAATCTTCCACATGGACAGCTGTAGTAGAAGTGATGTTAATTTAGTGTCCTTGGTGGGAGGAGCCTGGAATCTAGCTACTCAGGAGGCCAAGCCTGGCGCATCACTTGAGAAGTTGTGGGTTGCAGTGGGCTATGCCAACTGGGTGTCACTCCTGCCTTGGAGATCCTGACAGTGAGGAGGAAGATTCTGAATCTGAGACAGAAGTTTCCCAGAAGCCTGCTCTGTGGAAAATAACCAACAGCAGGGGCCCAAGCAGGGGGAACAAATACCAGAAGATGAGGCAACACGGATTCCTACTGTATGGGAGACACGACACCAGAAAGAAGGTCTCAGGTGTTCAGTTTGTTTAAGTCCAAAAGGGCTTTAATGAGGGAACTTCTGTGGCAACGTCATTAGAGTATAAAAAGCAGTCAGCTGGCCCACCTTTTCTCAGGGTCAACAACTAATCTTCAAAGTGTTTGAAGCCCTGTGCCATGTGTTCCTGAATCCTCTCCTGGACCTTTGTTTGATGCTCATTTGGATTTGCCCTTGTGGATTACTTTGCTTGGAACTTGCATTCTGGACCTGAACTTTGTTTAGACTACTCCTGCCCTTGCCTCTGTGAGTAAGCTCTGCCTTGCTGCCTTCTAACTGGCTGCCTAGTCTGCCTGGGACATGACATCAGGTATTCACACTAAGTTCAGCGTCAAAGGTAGATCCAAGTGGAGAACCTCACCATTGGACCGAGACAGAAAATCTTGCCTGTGAGGAAGAAGAATGCGGAAACCATATGACATCTCAAGAAGAGGACCAAACAAGGTTGTCTGGGCTAAAGGACTCTATTAAGATGGCACTGGAATGGTCTGCAGTGAGCTTGATTATCACCTTCCCCAGGTGAGGGAATGGCAGAAACAGAGTAGGCCACTGGTCCATTGAGAAAGAAATGCGTCTTTCCTTGCAACATCTGTTCTGGAGGAAGAACGAGGGCACTTTGTGTTGGTTGCTGTTCTAAAGAGGTCTCTGTGAGGAGTACCCCAATGAGATGTAATTGAGAGATAGACTTGATGATACAGAGCCCATTTGTGCTGGAGAACAGCACTGCAATTAAGTGAGTCAACAAAGGCGTTGCTTGTTCCCATGAGATGGATGGCTACTGGATGAATGTCTCTTAGTGTGCGCCAATTCCAGAGGAGAGTGGCAAAGTCTAACAAGGTGATGGAGCAAGCGTCCCCTTGATGGCTGATGCAGCAGACTGTGGTCATTTTGTCTGATGCCACCTCTACTGCTTTTTCCACAAGAAGCCTCTCAGACAACTGGAATGCCTTGACAACCACTAGGAGTTCTAATGCATTAATGTGAAGATCTCTCTCCTGATGAGACCAGTGGACCTGAGCAGTTGCTATACTGCAGTGAGCACCCCAACTTGTCTATGTAACCATCGCTATGGGTTATGAAGGGGCAAATGGCATGCCTGAAAGAAGATTGCAGAGACTCATCCACCAACACAGTGATGTTCTCACATCGTGTGAGACCATTAGCTTTTCATGTTGATCCTTGGGCAGACAAATGAAGTGCCTCAGAAATCAATGTTGAAGAGGGCAAAACTTGAGGTGAGATAGGTAAATAACAGCCGTGGTGGCTGCCATAAGACCCAGCAACCTTTGAATATGAAACACTGAATGAAAGGGACGATTGTGGATGTCCAACACATTGTTCTGGAGAGTGTAAATTCTCTGGATATGAAGAAATGCTCTCCCCAGGTATGAGTCCAAAGTGGCTCCTATAAACTCCTGTAACCTGAATGGGTTGCAGTCTTGACTTCTTGGACTGAAAAGAAGTAGAGACCACAGAGGAAGCTGGGAAGGAGGAAATTTTTAAAGAAGCAAGAACAAAGTAAAAGGCTTATTTTCCACTGCTTCAGAAACTAAGACAAAGAGCAATAGATTCAAGCTACAAGAAAGGAGATTCCACCTGAACCTCAGGAAGAACTTCCTGACGGTCAGAGCTGTTCGGCAGCGGAACATGCTGCCTCCATGGAGTATGGTGGAGTCTCCTTCTTTGGAGGTCTTTAAGCAGAGGCTGGATGGCCATCTGTTGGGAGTGCTTTGATGTATGTTCCTGCATAGCAGGGGGTTGGACTAGATAGCCCCTGGGGTCTCTTCCAATTCTATTATTCAATGAAAGACAAATTAGGAAGAAGGAAGGAAGGAAGGAAGGAAGGAAAGAAGGAGGAAGTCATCTTCTTTCTCAGGACTACTCAATACCAGAATGCACCAACAGAAGCAATTCATTTGGTGAATGGAGAGAAACTGAGGGGAAGGTAGTTTGGTGGGCAGTACAAGAGAGGGAGCAGAGTTCCCGCCAAATTACTCAGCTCTGGAACATTCCAACAAGGTCTCCTCACAGGCACGAAAACCCACTGTGTGAGGTACAGAAACCATGAAGAAGAAACAACCTCAACCTAGTAAAGACATCAATTTAACTGCACCCCACTGACCAAATTGTAACAAGTGACACGGTGATGAAATCTTAAATGTAATTCTAGAAGTTGTAATAACAGAATGTGCCCCTATCGGTCATTGATGACAATGTTCAGCCTGTTCTCTGTAAATTCCTCAGCCTCTTCTTGATAACAAATATAAAAGAACAAATAATTTAGTGACAATGCAATCAATCACATGATTTTCATTATTAATGTTCCTGGAAATGAACTAATACCCCAATTGCTAACGTTTAATATTCTTGATTTAATTTTCAAAGCTAACATTCTAAACTGGGGAAACCACCAATTGGCCTGAAACACACACAAACATATCGTCCACGTTCTTTTGGGATTTTGATAGTAGTGATCAATGGGTTTGACTCCAACAGTCTCTTCTGGAAGCTGTTAATAATAACTTTCTTTTGCATATATTTGGAGAAACAGATTTAACTTCAAAAAGAGTTTTGTTAAAATAATAACATATAAAAGAGGCTCAGAATTTTAAACATATATCCTTCAGGCTAAACTAGGTTAATTCTAATTCATACGTTTCAAGAAAACAATTGAAAATATTTTGTTTAAAACTAAATATACAATCTTTTTTCTGTTTATCTAATACCATTTATAATTTATAGACATGGCAATGAATATTGCCCAGTAATTACTATTCATTAACTGATAAATAACAAGTTGAAAGCTCCTTTTCTCTTCTACATTAAGTATTTTCAATTACTTTTTATTGACATTTTATCAAAAGAAGTCATAATTTTTTCAGAAAGGAAGAATTTCAATTCCAACAATTCCTTTAAAAACCCTAAAGAAATTTTTAAATTTTAAACTCCATTAGCTTTCTGTATGACTAAAATTCAAGCCCTTGGTGAGCTGGCTGAGGGAAATCGAGGGAAGTTTTTTCACCACAGCTCTTTCTACGCTCTGAACATTTCAATATTCGCTCCCCTGGATGAGTTGCCTGATGAGAATTGAGATGGATTTTCTGTCAGAAACTCTTCCCACACTTCTCCCATACATGACAATATTTTTTTCTCTTGTGTAAGGTGTTTGCTGAGTGAGGTCTGTTTTCCAAAGGAAGCTCTTTCCACATAACAAGCATGTAACTGCTTTCTCTTCTGTGTGAATTATTTGATGACTAATCACGATTCTCCTCCAACTGAAAGCCTTCCCACACGCTGAGCATTTATATGGTTTTTCCTCTGTGTGTGTATTGTTTGATGAAGAAGAAAGATTGCCTTAATATTGAATCTTGTTCCTCTCCTGAGCGGCTGTTTGATGAAAATTAGACGTTCTTCCCAAATAAATTCTTCAGACTGAAACTCTTTCCACATCCCAGACGCTGAAATGGCTTTTCCCCTGTGTGAGTTGCCTGAGGAGGAGTGAGATTTCTCTTAAAAGTGAAACATTTTCCATTCTCTTAACTTTGTGAAAGGTTTACCTTAGGATCACCATAAATAGGAAATGACTTGAAGGCACACAACAACAACAACCACTTAATTCCTTTTTTGCTTTTTATCTGATTGAACAGTGAGACTTCTAATAAAACTGAAGCATTTTCCACACTCTAAACATTTAAATGCTTTTCCACTTGTGTGAATTGCCTGATGAACAGGGAGGCTTAAGACTGAAGCATCTTCCAGACTTCAAGCCCTTAAATGGCTTCTCCCGTTTGTGTTACCTGATGATGAACGAAACTCAAATGAAACACTTTCCATACTCCAGGCATTTAAACTATTTCCTTCTGGTGTGAACAGCTAGATGATTAGTGAGCTGTGCCTTGTAACAAAAACTCTTTTCACACTCAAGACATTTAAATGGTCTCTCCCCAGTGTGAATTGTCTGATGCTGAGTCAGATTTTTCTTCCAACCAAAGCTCTTTCCACACTCCAAGCATGTGAATGGTTTCTCTCCTGTGTGAGTTACTTGATGATGAACGAGGGTTGTCTTTTGACTGAAGCTCTTTCCACACTCTGAGCACTTGAATGGTTTATTCCCTGTATGAGTTGCTTGATGACGAACCAGGGTTGTCTTTAGAACGAAACTCTTTCCACACGCCGAGCATACAAATGGTCTCTCCCCAGTGTGAGAGGCTTGATGATAAGTAAGCGGCATTTTCCCACTGAAGCTCTTTCCACATTCCAAGCACTTAAAAGGCTTTGCTCCTGTGTGAGTTACTCTATGATGGATTAAGCTTGTCTTCCTAGAGAAACTCTTTCCACATTCCAAACATTTAAACGATTTCCTTCCAGTGTGAACGACCAGATGAATAGTGAGCTGTGCCTTATGACAAAAACTCTTTCCACACTCAAGACATTTAAATGGTTTTTCCCCAGTGTGAGTTGCTTCATGACGGGTGAGGTTTTTCTTCAAACCAAAGCTCTTTCCACACTCCAAGCATTTGAATGGTTTCTCTTCCATGTGTGTTGCTTGATGATGAACAAGGGTTGTCTTTCGACAGAAACTCTTCCCACACTGTGAGCATTTAAATGGCTTCTCCTCTGTGTGAGTCGCTTGATGATGAACAAGGGCTGTCTTTTGCCTGAAGCTTTTTCCACACTCCAAGCATATAAATGGTTTCTCCTCGGTGTGAGAGGCTTGATGAGAGGTAAGGTAACTCTTCTGACTGAATCTTTTTCCGCACTCCAAGCATGTAAATGGTTTCTCGCCTGTGTGAGTTGCTTGGTGACAAATGAGATGTGACTTTCGACAAAAGGTCTTTCCACACTGTGAGCATTTGAACGGTTTCTCCTGCATGTGGGTTGCTTGATGATCAGTGAGGCCTGTTTTCTGACTGAAACTCTTTCCACACTCCAGACATTTAAAGGGTTTCTCCCCTGTATGGACTGCTTGATGATAAGTAAGGCCTGTCTTCCGACTGAAGGTCTTTCCACACTCCAAGCATTTAAAGCGTTTCTCCCCTGTGTGACTTGCTTGGTGACATGTGAGGCTCTCCTTTCGAGTGAAAGTCTTTCCACATTCCAAACATTTAAAGGGTTTCTCTCCCGTGTGAGTTGCTTGATGACATGTGAGGGTTTCCCTCCGAGTGAAACTCTTTCCACAATCCAAACATTTAAACGGCTTTTCCCCAGTATGAGTTGCTTGGTGACAAACAAGTGCTGGCTTCTGACTGAAGCACTTTCCACACTCGGTACATTTGAATGGCCTCTCTCTTGTATGAACTGCTTGATGAGTAGTGAAGCTTATCTTCCAGCTGAAACTTTTTCCACACTCCAAGCATTTAAATTGTTGCTGCCCTGTGTGAGTTGTTTGATGATGATTCAGGCTTATCTTCTGCCTGAAACTTTTTCCACACTCCAAGCACGTAAATGGTTTCTCTCTTGTGTGAATTACTTGATGGCGGGTTACGTGTCGCTTAAGACTGAAACACTTTCCACACTCGGTGCATTTAAAAGGTTTTTCTCCTGTGTGAGTTGCTTGATGATGGGTGAGGCCTGTCTTCTGACTGAAGCTCTTTCCACACTCTAAGCATTTAAAGGGCTTCTCCGCCATGTGAGTTGCTTGATGACGAACAAGGGCTGACTTGTGACTGAAACTCTTTCCACACTCTGAACACAAAAATGGTTTCTCCCCAGTGTGAGAAGCCTGATGACAACTGGGGTTTTCCTTCTGAATGAAAGTCTTTCCATATTCCAAGCATTTAAATGATATCTGTGCTATTTGAGTTGCTTGAGAACGATGAAAGTCTGACCAGGTGTACAAAAAAATTAATAAGTTATATTAGATTAAAGTCCTCTTTACATTTCAGTATGCATTTTGATCCAGATAGGAGCTTCAGTATATGAGCTTCCTTGTTTGGCGACTCCCAGTATTTTCCCTTAATGTTTTCACATTATTAGCAGTTAACGTAGACCTATGTGCTCTCCTAAAAGCTGCCAAACTTGCCCACTCGTGCTCTAATTAGTTATATATTGCATAAATAATAATTTCCTTCTAATTCTAAAGCCACATTAAAATCTTTACCTAAACCTAAATGTCACTGAACATCAATCTTGAACCTGTAATCAAATTTCAGTTTTGACACTATAATCCAGATGGTATTTTAAAAAATGGTTAAATAGATCTACACATATATTGGCTGTAACTTTCTCTCTCTTTGTGTTTTGCCATTCCCTTGATTTTTGCTTAAATGTTACTGCTTCCATCCTGGCCTCTTAAAATTTATTTTTTTTAAAAAGCATTCTCATAGTGTTGAAATTCTCCAATTCAGAGGTAGCAGAAGCAGAAAGCAAAATCTCCCTCTTCTATTTGGGATTGGTTTCACAAGTATGCCCCCCGCCCACCCAGAGACAAGGCCTTAGAGCTTGCCACTAACAGGAATGTTCTCTCTTTTAACCATTTGAAGTTGGATTGCAGTCAGGTAAAGAACTCATGCTACAGTCAGGCAGTGCTTAAACCAGGTGGACTGAGCCAGACTGACTTCCAATGATGAATATCTTCCTTTTGGTTCCAAACACCTTCTAGTTGCCTATTGTTTTCATCCAGCAACATGTTAAAACTTTCCTCCTATTGTTGTGGTTGTGCCACCTCTTAACTATTTGGAGTTATACCACTGGCCCTTCAGTGTCAAACCCAAAGTTCCTCATACACAGACACGAAAGACTACCATCAGCTTTAGACTTAGACCCTCCAGAGACGGACAAGAAATAACTTAAATTTGAATTTCTTGTTGATATGTTCTTGCAAACAAACTTTGACTGATGGGGACTCTAGTAAAGCGTTTTCTTGGCCAGATATACTTCGAGGAGGTGCACCTTTGCCTACCTTTGTGGCAGAGAATATAACTTGCCAAGGTCACCCAGTGGCTTTCCATAGCTGAGCAGGAACTTGAACACTGGTCCCTTGAACTCCCAGTTCAATATTAAAACCACTACACATTCTGAATTTAATTAAAAGTATTGGTTAAATTATTGAATATCTTGGAAAGCTGGTTGGGTCATCTTTTCTTACATTTATTAATGTTTTTCTATTTAAGCCAAACACAAAACAAATCTCTAGATTTTAAAATGCTTTTTGGTCTGTCTGGAAGGTGTGGAAGATGACATTAAGATTCCTAAATGGTCGGAGGCCTTGATCCCTCTCACCTCCCTGTACAGACCTGTTTAAATTTCGGGATCTGATGGAGAGGGTCCCCCTCTATCCCGCCAGTGTGAGAGTAATACATTCCCACTGTATTACACATAAATACAAATTTCTATCTAGGAACCAGGTTCCTACCCTAGTACTTCAGTGAGACTAACAACCTGATTCTCAGGCATTTGTACTCAATGACTCAAGTTGCCAAAAGACAAGTGAATGGATCTCAGAGCAAATCAGGACTCATCTCTCACTAGAAGTCAAAGCAACTAGACTGAAGCTGTCGTACTTTGGATGTATCATGAGATGGCATGATTCACTAAAAAAGAGGATTAATGCTTTCAAAAATGGAAGGCAGTAGGAAAAGAGAAAGCCTGAATTACAGGGTGATTGATTCAATCACAGAAACCATGGCTGCCTTGAGTCTGCATGGCCTCAACAAGGCAGCTGATGAGCAGGACTCTTGGTGATCTCTGGTTTACAGGGTGTCATAATTGAAGTGAACTCGATGGCAAATGACAACAACTGAATTAACACACAAAATGCTAATCATTCAGGAGGATCAAGGAGCAGAAGAAGAAGAAACTGTTCCACCTCTTTTCTTCAGCTCTAGGTCTGGCCCAATAGCACCAATTCATTCACTGAGGATCTGGCCTTGCTTAGAAATCATCAGCCAAGAAACAAAATCATGTCATCATATTGTGGGACAAGGGCACATTATAGCATTATGCATTTCTTCTCAACTTCTCTACTCCAATGGCCACATGTGTAGGGTTGCCATAATATACTTCCCCAACACTGTGCTTACGTTGCATATTATACAAATAACACCTGCACAAAATAGGCATGGCCTCACAGAGCTCCATCACAGAGCCCCACTCCCTTGTTTCTTGTGTACAGCTGCTCACACCACTTACCCTCCTCTCTCCCCCACATCCTCCCCCACCTTGTGCCCTTCCAACATGCCCCTTGATTGCTTCCTCCACCCCACCACTCCCAGTGCTCATTCACACTTTGCTCACACCCAAAATTCCTGGGAGAACTTGTTTCTTGCAAACCACTGAACAGAGGGAATGTTTCCACATTTTTCCCCCATATCCCAGCTTCTCCAAGAGCTACACAGATATTTTTTTAAAAAAATGACAGTTTGGGAATAGAGGCTAAATGGTAGCCCAAACAGACCCTGGGAAAGATGCCTAGAATCTAAGTACAAACAGGCTATTTGGACCATAGGGCAACCCTACACAAGTGTCAACTCTCCTCTTGGAGTGGGAGTTCAAAAAATCCTGCCATGTGGAATTAAAATGAGATTTCAGGAGAAAATCTGATACAAGGGGTTGATTTTTAGCACCTGTAAACTAATTTGATTAATCAAAAGGGGGAAAAAAGGACCTTTACCCAGAGAGGACAGGATCCTCAAATTCTCCTCCATGACTTCCTTGTGGAAGGCCCTTTGGCCTGGATCCAGGAGGGCCCACTCCTCCTCACTGAAATCCACGGCCACATCTTCAAAGCTCACCTGAAGACAGAAAGGTTTTCTGTTAACAGGAGATACAACCCCAGTCAGAAAAGAAAACAGGAAGGTGATTTGTGACGGCCCTCTTAAAATGGGACATTCCTTATGGGCATCTCAGATGGAAGGAAAGGAAAATATGTTCAGTTAAGTCCAGGGCAAGGGACAGGGGACATGGTGACCCAGCCTGCCCGCTTCTGGGCCAGCCAGGGGCCTCCTTGCCTACCTGATCCTGTCTCACGGAAGCTCTCCTGAGTAAAGAAGTGGGAAGAGATGAGGTGGGACCTTTTGGCTGTGTTCCATTATCTAGGAAAAACAGAAAAGACAATGGCAGGGTGGTTTACTGACTATTCCTTAACCTCTATTCCTTAATCAAATACGTTGATATTTGTTCAAATGTAGCTAAAAGAGTACCCATCACCAGAAATACTCAAGAGTGAAGCAAAAGAATCAAAGTATCCCTGAAGTCAGCAAAGACATATATATAGAAAAAGAGTTTTTAGTGCATTTTTCTGATGGGAGCGAGAAAAATGAAATGCAAGAAGAATGCAATGGTCACAGAGTGTTAACAGACTGTGAGGGAAAAGGTTGAAAAGTGCAGGAGGCAATGGAATCAAGACACTGTAGAAGAGAGGTGGAAAAATTGCCAGCCATTCTCCTGAAGCACCCAGCCTCCCCACTTTTTTTTTTTAATTCTTCCAAAAACTGGCCCCAAGTGTCCCCTAGGGGGTGTAGGGTGCAAGCCACAATACAGGTTTCCAAATCAATTTGAGGTTTGAAGAAAGGCACTTTTTAGAACTAATGTGTCTAGAAAGATTTCGTGAACATGATTTCAGGTCACTTTGCTTTCCCTACCATGATATCCTAATGCTATCCTAATGACTTCAAGACTGATAATTATCACCCTTTCCACCCCTAACCTCTCTCTTTCCAACTTTTCCCCTCACTTTCTGATAGCCTTATGTGGTTCTTGAGAGTTTCTGATTTCTCGTATGTTTGTAAATTAAAAAAAAACCTTTTAAGTGGAGTCCTCTCTTACAGTTAGTACTTGTATATATAGATGAAAAGACCTTGCCGTTACCCTTCTCTTACAGGCTTCTTTTGTGCTATAATTCCCCCAAATTCTAAGGAGAGGCTGGCATTGCAGGTGGGCCCCAATGTCCCCCATCTCTTAGGGCGATACAGGAGTAGGCAATAGAATTGAATCATTGTAGGTGGCTATGCCCCATAGCAAAAAAATATTGGAAAAAAATTCATGATAGTTTATCCAAGTTGCTGGAAATGAATTTTGAGATGAAACCAGAGATATACTTATTAAATATGATTGAAGAGAAGAGTGAAATGAAGAAGAAAAAGAAAGTATTGTTAAATTTAATAACAGCAGCGAGGTTGAACTATGCAAAATATTGGAAAGAAGAAAAAGAGCCCCTCAAGAAGAATGGAAATTAAAAGTGATGGACATCATGGAAATGGAAAAACTATCCAACAGTTTAAAAGGTAATTCAATTCAACAATTCGAAAGGCAGTGGCAAGGTATTATTAGATGGGTGAAAGAGAAATGAGAAGAGAGGTAAAGAATACAATAAAGGAATTGTAGGGTAACAGCTAAGGTAAGGTGGGAATTCGAGAGAGAGAGGAAAATATTATTAATTGAAGTAGAGACAACAACAAAAAAAGACTTCACATGAAGGAGGTTTAGTTTAAGAAAGAGAATAAAGAGTTTGGAATGGAGAAAACGTGGAAGAAGGAGTGGAAAGGGTAGGGGGAGGGAAGGGGGAGGATTGGGAGGGGAAAGACGGTTTTTATTAAGATAAGGGAGGAGGGTGGGAAAGGGAGGGAAGGCAGGGAGGGAGAGGAAAGGGGGATTGGAACATATAAATTAATGCGTACATTTGATAACAAAGTGGGAAAGGAATTAATGGAGAATTAATGTAAGATTGTTGTATAATATAGAAATAATGTTAAGCGCTTGTATTGTGTATAAACTCCCTCAAATAAAAAAATAAAAAAAAAAGAATTGAATCATTGTAGAAGAGAGGTGGGGAAAGCCAAGGGCATTCTCCTGAGGCACCCCGCCTCCCAATTTTTAAAAGAAGAGTTTTTAAAAAAAATCGGCCTTAAGTGCCCACGAGAGGGTGTAGGGTGCAATCTACAACACTGGTTTCTAGATCAGTTCGGGGTTTAATAAAAGGTCATTTTTAGACCTAAAGTGTCCTGGTGGGGAGAGCGATTTCACGAACATGATGTCAGATTGCTTTGCTTTCCCTGCCATGATATCCTAATGACTTGAAGTGTTATGAGGTTTAATTTCAGTTACTTGCTGTTTGCTGCCAGGTAAGTAATGCTTCTAGTGTTTTGCTATTTGATTCTATGTAGTACTGCGCTGTTGGATGCCGTGTGTGTATTCCTGCATGGAAGTGAATTGGACTCGATGGCCATTGTGGTCTCTTTCAACTCTGATTCTATGTAAAAGAGGCTGGAGGAGATGATGGAAACTGCATGAGAAAACCAGCATTTTGGGGAACAAGGATGTGTCAGGCCCTTTATTCTCCCTCAGACTCGTGTGGCTGTTCCAAGCCAATAAGGCACCCTGTCTGTATCACTTTGCCTAATTCCACCCTTTTATCACAACCTTTGTGTAACAGGGCTAGAGGTTTAATTGTTCTGCAAACTCAAACTGTTTTTTTAAGGTAGGCTTTTCTCTTTATTACAGGGATTTTAGATATCTCAGACCAACTCTGTACTTATAGAAGAAACTGTAACATACATTTTAGTAACAGTGGAATAAAGTATCTGGTTGGAGTTCACTTGTAGGATAGTTTTGATAAACTAGCAGTTTAAACTTCTGAAAAACCTTGATCTTTTAACGCCTGCTTCAGACACCAATTCCTTGTGTCTTTTCTTCAGCTGATAATCCACCCAAAGCCTCCCACTCTCTCTCTGTGAATTGTTCTCACTGAAACACACACACACACACACACACACACACCCTTTGCCTTGTAAAAAATTCCTCTCATCCATAACCCCCTCCCATACATACATCAGTATGCTGGGTTTCATTCTTGAGGTGCTATTCCTGTTGCGTAGCAGCCAGCCATCAAGTTGCGCTGGCCTTCCAAATAGCTATCCTCAATACAACTTCATCGCAGAGAGTATGTTGCTGTAAAGAACCTTGATAAGGAAGAGAACAAAGGCAACACAAGCTCAGGCTGTTGACAGGTGGGAAGCCAGCCTGAGAAAAGGAGCTGTTTTAACTAGCTAGCAAATAAGCATTTCTCTCACACAAATCTGTAATTTTACTAGTTATAAGGCACTGCAATTCCAACAGGGCTTTGAGTCTTGGCAATGGCCTGAATGTGCAACTCCACTGTTTCTTGAATAAAGCTTTGTGAACGTCTACGCCTATTTCCTGGGGCTGGAGTTATCCTGTGCATAACACATGATGCAATTACGTCCCATATCCCAGGGTTCACTGACGAGGGGGACAATTGTGGGCAAAATAATTCAAACATTTGGAGGGCCAATAGGGGTCAAGCCCTCCAAGGTTTCCTGCGTGCTGACTGTGGTCCCCAACCCTGAAAAGTTTTCCCTCCCATGCTGTAAGAGAAAGACTGAGGGCAAGGCTCATAGATATAAAAAGATGGACAGAAACCCATTTTGTTATCTAGGCAGGTATTCTCCTGGTTCACATGGAGAACCCAATTTTAAGTGACACATGAGGAGCTGTCTGTATCGATCTTAGATTTAGTGTTCCCTCCTCAACTCCAAAATGCACAGATTATGAAAGGGAAGTAAAATATTTTTCCCTAAGATCTCACTGAGGACCGGCACTGCTCAGTGGGCAAGGAATGCTGGCTGACTATTCTGCGGTGGGAAGCAGAAGGTGGGGGCAGAGGTGCATCTAGCATAAACAGCACCTGGGGCAAGGGCAGAAGTTGTGCCCCTAGTGTGGAGGAAGGGCAGTCTAACCTCTGGTGGCAGAGTGTTCCACAAATTGGAGTCCCCATGAGAAAGCCCTGTCCGGCACCCTCACCACCCATGGACCTCTGAAGATGGTCAGCCTAAGAGAAAACCCTCACTTTACTCCATTAATCTGATGAAGTAGACTTAAGTCTATGAAAGCTTATGCTACCAACTTCCTTTTCTCAGTCTCAGAAGTGCTACAAGATGCCTTTGCATACTGATTTAGTGTGGTAGATCAACCTAATACTTTGCGACCTGGGACTGTCTGGATTGGGGCTCCCAAAAAACATCAGGATTTCTAAATTTACCAATCCTTTTCTGTAGGAAGAATAGGTCCCTGCAAGGGGAGAATGGCTGCCTATCAGAGATGGTTTAATGGTAGATTCCTGCAGTGACAAGGGGTTGGACCAAAAGACCATCAGGTATTCCATCCAACTCTAGTAGCCTAAAATTCCATCCCCAACTATTAAGATGATCCTCCCAAACAGAACAGCTGTTTGACAATGGAATAGATTCCCTTGGAAACCTCCTTCATTGGAGGTTTTAAACAGAGGTTGAATGGCCGTCTCTCAGGGGTGATGTAGTGAATCTGAAAGGCTCTGACTCCCTACATGAGGCTAGCTGAGTGTTGTGATCCTCAGGGCCTTCTCTCAGTCTCATCACCTTCACAGATGAAGCCATGGGAGAAGATATTCCTGGTGGTTACTCCCAAGGCAAGAAAGTAGAATTCTCTGCCACAGGAGACAAGGTTGTCCCCTCCCTATTCTCTTTCCACCAGCAGGCAAACACTTTTCTTATCTGAGCAGGTGTTCGGCAACTAAATGGTTATGTAGAAATATTTTTAATGATATGTATGTGTTTGTCCATTTCTGCACTATGCTGTTTTATAGTGCTGTTATTCCACTTTCAACATCCTAAGGAATTCTGGGGTTTGCAGTTGAGGGGGGGGCCTTTAGAATTCTCAGCCAGAGAGCTCTTTGGCCTCAGGAAACTATAAACCCCAGAATTCCACAGGATGTTGAAAGTGGAATAACAGGAACATAACAGTGTAATGCAGAAATGGCCTCTGCGCGTGTGGATGTGGGTGGATGCTGCAATTTTACTGTTCTTCTCATGTTTTAAAAATGATTTTATATTATTTTAAAGCACTGGTGTTCTAATACACTAGTTTATGCGATTTTTAAAAATAAACAATGTTGCTGTTGTGTGCCTTCACCCCATTTCTAATTTAATGGCAATGCTAAGGCAAATCACGGGTTTTCTTGGCAAAATTTGTTTAGAGGGGATTTCCCATGGCCTTCCTCTGAGATTGAGAGAGTGTGACTTGCCAAGGTCACCCAGTGTGTTTGTATGTCTGAAAGAGGATTTGGACTCTGTTCACCTAAGTCCTACTCAAACACTCAAATGGTATATAATGCTGTTTCCCTTAATTATGGTGACCTTGTCATAAGAGTTTTCTTGGGAAGATATCTTCAGAGGAAGTTTGTCCTTGCCATTCTCTGCAGCCAAGAAAATCAGTCTGGAATTTGCAAGATTTTAAGAGGAGTTCCCATTGTCTTCCTCTGTGGCTGAGAGAGTGACATTCCCCCAAGGTCACTCAGTAGCTTCCATGGCTGAGCAGGAAGTCAAATCCTGGCCTCAAGAAGTCCTAGTCCAACACTCCAGGCACAGTACTGGACTGGCTCTCATTCATAATTTATGAAACTGTTGAAATAGTTGTGAGGCACCTTGCATTTCATTTCAGAGAAAGGTGGGATAGAAACGAATAAATAAAATGGGGCTTGGTGTCTTCTTGGGGATTGGACTAGATTCCAACTTTTGTTACAAGATCCCCACACGGAGGCAAAAATGCCCAGGGAAGGGAGGGGACTCTCTTCTCTGCTGCCGGTGGCAGCTAAATCCTCCCACTCCATGGCTTCTTTGCACCACCTTGA
Source organism: Iguana delicatissima (assembly GCA_948472985.1). Classification (NCBI taxonomy): domain Eukaryota; kingdom Metazoa; phylum Chordata; class Lepidosauria; order Squamata; family Iguanidae; genus Iguana; species Iguana delicatissima. The sequence continues at coordinate 25,303 of CAOKZL010002165.1, forward strand.
AACTAGCGCCTGGGGCACATGTCCCCCACCCTATCCTAGATCCGCTTCTAGGAGAACGGAATGGAGCCTCTCTGGCCTGGAGACTAAAGGATACAACAGGCCTTTCATTGATCTTTTCTCCCTGCTCAGGACATATAAGTTGTCACAGAGTTGCACGCCACACAGTCCAGACGGTCCAGATCTACTTGAGAGGAGATGGTAAAGCAAGAAAAGGAATCTCTTAGCCCTTACCACTCGTAATGGATGATCTGTCTCCATCCTGGACAAGTTGCTTGGTACTCAAGGGAGACTTCTCCACCCTGGAGATCTCTCCTCCAAAAAAGTCCAGCGCCTGAATAAGAAGAAAGGAACACAAAGGAAAAGAAAGATTCGAAAAGATATTATTTTTTCAAATGAAAACAAATCAATTTCATCCTGAAAATATTTATATGGCCTTCCTCAAACACTGTTAACAGAAGCATGTAACAATTAATACATATGCATGTGATAACGATTCGAGACAAGGCAGAGACTGAAAATTGACAGGAACAGTTTTTGTGAGTGCCTTGCATGAAATTGTAGATTAAATATATCCATTAGAAAACACTTTATTAAGTGAGATTAATCTGTGCGGTGTACTTATATGGGAGTTCAGTTCCAGGAACCTCTGTGAAAAAAAATACTAACCACCACATCCCATTATAGTCAATAGATGGGACAGGCAGCAGCAGTGCAGGGGTGCACACATCATTACCCTTGACAATTATGTGACATGACGCTTTGAGTGACCTCACATTCATGCACACGGAAGTCGAGCAGGAGGGGGACAGAGTGTACAGTATTAGAGAGAAACACTAACTTTGTACAAATACAGTTTTATACAAACTGTGTATGTACTTTATCTCTCCTTGAATTCAAATCCAGACATTTCCACTTCCTTCTACTTTTGTGAAAAAAAATCAGTGAAATTTCTTAAAACATAAAGGCACCAGATCCTGTCTGATCTTTGAAGCTAAGGAGGCTCATTCCTGGTTAATACTTGGATGGGAGATCACCAATGAATACCAGGTGCCGCAGGCTGTATTTCAGAAAAAGGAACTGACGTTAAGAAAGCCCTCCAAAATTCATGAGTTTGCCCTAAGTTGATAGGCAACTTGGAAGGCACATCCATAAACCCTTTCCTTCTGATTCAGATGGGAATTAATCTCATTGCCATTCACAACCTTCAAACAAAACTAACAAATTTCAAACATATGTGAGGATTTTGGATAGGAAATCAAAGGCCCTTGGTGTTGCTTATTCTCCTGTAAATCTCTCCTTTGCAAATCATGGCTCACGAATAGAGAAAACAATATTGTGAGTGAACAACCGGATATGCAGACAAGGTCACTGGAGGAGGTCTCATGAAAAAGACTCAGGGAAAGTGATAAAAATGTGTTTGCTAGGAGCTTCACATACCTGAACCAGAAGAAAGTAAACTGAATTCTGCAGTGATGAAGGCAACATGTTATTGGACACAGGGATCACCCAGTACAGAACGCAATTTTATCAGTGAGGTGGAGGAAACTGGGATGGTGATATGAGAATCAACCAAGAAGCACAAAAAAACAAAAAGACAGCAGTCACTGTTTCCAATATCAATACATTCGGCCCTTCATAATCACAGGTTCTGTATGCACAAATTCAGTCACCCACGGTTTGAAGATATAACAACAGCAACAATAATTCCAAAAAGCAAACTTTGATTTTCCCCTTTTAAACAAGGGACAACATTGTACTTACACCTTTGTACATAACGGGACGTGAGAATCCATTAATTTTGTTCTTAGAACTAAACCACTGCGGATAGGTAGCCATGATTTCAAAGATATCTACACTAAAGCACAGAGTATGAGAAAGAAAGAAGAACCAGAAGACAGGGCCAGGATTCAAAATGACCTCAATGGATAGGAAAGCTGGGTCAAAACTAACAAAATGGATCAAGGTTCTGTAGTTGGGCAGAAAAAACCTGATACAGAACAGAAAGATGGGGAATAGCTGGTTTGGCACAGTAGACATGAAAAAGATCTAGCCGTCTTAGCCAACTAAAAGCTTAACACAAAACAATAGAGTCACGTGGAAGCAAAAACAAAGCTGATGTAATGGCTTGAACATTGGACTATGACTCTGGAGGCGAGAGTCCAAATCCTTGTTCTCCCACAAAAACCCACTGAGTGCCCTTGGACAAGTCATACTCTCTCAGCCTCAGAGGAATGCAAAAGCAAACTCTCCTGAACAAATCTTGCCAAGAAAAACTGTGAAAAAACTTCACTAGGTTTGCCATAAGTCAGAAATGACTTGAACTCACGCAATGACAATAAAAAAATCCAAACTGTGCAACTCTGTGAAAAAGAATGGAAGAGGACAAAGCCTGGGTGGATCATCCCCACTTAGAGGACAATCTAGGAAATGCAGATAAGTCTTTGTGAATCCACTCAGAATAAATCATTCATGATTCCTTGAAACTACCCAGATGAATCTCTCTCTCACCTGCCGCTTTGGCTGCTTCCTCTCCTCTGCCTGGCTCAGGAGGAATCCCTCTGCCAGGGCCACTGCCTGGGAACTGGTCTCTGGCCCACACTCTCTCACCCAGCTCTCCATCTCTGGGGGAAGAACAGCCAGGAACTGCTCCAGGATCACCAGGTCCAGCATCTGAGCCTTGCTGTGTTGCTTGGGCTTCAGCCACAGGCTGCAGAGATTGTGGAGGTGGCTGCAAACCTCCCGAGGTCCCTTGGCCTCCTCATAGCAGAACTGCCTGAAATGCTGTCGCTGAACATCCGAACTGAGCCGATCCTCTCCCGCCAGGCTCTTCCTTGTAGCTCTTTCCCTTTCAGCCTGAATGGTGTAAAACGGTTTTCTTAACTCAGGACCAGCCGATTCATCTTCGTCCATCCTGGTTCTGTGCTCCTAGACTGCCTTCAAAAATGGTTGAAGAAACACCTCCCTCTTCTTCCAGATTTGGTCTGAAGGTCAAGACTAACAAAATAACTGGGTCTAGAAAGAAAACCAGATAGTGTGTCAATGAGACCCTATGAACACTTTCTGGTACAGCATGACATTTGATTATGAATTATAAAGATGAGCAAAGATCAGCACTCAAGGAGAGCTCCTACTCCTTCTCACAGACCAAAATTTTCATGTAGCATTCTCCCCATTGCTCAGTCCCTAGTATCACCACTGTCTCTTCCTTTTCCCTTGAGAATCCCCAAACGGCAACCGTGTTCCTTGCTACATTCTGACTTTTCAGCCTTCCTATAGATCTCCTTCACCCCCAGGTCTGAGGACCCTAACCAGATCCCATTTTCTGCATCAGAAACACAACCCTCCTCCCTGCTTTTAGCTTTCCTTCCTTATAATAACAATCAAAATAACAATAATTAAAAGACCTGGCTTTATACTCCTGTTTTTCCCACAAACTTCAGATCCAAGGCAACTTACAAATTAAAACAAGTGAGGACAGGGGGAGAAGAGGGCTCAAATCCCCCCTTTGCCAAGGAACTTGCCCCTGAGGACACTTTGAGCAAGTCCCACCCTCTCAGCTTCAGAGGAAGGGTGGAGCAAAACCCCTCTCAGCAAATCTTGCCAAGATAACCCTCTGATGAGGTCACCTTTGTTGCTGTTGTGTGCCTTCAAGTCGTTTCTGACGTATGGCAACCCTGTCACAGAGTTTTCTTGGCAAGGTTGTTTCAGAGATCGCACTTCCCTGGGGCTGAGAGAGTGGAACTTCCCCAAGGTCACCCGGTGGGTCTCCTTGGCCAAGCTTTAACTTTGACAGAATTTCCCCAGGGGGTAACACCCTGGGAAACTCTAAAGTCCAACAGGCTTTCCTTCATTCTATGATGAAATGGCAATAACAACAACAACAATGATGATAATGATAATTATAGACATATTCATAGAACACCTTTCCCCCAAATTTGCAACCCGAAGCAACTGACAAATTAAAACAACTGCAATATTGCCCAAAGAGTCAGCACGGCCAAGGAGCGTGAGTGTTGGACTAGAACCGTGGGAGACCCGGGTTAAAATCCCCGCGCGGCCACGGAAATCCCCTTGGGAACCTCGGGCATGCTCCACCGTCTCAGCCTCGGAGGAAAGGCTGTGGCAAACTCCCTCAGAGCAACTAGTCCGCCCCCCCGAAGCCAGCCCCACCACTACAGAGTTTTCTCGGCAAGGCTGGTTCGGAGGTTGTTCCCGGGGCGGAGAGAGGGGAGCTTCCCCAGGGCCGCCCGGAGGCTCTCCTTGGCCAGGCCGGGATCCGAACCCCGCTCTGGAGGCCAGGCCCGTCCCCAGAGCCCTTCATCCACCGCCTTGGCTCCCGGGACCGGCTCCGCGCGGCCGTCGCCCTGAAAGCCCGAAGGCACGCAAGGGCGACGCCGACGGAAACGCGACAAAGGCCGACGCTGCAACGGAGTTAAGCCACTCCCCGCTTCAGAAGCAACTTTAAACGTATCTCCAATTAAACCACCGCAGCGCCCACCCAAAGGCTGCTCCTTTGGAAGCCTCCCCTTCTTCTTCCCATCGGGGCTGCCGGAGGGGACACCGAGGGGCCCCCCCATTGGACCGAACCCCGAAAGGGCCCCGGAGCCCCCTCCCCAGGCTCCCCCTCCCTCTCAGGGCCCCTCCAAGGGGGGCACCCGAAGGCCTTCCTCCGCCCGCCCAGGCAGGGCGTGAGGGCGAGGAGGACGGGCCAGGCCGCCCCTGAGCCTGCCTCGCCCGGGAGGAAGACCTCGGAGGGGCCCCCACGAGTGGCCGGAGGTCGCCTGGCGCCCCAAAGAGGGCCAGAAGCGCCCCCACCCTTCTCCTCCCCGCCCTACCTCCCCTCTGGGCGCCCCCGGCCGCCTCTCTACAGCGCCAGCGCCGCTCTAGGAAGATCCAGGCACGCCGAGAGCAGGAAGGGGCGGGCCGAAACCGAAGAAGCCCTCCCCCTTGCCTCTCTAGGACTCCCTCTCTTTCGTTTTAACCCTTGGAAAACCAAAGCTCTGGGGGTCGGAGCCGCTGCTCTTCAGGGCAGGATTGGTTGGCGGAGAAATCTCCGGCGCGGGGCCGCCAAGGTGGAAACTGGGGGGAGATCCTGGCCCTTTCCTGGCTGTGCGGAAGAGGCAGCGTGGTCTAGCGGTTGGAGCGCTGGACTGGGACTCCGGGAAAGACCAGGGTGCAAATCCCCACTCAGCCATGGCAATCCACTGGGGGATCCCGAGCAAGCCACACTCTCTCGGCCTCAGAGGAAAGCCATGGCAAAGCCCCGCTGAACACAGCTTGCCAAGAAACCCCCCTGACGGGTTTCCCTTAGAGTTACCATCAAGCGGGAAGCGGGCCGACGGCGCACACACGGCAGAGGCGATCCCGTCTCGCGCGGAACAGATCTTCCTCACCCGCCTGAGCTCCGGCCCGAGGCCTGGCCGCCGGAGGCCCCGCTTCTCTCTGGCGCGCTGCCCTCGGCACGCAGTACCCGCCCCCGCCCCCGCCCCCGCCCCCGCCCCGGGAAGGCCAGGGCGGCGACGCCTTCTCAGCGGCCAGGGCCAGGCCCAGGGCGCCGGCGGCGGGTCCCGCGGAGAGTTCCCGGGGAGGGAGGTTTCGCAGCAGAGCCACGCGCGGGGCTGCGGCGGACGCCGTCGAGGGCCTTCGGGGCACTTCAGCCCTGCGGCGGGCGGGCCCCTCTGGGCCGAGCCGGCGGGTCAGGGGGCTCCCCAGGCGGGCCGACGGGCGAGGAGCGAAGGCTGCGGGCGCCAGATTCGGGAGGGGAGCGCGGGGGGCCTCCTCGTCCCTCCTCGTCGGACCCTGCGGGGCTGCGGGCCGCCTCAGTGCGACGGGGCCGGGAAACGCCGCCGCCTGCCGCCGCCTTGACACCTCGGAAGGGCCCCCGCCGCCGCACGGACGCCCGCGGCCCGCCCGCGACGGAGCAGGCGGGTTTCCCTGCGGCGCCCTCCTCGGGCGGCCGCTCCCCCGGCGCAGAGGGCGAGCGGAGGGGCGGAGACGGCCCCCCTCGAGAGAGCCGCCGGGGTCCGCCGTCCCGCGAGGGGCCTCGGAGGGATGCCGAGCGCGGAGCAGCGGCGCCGTAGCGGCCTGGTGCGGAAACGCTGACCGGAGGGGCCGCCGCGGGGGAGGCCCCGCAACGCCCTCCGTCCGCACTCCGTGCGCACGTTCGCCCCCGCCAGAGCTCCGCGGCCGCGGCCGCCGCTCACCGCAGACCTGGCGCGTGCTGAGAGGTAACTTAGGGGCAAGCGCCTTGGGCCGATTTGGTTTTCGATATGAGAGGTAGGATTCATTTGGTTAATTAAAATCTGTCTGCACCACCTTCACAGGGGGCTGGACTCGCTGGCCCCGGCATCTCTTCCAACACTACAACTCTATGACAAATTTTCCTAACCAGGAGAGAGAGAAGTGCAGATGGCCCTGGCATGATTCATTTTGTCATGCGCCCTAAAACATAACGTTCTTTATACAGCCTGACCTGCTATTTGGTAACTGCTACAAAGATGCAATTAAAGTACTGAGTGCGCGAAAATATCTTACAGATTTTATACAATGGTAGCAGGAGAATTCAGATCTTCCAACCCCCCTGGTGGCAACATTACCCGGAAGAGGAGAGCTAGAAGGTATTTCTGCAAGACAGGAGATAGGAGGAAGTGGACCGAGATGTCACAGTTAATGACCAGTGATGAGTTCAAAATGTCTCTCCAGAGAGCCTCTGGGAACGTCCACATGGGGAGAGAGGCATGATAGGGAAACAAAATGGCAGATGGCATGGCTTCTTTTCGCTGGAACTTGCACTCTTCCAAAAGTTGAAGGGGAGAGGAAACCTTACTGGGGCACCAGCAACAAATACCAGGTGCTGTGGTTGCTATTTCAAAGGGAGGAAGTGGAAAAAACCACCTCTGAGTAGTCCCTGCCTTAGAAAACCCGATGAAGTTCATGGCATCACCGTAAGTCTATAGGCAACCTGAAGGCAAACACAGATATACACAGGAAAAGAGAAAAGAAAGGGTAGAGGCAATGGATGAACAAATGGAGCCGAGGGAGAGAGTAAGTAGGAGGAAACAATGGAAAAGAAGAGAGGAACACGAAAAAGCACTAGAATGGTTGAGGGAAGGAGCCCTTGGCTGAGGAAAGAGAAAGGGTTTTTATTTAGCGCCAGAATAGCTGATGGGAGGATCTTCTGGATCAGTGGGAGCACGAAGGGAGAAAAAGAGGATAAAGAGGGGTGAGAAGTACACAGCACCATGCAGGGCACGAGTGTTACCAGGAAACACAAATACACAGAGAGAGTACTCAAAGGGAATATGACTTTACTTACGAGCTGAACAATTGTAACACAGAAATACAAATTGTAACAAGTGATATGGTGATTAAATCTTAAATTCATTCTGGAATCAGCCAGATTTTGGTAATTATAAGTTCATCACTCAAGTCATTAGCTCATTAAACTTTTCTCCTAACTTTGCTTCAGGCCATTTCCGCACTACACTGTTATAGTGCTAATATTAGACTTTCAACATCCTATGGAATCCTGGGCTTTGCAGTTTAGGAAAGGAGCTCTTTGGCTTCAGTAAACTACAAAACCCAGAATTCCACAGCATGTTGAAAGTGGGAAACACAATAGTGTAGCAAGGAAATGGCCTCAGTTACTCACTGATTAAGGGTGAAATTAACCTTGTCTGATTGTTTTTATTATTTATGAATTTAAGAATTTGTTAGGGTACATGACTTTCTCAGATAGATTCACTAAGGTTGGAAGACTAAGGAAGAGGAACACAATTCATTTTATCATAGCTGTTCTTGGGAGTAGGGAGAGAAACAGACAGTTCTGCAAGCCCACTCCACTTTTGCAGCTTTTTGGAAACCGGGAGATGGTTTGTGACTCTCTTCAGTCTCTTCCTCTATTGATTTAATTCAATACGAAAGTTCAGTATTTTATTCAATTCAGAAATTGTTATACAATTTCTACTGTATATTTTATAAAATACAATATGGCATGTTATTTGTGGAGAAACACTATGTACTCCTTCATAATCCTTTAGTTTGTTTAATGATGCTGAAAATGTACTAGGCCCTTGAATAATAAAGTGAAAAGTTTTCCTTAACCCTTCCTCCTTTCCTGGCTTCCCCCTCTTCTGCTTTCTACCCACTCCATAATTCAATGAACCATATGCTTTGATGGGTTAGGGGAAGTTGGACCTATTCTTCTGAATCCAGAAGACTCATTCAGTTTCATCCAAGCTCTCTCCAGGACTACTCGGAAATAAATCCCACTGCCCCTGTTTTCAATACTTTAGTGTGTTGTGCACACAGTGTTGGAAGCTTACATAATTATGTTAAATTTTCATCACCTCACTCCCCATTTATTCCTCTCTTGGTTCACCAGCCAGTCTGTAACATCACTCCTTATTAATCTTCAATAAACATGGTTAAATATTTGTAGAGATGTCATACGGAAAATGAAGCAAGAGGTTTTTTTTCTGCTGCTCCAGAGACTAAGGCATGGAGCAATGGGTTCAAACTACAGGAAAAGAGATTCCATCTAAACATTTGCTGGGGGTGCTTTTGAGTGTGTGTTCTTGCATAGGAGGGGGTTCGACTCAATCGCCATTGTGGTCTATTTGAACGCTATTATTCTAAGATTCAGTGATTTTATTCTTCGTAAATTCCACAGCCCTTTCCTGATAACAGGTTTAAAATAACAAATTATTTGTTGACAATCACAGAATCATAGAATCGTAGAGTTGGAAGAGACCCCAGGGGCCATCGAGTCCAACCCTCTGCTATGCAGGAACACCCATCAAAGCATTCCCAACAGATGGCCATCCAGCCTCTGCTTAAAAACCTCCAAAGGAGGAGACTCCACCACACTCCCAGGCAGGATATTCCACTGCCGGATAGCTCTGACTGTAAGGAAATTCTTCCTGAGCCCTCTCCTTCCTCTACATGGCAGCCCTTCAAATGGATATCATGTCCCCTCTTATCCTTCTCTTCCGCAGACTAAACATACCCAGCTCCCTAAACCGTTCCTCATATGGCATAAATTAGACTTCTCTTTACTGTGAAAGTGCTTCCATACTCCAGGCACTTAAATGGTTTCTCCTGAACGTAAATGGTTTGACGAGAGGCAATGTGTCCCCTTCACAACAATGGAAGTGGTTTGCACACAACAGCAATTTCAAGAGTTCCTCTGCCAAGAGAGTCTGATGACAATTGAGGCATTCCTTCAGAATAAAACACTTTCCACAATCCAAGCCTTTAAATGGTTTCTCTCCAGTATGAGTTGCCTGATGACAGATGAAGCATCACTTCTGAGAAAAGCTCTTTCCACACTAAAAGCTTTTAAATGTTTTCTCCCCAGTATGAATTGCTTGATGGGAAATGAGGTATTTCCTCAGACTGAAACCCCTTCCACATTCTAAACACTGAAATGGTTTCTCTCCTGTGTGAGTGGCCTGATGTTTAGTGAGGTTTGACTTCCAACCAAAGCTTTTGCCACACTGCAAGCATTTGAATGGTTTCTCCCCCATGTGAGTTACTTGATGATGAACGAGGCTTGTCTTTCGACCGAAGCTCTTTCCACACTGTGAGCATTTAAATGGTTTCTCCCCTGTGTGAGTTGCTGTATGATGACGAATGAGGGTTGATTTTTGACTGAAACTCTTTCCACACTCTGAGCATTTAAATGGTTTCTCCACCATGTGAGTTCCTTGATGACGAATGAGGGTTGTCTGTAGAGTAAAGCTCTTTCCACACTGTGAGCATTTAAATGGTTTCTCTCCCGTGTGACTTACTTGATGATGAACGAGGGATGCCTTTTGACAGAAGCTCTTCCCACACTGTGAGCATTTAAATGGGTTGTCCCCTGTGTGGATTGCTTGATGATGAACAAGGTTTGTCTTTCGAGTGAAGCTCTTTCCACACTGTGAGCATTCAAATGGTTTTGCTCCCACGTGAGTTGCTTGATGACCAATGAGGCGTTGCTTTTGACTGAAGCTCTTTCCACACTCTAAGCATTTGAATGGTTTCTCTCCTGTGTGCATTACTTGATGATAAACAAGGTTTGACTTTCGATTGAAGCTCTTTCCACACTGTGAGCATTTAAATGGTTTCTCTCCTGTGTGAATTGCTTCATGACGGATGAGGGTTGTCTTCAGACTGAAGCTCTTTCCACATTCTAAGCATTTAAATGCTTTTTCACTTGTGTGAGTTATCAGATGACGGGTGAGGCTTATCTTAAGATTGAAACATTTTCCACACTCCAAGCACGTAAATGGTTTCTCCCCAGTGTGAGATGCTTGATGACGAATGAAGTTTTTCTTCCAAGCAAAGGTTTTTCCACACTCCAAGCACTTAAATGGTTTTTCTCCTCTGTGGGTTGCTTGATGATTAGTGAGGCCTGCCTTCTGATTGAAGCTCTTTCCACATTCCAAGCATTTAAAGGGTTTCTCATGCATATGAATTGCTTGATGACAAACAAGGTATGCCTTCAGACTGAAGCACTTTTCACATTCGGTACATTTGAATGGTTTCTCTCTTGTATGAACTGCTTGATGAGTAGTGAGGCTTATCTTCTGACTGAAACTCTTTCCACACTCCAAACATTTAAAGGGTTTCACCCCTGTGTGAACTGCTTGATGACGAGTGACATATACCTTATGACTGAAGCACTTTCCACACTCGGTGCATTTAAATGGTTTCTCTCCAGTGTGAGATGCTTGATGATGAGTCAGGTTTTTCTTCCAACCAAAGGTTTTTCCACACTCCAAGCATTTAAATGGTTTCTCCCCAGTGTGAGATGCTTGATGACAAATGAGGTTTCTCTTCCAACCAAACCTTTTTCCACACTCCAAGCATTTAAATGGTTTTTCTCCTCTGTGGATTGCTTGATGATTATTGAGGCCTGCCTTCTGAGTGAAGCTCTTTCCACACTCCAAGCATTTAAAGGGTTTTTCCCTTGTGTGAGTTGTTTGATGATGAGTGAGGCCTGTCTTATCAATGAAGCCATTTCCACACACTAAGCCTAAAAATGGTTGCTCCCCAGTATGAGAGGCTTGATGATATCTCAGGTCTTCCTTCCAAATGAAAGTCTTTCCATATTCCAAGCCTCTAAAGGATTTCTCTTCTATCTGAGTTGCTTGAGAACGAACGAAGTTTACCCATGTTGAAAAATATTAAATAGGTTCTATTATATTAAAGTTATCATTGAATGGATTAAAATGACACAAACATTAATATATATTTTTGTCAAAAGGGGAGACTCAATATGAGCTGCTTTCTGTGATCATTGCATTACAGGTGGTATTTAAAAAATGACTAAATAAATCTACACAAATCTTGATTTTGACATTTTCCTGTTTTCATTTTGCCACTCCCTTGATTTTTGACTAAATCTTACTTCTTCCATCTTGGCTTCTTAAAGTCTTTAATGTCTGAAGCATCTTCAAAGGACTGACATCTTGTCTTCAAAGGAAGTAGAAGCAGGAGGCAAAACCTCCATTTTCTATCTGGGATTGGTTTTGCAACTGTGGCCCCAACCCACAGAGACAAGGTCCTAGAAGTGTTGGCACTAGCAGGAATGTTCTCCCTCAGCTGGCCATTTAAAGTTAGCCTGCAGTTCAGTGAAAACCTTGCACCGCAGCCAGCCACAAAAGACTAGTATCAGCTTTTGACTAAGACCTTGCAGGGACAGACAAAAAAAATCATGGTAAACTAAGATTTCATATTATGTTTTTTCAAGTCAACTTTGACTTATGGCTACTCTAGCATAGGGTTTTCTTGGCTAGATTTATTCAGAAGAGGTCTGCCTTGACCCTCCTCTGAGATGGAAACAATATGACTTGCCCAAAGACACCTAGTGGGTTTCTGTGACTGAGCCGGGGTATGACTGCTGGGCTCCTCGACTCCTAGACCAATATCCAAACTACTACACATACTGAATTCAACTAAAACTGTTGCTTAAATTATTGAACTATCAGTTGAGTCAACTTTTCTTATGTTTATGTATGTGCTTCTATTTAAGCTAACCCAAGAAAAAAATCAACATTTAAAAATGTTTTCCAATCTGATAGGAAGGTGTGGAGGATTACATTGCAAGCCCTAAATGGCCTGGGCCCTGATCCCTCTCACCTCTCTGTACAGACCTGTCTGAACTTTGAGAGCTGATGCAGGCAAATCAGGCACGTTAATTTTTGCTTTTTCTGTCCCATCATGTTTTACAATTACAAGTGACCAGAGAGAAGCATTGCTGGACTTGGAACATAGGAGACCCAAGTTCCAATCTTACTTTACCGTCTCTCCTTCTCCCTCCCTCACTCACCTCCTGTCTCACTGTTACAGGCCCCTTTTGCTTGCTTCTTCCATAACTCTGCGCGCTCACTCTCCTCTTTCCCCCACACTCTCCCTCACCTTGCGCCCTTCCAATGTTCTCCTTGCTTGTTTCCTCCACTCTGACGCTCCCAATGCTCATTCTCACTTTGCTCACACCTGAAATTACTGGGAGGACTTGTTTCTTGCAAACAATTGGACAGAAGAGTATTTTCACATTTTGTCCTATATCCTAGCTTCTCCAAGAACTACTAATTTAGGCTTTAAAAAGAAAGAATTATGACAGTTTGGAATAGAGGCCAAATCGTAGTCCAAACAGACCCCAGAACACATACCTACAATCTGAGTATAATCATTCTATTTGGGTCATATGGCAACCCTACACAAGTGCCAACTTTCCTCTTGGAATAACAGTTCAAAAAAAATCCTGCCATGTTGATTGTTTTCTCTGAGTCCAGAGGAAAAGACTCGAAACAAAGGGTTGATTTTTTAGTACCTGTAAACTAATTTCATTAATCACAAGTAAAAAAAGGAGCTTTACCCAGAGAGGACAGGATTCCCAAATTCTCCTCCACGACTTCCTGGTGCACCTCACTTCACTATCCTATCACCCTACGAAAGTGCCAACTGGCTTCCTGGAGTGGCCATATGGAAAATGGAATGAGATTGTCATCTTTGGTTCCAGAGGAAAAGACCTGACACAATGGATGATTTTTAGCACTTTGATTAACAATAAGGGGAAAAAAAAGGAGCTTTACCCAGAGAGGACAGGATCCCCAAACTCTCCTCCATGACTTCCTGGTGCAAGGCCTTTTGGCTCGGATCCAGGAGGGCCCACTCCTCCTCACTGAAATCCACAGCCACATCTTCAAAGTTCACCTGAAGAAGACAGAAAGGTTATTTGAGAGCAGGAAATGCAACCTCAGTCAGAAAGGAAAACATAAAGGTGGTTTGTGATTTCCCTCTTGAAAGGAAACATTCATTGTGGGCATTTCAGATGGAAGGAAAGGAAAAAAGAGAGGCTCAGTCAGGGCCAGGGCAATGGACAGGGGACATGGTGACCCAGCCTGCCCTCTTCCGGGCCAACTAGGGATACCGTTGCCTACCTGATCCACTCTCAAAGAAGCTGTTCTGAGAAAAGAAGTGCGAAGAGGTGATGCAGGATCTCCTGGAAATATTCCACTGCCTGGGAAAATGAGAAAAGTCAACAGGGAGAGTTACAGGCTATTCTCTCTATTCAATAATGAAAACATTTAATGTTTGTGCAAATGTAGCCAAAAGAGTCCCACCACCAGTTTCACCAGTGTTTCAAAAACTTCCCAATAGGGGGTAAAGTAAACAATCCACAATACAAGTTCATATGTTAGTTCAGAGCTAAAAAAAAGGCCTTTTGTAGAACTTGTTACCCTAAGAGGTGGGGGACTTTGGGGTCCACCCACAATGCCAGTGTCTTATTAGCATTTGGGGAAATTATAGCTCAAAGGAGGCCTGCAAGATGTAGGTAATGGTTGGATCTTTTCACCTGTGTATACCAGTACTAACTGCAGAGAGGTTCCTGTTAAAATAAACAAAGTATTTTATTTGGAATCTACAAACACACAGGAAATCAGACTCTCTAAGAACCATACAAGGCTGTTGGAAAATAAGGTGTGAAAGGTTGGATAGAGAGAGAAATTGGAGAAAGAAGGTGATAGTTATCAATGGTGAAGGCAAGACAATGGCCCTTTTCGCATCTTATCTTCGTCGCAGCGGTGGGGGTCGGTGCTCGCACAAGCAGCCGTTTGCGCGAGCCGCTCACGGCAGCCCTTCTGCCTCCCGCAGCGGCTTCTCGGTTGCGCGGCTATCGCGCTAGCACCCCGCCTCTTCCTTTCACAGCGCAGCCTGGGAGCTGTAGGCTGCGCTGGGGGAAAAAAGTGTGACCCAGCCAGCTTGTTCAACGCACTGCACACAGGTAAGTGCGTGAGGCCCCCGCAAGCATTGCGCAACCGTGCAGTATTTTCGGCTTAGAGCCAAAAATAAAAAAATGTGCCCGTGCCCCGCTTTAAGTTCCTGAGCGTCGCGTGAGTGGGCGTGCGTCATACGTCGTGCTCAAGGGGCCCTCGTGCAAAAAAAAACTGCGTGCGAAAAGGGCCAAGGTCTGCTTTTTCCCCTCACAGATGGGAATGACAGCTTCCACTCACCAGTTTGCTAAAGCACCTTGCCACTTTTTACATAACTCTGGCCTTCCCTAAAGCACAACCTTCGTATAAAAAGGGCAAAGCCTTTCAATTGTTATTCAGAACTGCTTTACTGATTTATAGTAACATGTTTCTGATTGGTTGTAACTACTGAGAATTGTTCAACTAAGTCAAGGTTTATAAAAATATACAATAAACGTTTTTAAAACAACAAACAGAATCAGGCTTTGTATACATGGCCAAGCTCATGCAGATCTTCAGAATGTATTTAAACAGTTTCTTATTCTTTACAACAGCATAAAGTCACAGGTTTCACCCACATGCAACTCTCTGGGTTCCCTTTTTGCCAGGAGCTATTCCCAAACTAGGTCACTCTCTCTGACCAGATGTAAAAGTGGGTTTTCTCTTCTGCCCTCCCCATCTCTCTCTAGACTTTCTCTGAGAAAACACACCCTTTCTTTCAGCCCCCCTTTGTTGACTGGAAAACTCTCTGGCTGAAGAGTGGACTCTCAAACCCCCTTCTGGAAGTCTGACTCTCTCTCAATTCAGTGCCTACTATAAATACGTTTTCACTCAGGTCTCCAATCCCTCCATACTAAAGGGACTGGGTTTCTCTCTGGAGTGGCCATTCTGGTGGCCTAGCAACCTGTTGCTGGGCAGCTTTTCTACTATGCAGCATACCACTCCCCCTAGGGCATATCACAGCAATCCTGTAGAAGAAAGATGAAGTGGAGAAGCCCAGGTAGGCTCTGAGGGTAGCATGGATGAACAGCTCTCTGGATGCCATGTATTACACCTGAATTGCTACGCACTATGCGCTAGAATTTGCTGGGACAGACATCAGGGTTTTTACCCCCTTTTTCATATCTTGAAGAGATGTTCTCTGACAAACCTTAAACCTTTCTCATGGGACTGCCAAAGGGTTCCAAAATAGGTGACTGCCTTGAAAGCAGAATGAGAAAATTTATGAGAATCATAACAACCTCTTGATGCCTGGACCAGCATGGGGTATAGGAAAGGTCTCTGTAGGGTGAAATCGAAGAGATGGACTCGGATTGTCTTATCCAGGCCTGTTCAGAAATGCAAAAATCTGAAGTTGGGGAAGAGACTAGCTTGAACCCCTTTATTGCTGGGGCTTTCCACCTAATCCCCTTTGAATTAATGGACTGTTATCACATCTCAGGTTAGCTTGACCTCACCTCCAGCCAGTGTGCCTTTGATCAAGTTTTCCAGCCATTAATATGTCCCATTTATGAAACAGGCACACCCCACAGAAGGCGGTGTGAGGTATGATAACAATACTAAAGTGTTCTGAGAGTATTTCACCACAAGTTCTCCTTTGTTCCCACTGTGGTCTCTAAACCTGAAAAATTTTCCCTCCCCTGCCATAATCAAAAGATTGTAAAATAAGTCTATAAATATATATTAAAAAAAGATAGAGAGAGAACCTTTTTGTTGTCTAGGTAGGTCATGCCCTGGTTCACAGGAGAAACAGTTCTTAGATATTACAAGGGGCAGCTGCCTATATTGACCTTAGATTTAGTGTCTCCCCACCACAATCCCAATGCATACAAATAATGAAAAGGGAAGAAAGGATATTGGATATTTATTTTCCAAAGAGCCCACCGAGGACTGATGTTGCTCACTGGCCAAGGAATGTGAGCTGACTCTTTCCTGGTGGGAAGCAGAAGGCGTGAGGAGAGAAATGAGAATGGAATGGAGCCTCTCTGGCATGGAGACCAACAGATACAACAGACCTTTCACTAATCTTTTCTCCTTACACACTTGAAAGCACTGGCCAGGACATATAAATTGTTAGAGTTGCAACCCAGACAGTCCAGACCCACTTGAGAGGAGGTGGTCAAGCAAGAAAAGGAACCTCTTAGCTCTTACCACTTGTAATGGACGATTTGTTGCCATCCCAGAAAAGTTGCTCGGTCTCCAAAGGCGACTCCTCCATCTCAGTGGCCTCCTCTCCAAAACACTCCAGTGTCTGAAGAAGCAGCAAGCAGCACAGAGAAGAAGAAAAGATTAGAAAAAGGGGAGCTTTGCTTTGATGACCAGCCCTGACTCTGGTTGGGGAGCAAATTCTGCTTTTGTTCCTTCTGTGTTAGAATCTGCCTTTGTTTGGTTTTGCTAGGGGAATTCTGCCGTTTTGGGGGGCTTTAAGCTCTGCCACAGGACAGGTGGAAGAAGAAAGTGACTGACCAGACTCCACTTCCATACTACACAATTATAGCACAATGATTCCACTTCAACTGTCCTGATTGCATCCTATGGAATCCTGGAATCTGTAGTTTGGAAAGGCCTAGAGAAGCTCTTGCTGAGTATTCTAATTCCTCCTCCTTAAGCAACCACTCCCAGGATTTCGCTGGACAGAACCAGGGCAGTTCAAGTGGAATCAAGAGTGCTCTAGCTCTAACTGTCCCCTGGCAAAGGGACAGAGCTGGCAGCCACTCGCTGGAGAGCTGCTTGGGAGGCCCCTTCTTGAGCCCTTCGTTTTTGTGGGAGGATTCTGCTTTTCTTTCCTTTTTAATGGAATAGAGACCCTTGTGTAACAGCAAAAGGGCAGTGATCCTACTAGCAACAAGGAAGACAACCAAATGCAAGAAGCAAACCCTTTGGAGAATTTGACCCACAGAAGCAGAACGATCCGGAACGAAGATGTGTCTTTAAAACTACACAAACAATTCCCAGCCCTCCCCAGTGATTCTGGGTCACAAGAACAGGGATGGCAGTCACAGTGAGCACAGGCATGGCCTTGCAGGGTTCTGGCGATGGAAGGATGCCTGGTGTGAACAAACGTGCATATACATATACATATATACACATTCAAAACTCAAAAAATACAATGATTTCAAGAAAATCTATCACAAATCAGATTTAAAAAACTATATCATCTTCATTAATCATCATTCCTGTTTTGCACTAAAGTGTTAAATGTGCCCTGGAAAATTCTTGGTGATTTAGTTAATATTCACATTATGTTTCAACTTTTTTTCCCCCCTTTACTATGCTAGTTTTCAACTGCTAATCCACAGGAAAAGTTCATTTAAAAATTAAAATGACGACCAAGGGAAGAAACGTAAAAAAGACTCAGAAGAACTCACTCACCAAACATTGCTTACAGGACTGACTGAGGTGCCTGCTGCTAATTGTTCATTTTCTTAATGAGCTCTGTTGCAAAACAAAAACACCCCCCCCCCAAAAAAGGCACCATGGCAGTCACATTTACTGTCCTGTGTCTCTCCAGCCTGAGCTGCGCCATATTAAGATCTCTCTATGGAGGTTTACTGGCCAGGCTCCTCCCCTTCCTTGCTCTGGATAAAAGCACTGACAGAGGCCAACAAAGGATGGAAGACACAACTGCCTGTAGCTTAACATTTCCACCATAAGTCCCTCTCCTCAGCTTTCTCCCTGCCAATGAATACTAGGAGTTGTAGGTTATATTTCAGAGGAAGGAACTGGCAAAAACACCTCTGGAGTCCTAAGAAAACCCTATGAAATTCATGGGGTCATCCTAAGTCAAAAGGCGACTTGAAGGCACACTGATAATAACCTTTTCCTTTTGACCCAGATGGGAATTAATGTCACTGCCACTCACAACCTTCCAGACATTGCAAGCAAGTGTGAGAATTTGGATAGAAAACTGAAGGACCTTGGAGGCAGATTGTTTTCCTAGCAATCCTTCCTTTGCAAATCATGACCCAAAAAGAAAGAAAAGAATATCGCTAGTGAGCAACTGGATGTACAGAAAATGTCAGTGGAGAAGGTTTGGCTTCTTTGGACCATGGTCTGCGCTCCCATGAAAAAGAACTTCTGGTAGATGGAAAGAATGTGATTGCTTAGAGTTTCACAAACCCAATCCAGAAGGCAATATGCTGAGTTCTGCAGTGATGAAGGCAACATGTTTCCACATACTGAATGTAATTTTATTAGTGATGTAGAGGAAACTAGGATGCTACTATGAAACTCTATCAAAGAGGACAAAACTAAAAGGGAAGTACAGTTAGTCCTCCACGTTTGCTAGGGATATGGGACGCTTGCAAAAACAGGAATATTGCAAATATCAAAATCTGTGTGTTTGTCTGCAGGAAGGGGGCTGACGCACAGTGGAGAGCGTGGACACCAAGGGTCCAAACCAGGTTAGGAAAAGGAAAAGGGGAGGTCAGAAGGGGCCCTGTATTTCCTCTCTCTCGCCCATGTCCTATGTAGGGTGTGGGGTGGCATTAGGAGAAAGTTTGTGGTGATGAGAAATCATGCCAAGAGCTGTCCTTAACCAGCCACACAATGGCTGGTGAATGAGGAGAAGAACCATAGGCAGGTTTTTAAAGGGCTGCACAGCCTGATTGGAGCCACCAAGAGAGAAGGTTACCCCAGAAAAGAAGAGTCTGAGGTGGAGGCAGGGGTTGAAAAAACTCTCAAGTATTCAAATCTGTGGAAGTCTAATCCACAAACGTAGCTGAAAGGAAGCAGCGCAGAACAGGAGAAAAGAAGAAGACTCCAGAAAACAGGGCCAAGATTTAAAATAACAGATTGGAAAGCTGGATCAAAACTAACATACTGTATTTGGGCAGGAAAAATCGGATGCACAAACATAAGACGGGGAGCAGCTGGCTTGGCAACAGTAGACATGAAAAGGAACTAGGCGTCTCAGCAGACCAAAAGCTCAACACCAGAAAACAGAGTGATACGGAGGCAAAAGAAGCTGATATAATGATTTGAGCACTGGATTATGACTTTGGAGACCAGGGCCCTTTCCACCCTACACTGTTCAGCATCCTATGGAATCCTGGGGTTTGCAGTTTGGGGAGGGGCCTTTAGAATTCTCAGCCAGAGAGCTCTTTGGCCTCAGGAAACGACAAACCCTGAAATTCCACAGGATGTTGAAAATAGAATAGTAGTACTATAACAGTCTTGTGCAGAAATAGCCTAGGACTGAAACCACTGGTCCACCACGGAAACTCACTGGGTGATGTTGGCCAAGTCACACTCTCAGACTCAGAGGAAGGCAAATGCAAAACCCCTTGGATAAATCTTGCCAAGAAAACCCTGTGATAGGTTTGCTTTAGGACTGCCATGAGTCATAAACAATTTTAAGCCAGACAACAAAAACAACAACACAATTCCAGGCTGCTGTAGGGATACAAGTAGGCCTTTCTGAGTCTGTGAGAACGAATGGAGAACAAGGGCTGGGGGAACCACCCCTACTTAGGGACATTTATAAAGTATTGAAATTTTACAGTATTCAAAGCAATTAGTCGTGGCTCTTTGAAAGATCAATCTCTCTCACCTGCTGCTTTGGCTGCTTCCTCTCCTCTGCCTGGCTCAGGAGGAAACCCTCTGCCAGGGCCACTGCCTGAGAACTGGTCTCTGGGCCACACTCTCTCACCCAGCTCTCCATCTCTGGGGGCAGGACAGCCAGGAACTGCTCCAGGACCACCAGGTCCAGCATCTGAGCCTTGGTATGTTCTTCTGGCTTCAGCCACAGGCAGCAGAGATTGTGGAGCTGGCTGCAAACCTCCCGAGGCCCCTCGGCCTCCTCATAGCAGAACTGCCTGAAACGCTGCCACTGAACATCTGAAGTGAGCCCATCCTCTCCCGCCAGGCTCTTCCTTGTAGTTCCTTCCCAGAATGCTCCACTCCTCTCAGCCTGAATGGTACAAGAGGGTTCTCCTAACTCAGGACCAGCCGATTCTTCTTTTACCATCTTGGTTCCGTGCTCTTAGGCTGCCTTCAAAATGGCTGAAGAAACGCTTCTCTCTTCTGCCAGATTTTGTCTGAAGGCCAAGACTAACAAAATAACTAGGCCTAGAAAGAGAGCCAGAGACCACGTCAATGAAATTATACAAAACCTTTCTGTGGCAGGATGACATTTGATGATGAACTTTTAACTGGCAACTGCTTTCTTGATCTGTACAGAAGAGAAAGACCAAGACTCAGGGGAGAGGGTTCTCTCTTTCTCAAAGACCAAAATTATCATGAACGATCCTCTCCTGGCACGGGGTGTTGGGCTCTTCCTTGCTACACTCTGGCTATTTTCATCCTCTGTACAGATCTCCTTCACCCCATGTAAGATGTGGAGAGGAGAGGGCCCCTCTCCCACCTGATGGATGGGAAAGACAACACCTCCTCCCTGCTTTTGGCTGTTTTTCCTTCGCGCAACAACAATTTGATTTATACCCCATCTTTCCCCAAACTTCAGAGCCAAGGCAGCTTATAAGTTAAAACATTGACAATGTTGCTGGAACAGTCAGTGGGGTGCAGTGGTTGGAAGGCTGCACCAGGGCTGCCGGAGAGGAGGGTTCAGATCGCCTCTTGGCCATGAAAACCCCCTTGGGGACACTGGGCAAGTCCCACTCCCTCAGCCTCAGAGGAGGGGTGTGGCAAAACCCCTCAGAGCAAATCTTGCCAAGAAAGCCCTCTGACAGAGTCGTCTTTGTTGCCGTTGTGTGCTTTCAAGTCCTTTCCGACCGACAGTGACCCTGCTGCGGAGCTTCCTTTTTCCCACTGCATTTCTCTGAGGCTGAGCGAATGGGACATGTGTGAGGTAACCCAGTGGATTCCACATGGCCAAGATGGGATCTGAACCTGGTCTCAGCCACAGCTCAGTACTCAAGCCGCTCCACCACAGGGGCCCCAAGGGTTTTGCCTTAGGGTCGCCGTAAGTCACAAAGGCTTGAAGGCACACAGCAAACAACGTTGCTAAGAGAAAAGAGCAAAAGTTGCACCAAACTATTAGAACAGAATTAAACTAATGGCATTCCCTCCATTAAAAGCAATTTAAAAACCCCTTCCGCTAAAACAGAGCAGCATCCACACAAAAGCTGGTCCTTCTTCTTCTTCTTCTCCTCCCTGGGGCTGCCGGGGGACTGAGGACCCTCCCCGTGGCCCCAACCCCGAAAGGGCCCTCGGAGCCCCCCCTCTCAGGGCCCCTCCAAGGGGGGCACCCAAAGGCCTTCCTCCGCCCGCCCAGGGAGGGAGGGACCAGGCCTCGCTCTCCCCCTCCCCCCGCGCAGACGGAAAGGCCGCCTCGGCCCCGCTGCGGGGGGAGACTCGGGTGGGAGGCCGCCCCCCACGAAGCCCCCCGGAAGAGGAGGAGGGAAAGGGCCGCTCCCGAGCCCGCCTCGCCCGGGAGGACGACGGCCCTCGGCGGAGTGGACAGAGGTCGCCTGGCGCCCCTCGGGGGCCCCCACGCACCCACCCTTCTCCTCCTCTCTGGCCTCTCCCGGCAGTCTCCCTCCAGCGCCAGTGCCGCTCTAGGAAGATCCAGCACACAGAGAGCAGGAAGGGGCGGGGCCACGAACAAACCTCCTCCCCCTCCATCAGTCTTATCTAGGAATCCCTCTCCTCCGTTTTAACCCTTGGGGAACCAAAGCTCTTCCTTCTCTGGTGAAGGGGAGGCCCTTTCCCTCTAAGCGCCACCAGGGGGCGCTGGAGGCTTGGTTGTCCGAGGAGATCCCTGGCGCTGAGACTGCGCGGTGGGAACTTTCGCGGCGGCTGCGCGGGAAAGGCAGCGCGGCCTAGTGGTGGGGGCGCGGGAGCCCCTGGTTCGCGTCCCTTCCCGGGCAGGGCCGCCTCGTTCTTTAGGCGCTGCAGGAGGATTTTAGGGCCTAGGAAAACAGGGCCACTTCCGCACTACGCTCTTGTAGCGCGATTATTCCACTTTCAACATCCCCATGGAATCCTGGGGCTCGCAGCTGAGAATCCTAAAGGCCCCTCCCTAAACTGCAGACCCTAGCATTCCGCGGGATGTTGAAAGTGGAATAATCGCGCTACAAGAGTGTAGTGCGGAAGTGGCCCAGGATTAAGGGAAAGTATTTTTTTTTCCTTCAGTGGTCGGTGGAGGTGAAGCCGGGGGTTGAATAGAAGAGCGCCACAGGGTTGTGGAAGGCTTAAGGCGGCCCTCCGCTCAACCATGAAAACCCACTGGGGAAATCCGGAGTCGGTCACACTCTCTCGGCCTCAAAGGAAAGCAGTAGGAACAAAGCTTGGCAAGAAAAGGCCCACAGTAGGTTCACCTCCGGGTCTCCTTAAGTCCAAAGTGGCTTGAAGACACGCGACAACATGAAACAACAGAGGTGGCTGCATTTTGACTAGAAAGAGCCAGAAATCCTGAGCTGACCGAGGGCTTTCTGTTCCGGAAATGATCTGTCTTGCCAGTTTGAGTTCCTGCCCAGAATCTTTTCACAGGAGGTCAAACTTCTGATTAACAGATTCCCCCCCCCCGTAATATGGGCACTTGCCCCCAGGGAGGCTAGACAAGGTGTCTCTGGCAGCAGGAACAGTTCACGGGCGTTCGGGGACAAAAGTGGGATGATAGGAATAAAGTTTCACACAGGGGCAACGGGCTCATCTGGAAGGTCTCCGTACAGGGGGCCATTACGGTAGGATGAATGGAGACCCCCCGGGACCCCTCGGCTGAGCTTCTTTCTGAGGAACTGCAAGGATCAAAGACTGAAGGTGCCAAATTTGGGAGAGAAGCGCAGGGGGAGACCGTCTCATATCTCCTAATCTTGACAGATTGGAGGGCTGGGCCAAAGCTAACAAAATGAATTTCAACACAGAGAAATGTAGGGTCCTGCACTTGGGCAGAAAAAATGAAAGTCACAAGTATAGGATGGGGGACATGTGGCTGGATACCAGTACGTGTGAAAAGGATCTAGGAGTCTTGGTAGATCACAAGCTGTACATGAGTCAGCAGTGTGATGCGGCAGCCAAGAAAGCCAACGCGATCCTTGGTTGCATCAATAGGAGTATAGCGTCTAGATCAAGAGAGGTAATGGTACTACTCTATTCTGCATTGCTTAGGCCTCATTTGGAATACTGTGTGCACTTCTGGGCACCTCAATTCAAGGAGGATGTCGACAAGCTGGAACGTGTCCAGAGGAGGGCAACCAAAATGGGGAAGGGTCTGGAAGCCATGAAGCCCTATGAGGAATGGCTTAGGGAGCTGGGTATGTTTAGTCTGCAGAAGAGAAGGTGAAGAGGGGACATGATAGCCATGTTTAAATATGTGAAGGGATATCATGTTGAGGAGGGAGCAGGCTTGTCCTCTGCTGCTCCAGAGACCAGGACAAGGAGCAACGGATTCAAGCTGCAGGAAAGGCGATTCCCCCTGAACCTCAGGAAGAACTTCTTGGCAGTCAGAGCTGTCCGGCAGTGGAATCTGCAGCCTGAGTGGAGTGTGGTGGAGTCTCCTTCTTTGGAGGTATTTAAGCAGAGGCTGGATGGCCATCTCTTGGGAATGCTTTGATGGGTGTTCCTGCATAGCAGGGGGTTGGACTGGATGGCCCCTGGGGTCTCTTCCAACTCTCTGATTCTATGATTCTACCCAGTGGGGATGCTTACCCTCTAAGGGCAATGGGCCACTCAAGTGCCATTCTTTGCCTCTATTTCAAGATCTTTTCTCAAAACCTTGGCATGGCTCCAGTCCTTAGGTAGATGTGAGGGGGCTTTCCTGAGCTGGGACAGAGGAAGTTGACTTCCATGAGGCTCCACTCGTCAGACGGTCATTCTTCGGGTGCCGAGGGTGACGGAGAAGGTAAGGTTATTGTCCTCCTCCCCAGCTCACTTTCCAGATAGAAAGCACCTGGAAAGAGCTAGCAGGCTTACACCATTTCTGTAATACAGTGGTTCTCAACCTGTGGGTCCCCAGATGTTTGTGGACTTCAGCTTCCAGAAGCCCTGAGCATTGACCATAGTGGAAACTACTCACCGCAAACTTGGCACATGCTGATTTTATAAAATATTGCTGAAAAGAGAAATGGAATCAGAAGTAGTCAAAGATACAATGGTTAGATGGGCACAGAATTTGGGACAGTCAGTTGAATTAGAAACTTGGGAAAGAGTGTGGAAAATAGATACAAAATTTACACCAAACTTAAAAGAGAAAACTTCTATAAAATGTTTTACAGATGGTACATGACTCTGGAAAGATTACAAAAAATAACGAAAAATGGGAATTCAAATTGTTGGAAGTGTGATGAAAAGACGGGATCTTTTTTCCATATGTGGTGGACATGCAAGATAGCAAAAAAAATTTGGAAGGGGGTGCATGACGAAATCCAAAGAATTTGTAAGCTGAATTTTGAAATGAAACCAGAGCGTTATTTGTTAAATATGCTAGGGCAACAAAGGGAAATAAGAAGTCATCAGAAGATATGATTATATCTAATAACTGCGGCAAGGTTGACATATGCGCAGCACTGGAAAGAAAAGAAACATATTGATATAGAAGGATGGAAGTTAAAAGTTCTGGATATAATAGAGATAAAAAAGTTAGCATTTTCTTTGAAAAATAAATCTATCCAGAACTTTGAGAAAGAATGGAAAAGAGGATTGGGTAAGGATATAAATGTACAAGAAATCAAAGAAGAAATAATGTAACTGTTCTTTCTGTAAGATGGAATGGAAATAAGCAATTTCAACTGGAAGATTTAAGCATGTAAGTGTGTGGGGAGGTTATTTTCGAGACAAACTTTCAATAAAAATTATACCAAAAAAAAACTTGGCACGTGGTGAGAAGTGTTTTAGGGGCATATGTCTACATTTATTTTTACCATGGACCAGTTCACTTTAGTTAATTAAAATCTGTCTCCTCCATTTTCACTCCGTAGTTGACAGCTACTCTAACCAGGAGACTGGAAACTGCGGACAGATGAGGCGTTACTCGTTTTGTAAAGTGCCGTAAAACATAACATTCTTTACACAACCCAGCTTATTATCTGGGGACTACTGGAAAGATGCAATTAAACAAAGGGCCCTAGGATTTTATACGTATTTTATACAATGGTAGAGGGAGCACGTTTCTCATGTCCTTGGTGGCAACAATATACAAAAGGAGACTTAGCAGATATTTCATCGAGACACTAATATGAGGAAGGAGACAGAGACGTTAGAGGCAATGATCAATGATGAGTTCAATACGTTTTTCCAGAGCGAACCTCCACATGAGAAAGAGGCACGATGAGGACACAAGATGGCAGGCTGGACTGCGGCTTCTTTTCGTTGGGTCTTGAACTCTTCCAAAAGTTGAAGGGGAGAGGGAAATCTTGCTAGGATGCCACCAACAAATACCAGGTGCTGTGGTTGCTATTTCAGAGGAAGGAAGCGGCAAAACCACCTCCGAGTATTCCTTGCCCAAGAATTGCCCATCAGGTCCAACCTCATTCTTCCGTATAGGAACACCCATCAAATCATTCCCAACAGACGGCCATCCAGCTTAAAAACCTCCAAAGAAGGAGACTCCACCACACTCGTAGAATCATAGAAATGTAGAGTTGGAAGAGACCACAAGGGCCATCCAGTCCAACCCCCTGCCATGCAGGAAAACCCTCAAAGCCCTCCCGACAAGTTGCCATCCAGCCTCTGCTTAAAAACCTCCAACGAAGGAGACTCCACCACACTCCGTGGCAGCACATTCCACTGTCGGACAGCCCTGACCGTCAGGAAATTCTTCCTGAGGTTCAGGTGGAATCTCCCCTCCTGCAGCTTGCATCCATTGCTCCTTGTCCTGGTCTCCGGAGCAGCAGAAAACACGCCCGCTCCCTCCTCTACAGAAGAAGAGAGGAACAGTAGAAAGGGTAGAGGGAACGAAGGGAACGAATGAACAAATGGAACAGAGAGAGAGAATAACTAGGAGGAAACAATAGAGAAGGAAAAGAGGAGAGGGAACATGAAGGAGGGAACGAACACTTGCATGAGTGAGGAAAGATACCATTTCCGCACAAGGCTATTATAGCGCCATGATTCCACTTTCAACATCCTATGGAATCCTGGGGTTTGCAGTTTCGGAGGGGCCGACCGGCCCCTCCCGAAACTGCAAACCCCAGGATTCCATAGGATGTTGAAAGTGGAATCATGGCGCTATAACAGCCTCGTGCGGAAATGGCTAAAGAGCGGCTAGTTCAGTGAAAGAAAAAGAACACCAGAGTAAGCGATCGGAGAAGAGGATTTTCTGGATCTGAAGGGAAAGAGAGAGGATAAAGGAGGATGAGAAGTAAACAGCACCATGCAGGGTAGGAGTGTTATCCAGAAGCTTATATAAATACAAGAGAGAGTACTCAAAAGGAATGTGAGTTTACTTATGAGGTGAACTATAACACACAAATATGATTTCAACCTTGTAAAGACATCAACGTAACTGCAACCCTTCTACAACTTGTAACAAGGGACTGGGACATGAAATGTTAATTCTGGAATAAGCCAGATTTTGGGCATAACGAGTTCATCACTCAAGCCATTAACTCATTAGACTTTTCTCCTAGTGCCTCACTTACCGATTAAGGATGAAATTAACCCTACGGCCTGGTGGTTTTTGATTGTTTTATTATTCCTGAATGTAAGAGTTGATTAGGATGAACGGCTTTTTCTCTGGCAGATTCCGTAAGAGTCAAAGGCCGAAGGAAGAAGGGCACAGGAGTTGTTCCACGGCTGTTCTCGGAAGCAGGGAGAGAAATGCTTCTGGCAACTGAACACGAGCTTGGCTAGGAAGCAACTGAAGAGGCAGGACTGAAAGCAAGCAAAGAAGTATAAGGAAGGGCGAATCCCAGACAGGAATGGCATGGGGCAAGAGAGTGGATTTGTTTCCTTAGCCCTGGAGCAGCCATTTTCCATTGCAAATGTCAGTCTTTTTAGGCCTGAAAGGATGGTATCCCCCCACCCCACCTTTGCAGCTTTCTTGGGAATGGGAGGCGATTTGTGACACTCTTCAATCTCTTCCTCTATTGCTTTAGTTCAATAGGAGGGTTCAGTATTTTATTCCTCTCAAGAATTTTAAACAATTTTATTGTACAGTTGTCCTTCTACATTTGCGGGTTTGACTTTCATGGATTTGATTATTTGCAAGTTTCACCAACCCCTGCACACCCACCTCTGGTGCTCCTTTTGCAGGGAAACCTTCCCACCCAGCAGTTCTGATCGGGCTGTGCAGCCATTTAAAAACCCACCTCTAGTCCTCCTCCTCCTCCTCCAACAGCAGCTACCTGGCCAGCTAAGGACAGCTCACAGCCTAACTTAGCGGCACCACAAACTCTCTCTTGATGCTCCCCAAGCACCCAAGGAAGGAGACGAGTCAGAGAAATACAGTCCACCATGCAGACACACCCACATTCCCTGATCTGGTTTAGATCCTGGATGTTCATTCTCCCCAACTTCTCTCTAAGCCACAGGCAGCACACACACATTTTGATATTTGCGTTTTTCCCACTTTTGATGAGGTCCTGCACCCCTAACCCTAGTGAATGTAGGCTGAATATTATTTTATAAAATACAATATTATGTACTATTTGTGAAGAAACACAATAAACCTGTTCATAATCCTTTAGTGCAGTGGTTCTCAACCTGTGGGTCCCCAGATGTTCGTTGACTTCAGCTCCCAGAAGCCCCAGCCACTATGGTCAATGCTCAGAGCTTCTGGGAGCTGAAGTCCACGAACATCTGGGAACCCACAGGTTGAGAACCACTGCTTTAGTGTATTTACTGTTGCTGAGAAAGTACTAGGCACTTGGATAAATAAGTGAAAATTTTTCCTCAACCTCTCCCTATTTCTTCCTCTCTTGGTTTCCCCCTCTCCTGTTTTCTACCCACTCCATAATTCAGTGAGTTGCACCCTTTGTGGGATTTGGTGAGGTTGGACTTATTCGTCTGAAGCCAGAAGAGTCGTTTAGTTAAACCCATACCCTCTCTGTGACTACACATAAGTAAATCCTACTGAACCTGTTTTCAATCCTTTAGTGTGTTTAGTATTGCACACACACTGTTCGGCACTTAGATAAGCATACCGAAAATTTTTATCACCTGCCTATTTCCTCCTCTCTTGCCTCACTAGACTTTAGCATCACTCCTTATTTACCTTTAATAAACGAGTTATTTCAATCAGGCTTGTGGAAGTTGAAATAGCAAATGGTCAATGGTCAATGATGACAACCTTCGGGCTATTCTTTGCTCATCCCACAACTTCTTCCTGTTAACAAGTTTAAGATAGCAAATCATTTCATGACACTCCAACTAATTCAATGATATTGTTAATATTACTGGCACTGAACTAATCCTTTACTTGCTTCCATTCTTGAATTTTCAAAGGTGACACTCTAAGCTAAGGAAAGTCCCAAATGGCCTGCAACATACACAAATGCTTCATCCACTTTCTTTTGGGATTTGATATGAGTAATTGATGGGTTTGACTCCCGGAGTCACTTCTGTTGTTAATAATTGCCCTCTTTTACATATATTTGGGCACACAGATTTAACTTCAAAAATAGTTTTATTAAGATTATAATGTAGAAAAGTGACTCAGAACTTCAAGCTAAACTAGGAGAATTCTGACAGATTTTTTTTTCAAGCAAACTGAAAATGTTTTATTTAAAACTAAGTATATAAACTTTTCTAGAAACTAATCTTGATCTAATACTGTTTCTAGTTCAAAGAGCTGACAATAAATATTGCCCAGTAATTACTGTTTATTAACTGATAAGGCACATCTTGAAACATCTTTTTCTCCTCCACATTAAGTATTTTCAGTCACTTTCTCCTGACATTTTGTCAAAAAAAGTCATACATTTTTTCAGAAAGGAAGGTTTTCCATTCCAATCATTCTTTTAAAAACCCTAAGGAAGTATTATTTGAAACCCAATGAGCTTTCTCAGAGACAAAAGTTCCGGGTCCTGCTGAGGGAAAACAAGGGAGCCGTTCTCTTCGCAGCTCTTTCTACACTCTGAGCACTTCAACATCTGCTCCTCTGGATGAGTCAATTGACGAGAAGTGAGACGAATGCTCTGACAGAAAGTCTTCCCGCACTCCAAACAGGTCAATAGCCTTTCTTTTCTGTGAGTCACAAGGTCCGACTTCTGAGGGAAGCTCTTTCCGCACTCCAAGCACGTGAACGGCTTCTCTCCTGTGTGAGCTATCTGATGACGGATCATGCTGCTCCTCCAACTGAAACTCTTCCCGCATTCTGAGCATTTAAATGGTTTTTCCCCTGTGTGCGTTGCTTGGTGAAAAAGTAGGGTTGCCTTTAGAGTGAAACTTCTTCCACACTCCAAACATTTAAATGGTTTCTCCCCGCTATGAACTGCTTGATGACGAACAAGGTACGCCTTTTGCGAGAAGCTCATTCCACACTCCAAGCATTTGAACGGTTTCTCTCCTGTGTGTGTTGCTTGATGGTGGGCGAGGGTTGTCTTTCGACAGAAACTCTTTCCACACTCCAAGCACTTAAAGGGCTTCTCCGCCGCGTGAGTTGCTTGATGACGAACGAGGGTTGACTTGTGACTGAAGCTCTTTCCGCAGTCCGAGCATCTAAACGATTTCTCCCCAGCGTGAGAGGCTTGAAAAGAAGGGAAACATGACCGTGTGTTAAAAAATTAAAGTTAATAAAATTAAATAAAATTAAAGTTCTCAACAAAACATTAAAAACTGTGCAAATTCTGAAGGAAGTAGAATTTGTATATTTAGGATGTTGATAAGGAGACAAGAAAAAAATCGGAATATCTTTATGTTCAATGTGATGTTTAATGTCGAGAGGAGAAAAAACAACTTTTTTCTTTTTGATGTAAAAATTACTCTTAAATGATAATCTAACCTTCTAGAGATACAAAGTTTTTTTTGTTTTATATATTGTTTGAAAAAAGATAAATAGAACAGTTGTTAAGATACTTGTAAATATTGACAATTTTTAATAAAAAAAACCTGTGCAAATTTTAACGTCCATTTTTTTTTATCAAGATAGAAGCCTCAATAGGAGCTTCTTCCTACAATGTCTGTTAATTGCAAAAAACATCTGTTTTGACACTTTACCAAACATTTTACCCTGATAGAAATATGATAATTCTTCTCTAAACAGGGGCTGGGGGAAAGTATAGCGTTTGTTTAGTCTAATCCCTCTCTGGGCTCCCTTCTGGTACCTTTTTTCTGGTAAAAGCCCTCTCCAGGTCAGCTAGTTACCTTCTAAACAGAGGGCATGACTCCCTTGCATTCTTTCGATGTTTTTAAAACCCTTTTCTCATAAAACAGATGTGGCCACTCCTAGTTTTCCAGCCGGCTCCTCCCGAAACTGCAAACCCCAGGATTCCGTAGGATGTTGCAAGTGGAATGATAGCGCTATAACAGTCTAGTGCGGAAATGGCCAGAGTTGCAGAAAAAGCATGTCCCAATCTCTATGTTGTGTTCCCTGAACTGGAGGCTGAACCGAAAGCAAGAACAAGACAGGCAGCTTCAGGTTCCAAACTTAAAAGATTTACTAATAAACTTTATATTTACATATCCATTTAAGAAACTGTATCCCTAACCAACTAGTAAAAGGATTTAGGAAGATATTATCTTCATTTTAAACTCACCAATTTCTTAGTGAAGAGGCTAGCGTGTTAGAGAGAAAGGGCTAAAAGCAAAATTGCTAAAGGGAAGGTCGTTGCTTTCTAAGCATGGCCAGTAACTGACACCAGAATGTATCCTGGGTCACATCGGCTGGATACCACGGCCACAGAGCGACAGCTGACCCTAGACTAGCTAAGCTCCATATGAGCAGGGCGGAGAGAGAATGCTATAATTTTTCAATAGTTGTGTTCTTTCAAGTCAGCTTTGACTGATGGCGACTCAAGCAGAGTGTTTTTTTGGCCAGATATACTCTGAGGACACTTGCGTTTGAGGAGATTCGTCTCTGAGGCAGAGAGAATATGTCCTGCTCAAGGTCTTAAATCACAGAATCATAGACCTGGAAGAGACCACAACGGCCATCGAGTTGAGCCCCTGCTATGCAGGAATTTTCCACCAAAGCATTCCTGACAGATGTCCATCCAGCCTCCATTTAAAAAGCTTCCAAAAAGGAGACTCCACCAAACTGCGAGACAGTGGATTCCACTATCGACTGTTCTTACTCTCAGGAAGTTCTTCCTAATATTCAGATGGAATCTCTTTCCTAAAGTTTGAAGCCAGCGCTCCATGTCTGAGTCTCTGCAGCAGCAAAAAACAGGCCTTGTCCATTCTCCATGCGACATCAAATATTTAAACATAGCTACCATGTCACCTCTTAACCTTCTCTTCTACAGACTAAACATTTCCAGCTTCCTAAGCTGCTTCTCATAGGGCTTCATGGTTTCCAGTCCTTCTCCCATTTTGGTTACCCTCCTTTGGACACACTGCAGCTTGTCAATATCCCTCCTGAACTCTGGTGCCCAGAACTGGACATCATACTCCAGGTGGGGTCTGACCACAGCAGAACAGAGGGGCAGTATCACTTACTTTGACCTTGACGTTCTACTCCTACTGATGCACCCCAGAATCACATTGGCTTTTTTAGCTGCTGCATCACACCACTGACTCATGCTTAGCTTGGATCTCCCAGTCGATTCCACAGCTGAGCAGGGATCCAAATGCTGGTCTCCTGTACTCCTAGTCCAATATTCCAACCACTACAACATACTGAATTCAACTGAAACTCGTGCTTAAACTATTGAACATTGGAAGCTTGTTGGCTCATCTCTTCTTCCATGTATTAATTTTCTTCTATTTAAGCCAAACCAAAATATCAACTTTTTGCAACGGTCTCCAGTGTGACTCTAAACTGTGGGAGGCCTGCATATGGTTCTAGATTAATTTAGATTACTGATTTTTTAAATGTATTTTACACCTTTTTAAAATTGTTGCATTACTTTTTCTGTGTATGGATCACTATTTTAATACTTTAAATGAAATGTGAAGGAAAAGAAACCTTTCCACTTATTGACATAATCTGGCATATAAAATTCCGATTTCTAAACCAATCCCATTTTTCCAGGATTAGACAAAAGTAGCTTAGGGCCAGGACTTGATTGCATGTTTGGCTAGAAATAAAAAATTGGCTGGCTACTCAGTTCACCCAGCCCCAGTCTGTGACTCCTTTGAAACTACAGTTGGGCCACATGTAACAAGGGGGATCTATTTCCAGGTTCCCCTCCCTCCCAGTGTTAGCCAGCCTGAGATTGTTGATGATGCCTTCAGGAGAGACAGAGTGAGTGAGTGCGTATGTGGACCCTGCTCCTTCATTCCCAAATGAAAGAGCAGAGTTGGCGTGTGCGCACGCACGCACGCGCACACACGCACGCACACACACGCACACACTGCTGCTGTGACCCTGCTGAAGGTGCTGAAAACAATCCCAGGTCAGCGGGCAGCAGGGAATGTGCTGACCCTGCTGTCTCCTTTGGAAATGAAAGAGCAGGATTGGAACACACACACACATACACTGCTCTGTGTCCTTGCTAAGGTTGCTGGACAGCCCGTGCGTGCTGGCACTGCACTACCTCATCCAGCAGCTCTGGCAAAGACACAGAGCAGGGGGTGCACGTGTGCTGATCCTGCTTTTTTCTTCCCAAACAAGAGAGCAGGATCGACCCCACACCCCGCCGTGTTTAATTGAAATCATGCTGAACGAACTTGCATTCAACACAAGCGCCCTGTATGCACACCTCCAAGGCCGCTGAAACCGATTCCAATTTCTTTGAGTCGACAAATGACCCAAGTCAGCCAGCTTCTCTGTTAATAGTAAATTGTTATTGTGACGAAGCCTGGGAGTGTGGTGAGCCTGAGAAGCAGGCCGGACTTAGCAACAGGTTGCCATGGGACCCAAGGGGCTCTAGGTAAGAGAGGAACTCAGCCCACTGGTGCATGGGAGGAGCTGAGCTTTCTGCGAAGGAGCTCTATATAAAAGAATGACTTGCATTTTTTGAGGCAGATTACTTCAGGGAGAGAGAGTGGGAGGGTTTTTGCTGGCTAAGAGTTTGGTTTTCTTAGAGACCTAATGAGAGGCAGAGGAGAGACTAAATCACTTCAGAGTGGGTCAGAAAGTGAGAACCTGAATTAGGAATTTGGACTATGGGCAGGGGAAGCCAAAGGTCTGAGTGGGTATGAAAACTTTCTACCTGAATACTGAGTTGAGCTGGGGAATCTGATTAGATATTTTTGGTAGCTCTATTTTGCTTGTAGATACTTATAATACCCAATACCTTTTCCCTGTTTTAATAAAGATTGCATTCTATTTTTATAATTTCTGACTCAGCTCAGTACTCTTCTTCAGTTCTATTTTTTTTTTTATAGAAACACGCTACCACAGATCATCAAATCCTTTTAAGTAACACCGGAGAGGCTTAACCCCTTACTCACTAAGGTGGGGGCTTTGAAAGGGGACAGCAAGGGTTGTATAAGGAGGGTAGCTGCCACCTCTAGTCTGAGAGAAGGAAAAGCAGGCCTTCCCCCACCTCCACAGTTATAATTTATTTATTTATTTTGAAATATTTGTATTAAGAAATTTACCTTAAAAATAATAAAAAAAAAACCCTTCCCACTTCCAAGCTTACATTTTCCAGTTGAATCTGCTTGTTTTCATTGTTTCATACCTACATATATAATTTCTGCTTAACAGGAGAAAGCGATTACATTATTTCTTTTTCATTGTTACATTACCCAAGACTCCTCTCCACTCCCTTCCAAAGTTCTGGATAGGTTTATTTTTCAATGAAAATGTTATTTTTTTCTGTCTCTACCATATCCAGAACTTTTACCTTCCATTCTTCTAAATCAATATATTTCTTTTCTTTCCAGTGTTGCGCATATGTCATCCTAGCAGCAGTTATTAAATACAGCAATACCCTCTGATGACATCTTACATCTCTTTGTTGCCCTATAATATTTAACAAATAAAATTCCGGTTTCATTTCAAAATTCAAATTATAAATTCTTTTCATCATGTATCTCCTTCCAAAATTTTCTTGCTATTCTGCAAGTCCATCACACACGAAAAAACTGACCCCACCTTTTCATCACATTTCCAACATCTTACATTTCCATCTTTTGTTATTCTTTGTAATCTTTCTGGGATCATATACCATCTATGTAACATTTTATAATAGTTCTCTCTTAAATCACAGTTAAAATTTACAAGTTCATTTGATGCTGTTTTTTTGCTGTTAACCATAAGGCAGGATTAAGCTGGCTGGGAGGTTGCAGCACTTTTAAAGAAAGGACCCTCTTTGCATGTGCAGGTCAACTCTTCCAGGAAACATGGTCAGGAAATTAAAGAGAGGCATGAATAAAGAACAAAATACACAACCATTTCTACGTGGGAACTAGGTTTCCCTCCTGAAACTTCAGTGAGACTAACAACCGGATTCCCAGGCATTTGTACCCAGTGACTCAAGCAGCCAAAAGACAAATGAACAGGTCCCAGAGGAAATCAGGACTGAACTATCATTACAAGCCAAAGTGACTAAAATGAAGTTGTCCTACTTTGGATGTCTCATGGATGACATGATCCACTGGAAAAGAGGATAATGCACTGCAGAGGAGAAGGCAGTGGGAAAAGCGAGACTTGATTCTATCAAGGAAGCCATGGCTGCCTTGGGTCTCCACGACCTGAGCCAGGCAGCTGACGACTGGGATTCTTGGCAGTCTCTTGTTCATAGGGTTGCCATAAGTGGAACTTGACTTGATGGCAGATGACGACAACAAAATGAAGTAACACACAAAATGCAGGGTTATTCAGGAGGTTCAAGAAGAGACTGGAGAAAAGGAGGCAGTTCTACCTTCTTCCTTCCGCTCTGGGCCCCCAGCCAAAGAGGCCAGGCCCAATTGCATCAACTCAGTTACTCGTTGATCTGGCCTTACTTAACCACCACCAGCCGAGAAACAAAACATCATATTCTTGGGCAAGGGCATATCCTAGCATTACGCCTGTCTTCTGAACTCGCTTCTCCAAGTGCCACAAGAGTAGGGTTGCTACAGTCCATTTCTTCAAAGCTATCTCTGCTTTGCACCTCATGTAAATTATGTCTGTGAAAAACGGCCCGGTATGCAAATAACTGTAATTATGCAAATGACTGATTTGTCATTCTAATTATGCAAATCGGGCACATTAATTGTTCCTTTTTTATTCCCACGAGGTTTCAAACTTCACACAGTGTTTTATAGTTACAAATGACCTGAGAGAATCAGTAGAGAGAAATGTTTAAAGTGCTTGACTTGGAACAGGTGGATCCAAGTCCAAATCTCACTCTCAAAGTATCCCCTTCACTTGTTTCTTACATGCCTCTGTTAACACTGCTCACTCTCCTGGTTTTTCCTGCTCCTTTCTCATATAATCAGCCGCTTTTGTTTGCCTCTTGTGCACTGCTGCCTGAATTCCTCATTCAACTGCGTCTCCTACTTCTTCTCTTGCCCCACTTTGCACTGTCATAGTGCATCCCTCTCCTGCTTCTTACACATTGCTGCTCACACCTCCCAGTCAGCCTGACATCAATACCAGGAAAGATTCTAGAGCAGATCATTAGACAGACAATCTGTAAGCACTTAGAAAGGACTGCTGCAATCACTAAAAGTCACCCTGGGATTCTCAAAAACAAGTCATGCCAGATTAATTTTTTTCCTAAAGAATTATAAGCTTGGTAGATTAAGGGAATGCTGTGGAGGTACTATATCTTGATTTCATTAAGGCCTTTGACAAGGTCCTCCGAGAAATTCTTGTAAAAAAGTTAGCAAATGTGGCCTAGACAATGCCATTATTACGTGGAATTTTAATTCACTGACCAACTGAAGCCAAAGAGTGCTGACCAACAGTTTCTCTTCATCCTGAACAGAAATGACTAGCAGGGTGTGACAAAGTTCTGCCCTGAGCCCAGTGCTGGTCAACATCTTTATCAACGTCTTGGAGGAGGAAATACAGCATAATCTTAAATTTGCAATTGACACCAAATTCTCTAGTCTCCAGTTCTCTAATCTGTTAAGGTCATTTTGAATTCTAATCCTGTCTTCTGGTGTATTAGCTACCCCTGCTAGAGAACTGGGCCAAAACAAACACAATGAATTTCAACAGAGAGAAATGTAAAGCACTACCCTTAGGTAGAAAAAATGAAAGGCACAGAAACAGGATGGCTGACACCCGGCTTTACCACGGCAAACGTGAAAGAGATCTAGACGTCTTAGTAGACCACAAACTGAAAATGAACCAACAGTGTGATGCAGCAGCTAAAAAAGCCAATGCAATTCTAGGCTGCATCAATAGTAGTATAGTGTCTAGGTCAAGGGAAGTGATGATACCACTCTATTCTGCTTTGATGATACCCCACCTGGAATACTGTGTCCAGTTCTAGGCACCACAATTCAAGAAAGATATTGACAAACTACAATGAGTCCAGAGGAATGCTACCAAAATGGTAGAAGGCCTGGAATCCATGCCCTGTGAGCAGGAGCTTATGCAGCTGGGTATATTTTGCCTGGCCAAGAGAAGCTTAAGAGGTAACATGACAGCTGTATTTAAATATTTGAAGGGATGTAAGTCCTTTTTTTTTGCTGCTGTAGAGACTAGGACATGGAGCAATGGCTTCAAACTTTAGGAAAAGAGATTCCATCTAAACACAAGGAAGAACTTCCTGATGGTTATTGCTGCTCAACAGCGGAATCTGCTACCTCAGAGTGTGGTGGAGTCTCCTTCTTTGGAGGTTTTTAAAGAGAGATTGGATGGCCATCTGTTGGAAATGCTTTGATGGTGCATTCCTGCATGGCAGAATGGGGCTGGACTGAAGGATCCTTGGGGTCTCTTCCAATTCTAGGATTCTATGAACCACACCTCACCTCACTACCCTATCACCCTACAAAAGTGCCAACTGGCTGCCTGGAGTGGCCATATGGAAAATGGAATGAGATTGTCTTCTCTAGTTCCAGAGGAAAAGATCTGACACAGTGGATGATTTTTAGCACTTTGATTAACAATAAGGGGGAAAAAAGGAGCTTTACCGAGAGAGGACAGGATCCCCAAATTCTCCTCCATGACTTCCTGGTGCAAGGCCCTTTGGCTCAGATCCAGGAGGGCCCACTCCTCCTCGCTGAAATCCACAGCCACATCTTCGAACCTCACCTGAAGACAGAAAGGTTCCCTGTGAGCACATGGCACAAACCAAATAGGAAAATTTGGGCATTTACTGTGGGAATCTCGAAGGAAAGGAAAGGAAAGGAAAGGAAAGGAAAGGAAAGGAAAGGAAAGGAAAGGAAAGGAAAGGAAAGGAAAGGAAAGAGAGAGAGAGAGAGAGAGAGAGAGACTCAGGCCATTTCCGCACTACACTGTTATAGTGCTATTATTCCTCTTTCAACATCCTGTAGAATTCTGGGATTTGTAGTTTACTGAGGCCAAAGATGCCCCTGCCTAAACTGCAAACCCCAGGATTCCATGGGATGTTGGAAGTGGAATTATAGCACTATAACAGTGCAGTGCAGAAATGGTCTCGGTTAGAGCCAGGGCAAGGGGCAGGGGACATGGTAACCCAGCTTGCCCATGTCTGGGCTAGCCAGGGATTCCCTTGCCTACCTGATGCAGACTCACAGAAGCTGTTCTGGGTGAAGAAGTGTGAAGAGGTGACGTGGGACCTCTTGGCTGTGTTTCATTGCCTGTGAAAAACAAAAAAGACAATGGGAATAGTAATAAGACAGCTCTCTCTATTCGTTAATCAAATCTTTAGGTATTTGTGCAAATGTGGCCAAAAAGATCACCCACCACCACACATAACTGGGGACAAGCAGAAGAAAAAAGTTGCCTTGAAGTTGGCACAGATAATTAATTAATTTATTTGTTAATTAAAAATTTAAAAATTATGAGTTTATCTGGGAGCTGGAAAGAAGGGTAAGGAAAAATACACAGGAAAAAACAAAGCTCACAGAATATTAAGAGACTTGAGAAAACAAGGTTGGAAGGTGAGGGACAAAGCAACTCAATGGAGTTGTTGTAGAAGAGAGGTGGTTAAAGTGGTCCCTGCCAAGCCCATTCTTGAGGCCCCAGAATACCTAATATTTTTAAAAAAGTTTTCCCCCCCTCAAAAATTGCCTCCAAGTGTTTCCTAGAAGATGCAGGGTAAATCTAACATACTGGTTTCTAGGTGCACTCAGAACTTAAAGAAAAGCCCTTGGTAGACCTAACATGTCCCAGAGAATTTTATGAACATTTTGAAATTAACTACAGTGCTCCAGGGAATATGGGGTTGAGAGGCATTTGTGAGCCAATAAATTCAAATCTGTGGGGCTAGTGGGGGGGTGACAAACCCTCCAAGGTCTCCTGTGTACCCTGTGTGGGCTCCAACGTAGATAAGTCATCTTCCGGTTCAAAGGAAAACCAGTGGAAAACCATGAAAAACCTGCCTGTATTAATCTTAGATTTAGTGTAACCTCCCCAAACCCAAAAGACGAATAATCAAAGATAAGAAAAGATTTTTCCCTAAGAACCCACTGAGGACCGGTGTAGCTCAGTGGACAAAGAATGCTGGCCAACTCTTTGCCAGCGGGAAGTAGAAGGTGTGGGAAGAGAACAGAAGACGGAGTGGAGCCTCTCTGGTATGGAGACCAAGGAATACAACAGGCCTTTAATTGGCCTTTTTTCCTTACACATAAGAGACTTCAAAGTGGTGCTCAGGACATACAAACTGCCACAGAACTGCAACCCTCCAATCCAGATATTTCAGGTCTACTTGGCGGGAGGTGGCCAAGCAAGAAAAAGAATTCCTTAGGCCTTACCGCTTGCAGTGGATGCTCTGTCTCCGCCCTGCAAAAGCCGCTTGGTCTCCAAAGGAGACTCCTCCGCCTCAGTGGTCTCCTCTCCAAAAGAGTCTCGTGCCTGAGCAAGCAGAAAGGATCACAAAAAAGAAGAAAGATTAGAAAAAGGGGAGTTCTGCTTCAGGGGCTGGCTCCAAAGGGCTGTGACTGTGGTTGGGGAGCAAATTCTGTCTTTCTTCATTCTCTGTGAAAATATGCTTTTGTGATAGGGCAATTCCACCTTTGTTTGGGGCTTTGAGCTCT
Source organism: Iguana delicatissima (assembly GCA_948472985.1). Classification (NCBI taxonomy): domain Eukaryota; kingdom Metazoa; phylum Chordata; class Lepidosauria; order Squamata; family Iguanidae; genus Iguana; species Iguana delicatissima. The sequence continues at coordinate 64,611 of CAOKZL010002165.1, forward strand.
GCTGTAGGACATGGTCTGAGGTGTGAAGAGGAAGGAAAGAACTAATCAGAAGCTTTAGGTTGTTGTGGGTTTTCCGGGCTTTGAAGCCGTGTTCTATTAGTATTTTCTCCTCAGTGGGCTCTTAGGGAAAAGTCTTTTCTTATCTTTGATTATTTGTGTTTTGGGGTTGGAGACGGAACACTACATCTAAGATTAATACAGGCCATCACACAGGCCAACTGTAACACATGCAAGTTGCTCCCTCCCACCTTGAGACTACACAAGTGTATACACACTGTCTCACTTCCATGCCACCAGATCCTCTGAAGATGCCACCCACAGATGCAGGCGGAACATCAGGAGAAAATACTAATAGAACATGGCTTCAAAGGCCGGAAAACCCACAACAACCTATGGATTCCGGCCGTGAAAGCCTTCGACTTTACATGATCAGAAGCTCTTCCATGCCACACAGCCATAGCGCTATGATTCCACTTTAACATACCTGTCTGGATCCCATGGAACCCTGGATTTGTAGTTTGGGGAGGCCCTAGAGGGGAGCTCTGGCTGCAAATTCTGACTCCCTCTCCTTAAACTGTCAATCCCAGGGTTTCACAGGACTGAACCAGGTCAGTTCCCATGGGATGAGAGTGCTCTAACTGTTCCTTGGCTAAAGGGGCAGAGCAGGCAGCCATCAGCTCGAGAGCTGCTGGGTCCCTTCTTTGTTTTGCGTGAGGATTCTGCTCTTCTTTGCTTTAGAAACATGAACATTTCCTTTTCTGTTTGTGCTGGGATTTCTCCATTTAATTGTCTTGAATGTCTGAATTCTATGTTTATTGATTTGCTTTTTGTTGTTTTGGGGGCACGCTGAGATCTCAGCCTTTTGTTTCTGTGGGAGGATTCTGCTTTTCTTTTTTTTAATGGAACAGAGCAGATCCCGGTGGAAGACCAACAGAGCAGCGGTCCTTATAGCAGCAAGGAAGACTACCAATGGGAGGAGGCATACCCTTTGGACACTTTGATCCACAAAAGCAGAATGACCCAGAAACAAGTGGTATCTTTAGAACTAGTCAGGCAATTCCCAGCGCTCCAGGTGATTCCGGGCCACCAGAACAGAGATGGCAGTTGAGGGAGCATGGACATGGATTTGGACAAGGGTTCTGGGAGTGGAAGGAATCCCCTTGCTTTGCAAAAGAGGAAAAGAGGGGTGGCATTTGCAGGGGTCTCCCTAGGAAGAAGCACAGAGACAGCTGTGTGTGTGGATCTGCCCAGAAGGCTCAAGAGATGGGCTGCCTTCCTGATGCAAAGGTCCAAGACAAGAAAAAAAGACTTGATGCTATACAGACACAAAGTCTCACAATATATAAAATACCATTTTTTTTAATAAAAAGGAATGCATTTCAGAAATAGTTAGGTTGCCCTCTTCAGGGGCTGTTAAATGAACTGTGCAACAATTAGTACAGGTGCATGTAATATTTATTATAGAAAAGGCATAGATGGAAAACTTACAGCAGTGGTTCTCAACCTGTGGGTCCCCAGATGTTTGTGGACTTCAGCTCCCAGAAGCCCCAGCCACTATGGTCAATGCTCAGGGCTTCTGGGAGCTGAAGTTCAAAAACATCTGGGGACCCACAGGTTGAGAACCACTGACTTACAGGATCACACTGTGTGTATGCCTTTCATGCACAGTCAGCCCTCCACATTTCTGGGCTTCACTTTTGTGGATTTGCTTATTCACAGATTATTTGCTGTAACCTCTGCTGCCTCCCTGTGCCATTTTTAGCAAGGGCTGCAAGGCTGGTGAGACTGAGAAACTGTAACGAGTCCCCCTTAAAAACGGTGAGGGGCAGCAGTGGAGGTGATACAGTAAGCCCCACCAGCCATCCACATCTACCTTGTGAAGGAACTCTGAAGCCCCAAAGGGGAATCCATGGTGGGTTGAACATAATGATCTGGTTTGGGAGGACCTAGAGTTATTCACGGTTTTTCCACTTTCACGCGGATCCTGTGCGCCTAACCCTAGCAAATGTGGAGAGATGACTGTACATTAAAAATTTCCATTAAAAAAATTAAACAAGATAAAACTGCATACTATCAGGGATAAGCTCTGGCGAGACTCTTCCTACAGTTTCTGCGAGCTGATAGTTTTGTATGCATACAGTTTTATACTAAGACATTGTCTCCCTTTGAATTCAAATCCAGAGGACATTTCCAGTTCCTTCTACATCTGTGACAAGAGACTGCCAGATTTCCTCAAACTTTTGGGCCAGAGTACCCTAAGGTCATCTGGTTAGTACTCAGAGGGGAGACCACCAACGAATACCAGGAGCTGTAGGCTCTATTTCAGAGGAAAAACTAGAATATTACCTCTGAGTATTCCTTGCCTAAGAAAACCCTAAGAAATTCATTGGATCATCATAAGTCAACAGGCGACTTGAAGGCAAAGCTTTATGACTACCCTTTCCTTCTGAACCTGGTGGGAATTAATCTCACTGCCACTCACATCCTTCAACACATTGGAAGCAAGTGTGAGGCTTTGTGAAGGAAACTGAAAGCCCCTGAGATGCAGGTTATTTTCTTATCGATCCTTCCTTTGAAAATCATGGCCCAAGAAGAGAGAGAAGAGGATGATAAGTAAACAACTGGACAGGCAAATAGTGTGCCTGGAAAAGATTTGGTTTCTTGGACCACGTTCTGCACTCCTAAGAAAAAGGACTCCTAGCAGATGGAAAGAATGTGGTTGGCAAGAGTGTCACAAACCTGGTCCAGCAGGCTTTAAACTGAATTCTGCAGTGATGAAGGCAACATGTCATTGGAAATAAGGATACCAAATAACAAATGTGATTTTATCAGTGATGTAGAAGAAACTGGGATAATGATATGAGAATTCACCAAAGACCATGAAAAAACATTAAGGAAGCAGCTGAGTGGAAGCTGCCATGGTTTCTGATATCTCTATACTAAAGGGTGGAGAATGAGAACAAAAAAAAAAGAATCAGAAGACAAGTCCAACATTCAAAATGACCTTAGTGGATTGGAAAGCTGGGTCAAAACTAAGAAAAGTGATTAATATGAGGCACTGTATTTAGGCAGGAAAAATGAGATGCACAAAGGTAAGATGGGGGACAGCTGGCTTGGCAAGAGTAGATCTCTTGGCAAGGGATCTAGGCATCTTAGCAGAGTCAGTCATGTGGAGACAAAAAAAAAAGCTGATTTGATGGCTTGAGCATTGGACTGTGGTTCAAATCCATTCTCAGCCATGGAAACCCACTAGGTGACCTTGGGCAAATAAAACTCGCTTAGCCCTAGAGCAGTGGTTCTCAACCTGTGGGTCCCCAGATGTTTGTGGACTTCAGCTCCCAGAAGCCCCAGCCACTATGGTCAATGCTCAGGGCTTCTGGGAGCTGAAGTCCAAAAACATCTGGGGACTCACAGGTTGAGAACCACTGCCCTAGAGAATAGCAAGAGCAAAACCCCTTTGACTAGATCTTGCCAAAAAAACCCTGTGATAGGTTCACTTTTGGTTGCCGTGAGCCAGAAATAAAGCCACAGAACACCAACAAAGTTCTAGGCTGCTATAGGGATTTCTTGTATATACTCATGTACAGATCTAGAATTTTTAGTACAAAAAATCAACGCAAGAAATCTGGGTTGACTTATCCAGGGGTGAACTTAAGTACTGTGCCTTAATGCCTATCCCAAAAGGGCCTATCCCGTACTCTGAGTAGAGTGGTGAAGGGTAAGACCCTAGGCCATCCTGGGAGAACTCAGAAGCACTACCCTCTATTCTCTCCACCACAGTGTGCTTCTGGCCTTTTTGAATGGCTGGGTGAGAAAACGGGAGCAGCTACCCCCAGAGGCAGCACTGGCGCTTCCCTGTCTTCATGGAGGGGCCCTTGATTACACATCGGTCATATCAAATCCATAAAATCCATAATTTTGGCCTCCAAACCTGCCCTCAACTTATACCTGAAATCAACATATAAATGAGTATATATAGTAAACAGATGATTCCTGCAGGCATTCTCAACTGAGGAATTCTATGGAAAAAATAAAGGAGGAGAAGACCTGAGTAGACCATCCCCAGTTGAAGGACATCTAGAAAATGTGAGTCAGTTTTTGGGATTTTTTGTAATATTCTGAACAATCACTCATGGTGGCTTGAAACTACTGATACGACTCTCTCTCACCTGCTGATCTTGTTGCTTCCTCTCCTCTGCCTGGCTCAGGAGGAAACCCTCTGCCAGGGCCACTGCCTGGGAACTGGTTTCTGGGCCACACTCTCTCACCCAGCTCTCCACCTCTGGGGGAAGGATAGCCAGGAACTGCTCCAGGATCACCAGGTCCAGTATCTGAGCCTTGCTGTGTTGCTCGGGCTTCAGCCACAGACAGCAGAGACTGTGGAGGCGGCTGCAAACCTCCCGAGGCCCCTCGGCCTCCATGTAGCAGAACTGCCTGAAACGCTGTAGCTGAACATCCGAACTGAGCCTATCCTCTCCCGCCAGGCTCTTTCCTGTACTTCTGTCCCAGAATGTTCCACTTCTCTTGGCCTGAATGGTGTAAGAGGGTTTTCCTAACTCAGGACCAGGCGATTTGTCTTCTCCCATCTTGGTTTTGTACTCCTAGGTTGCCTTCAAATTAGCTGAAAAAACACGTACCTCTTCTTCAAGATTTGGTCTGAAGGCCAAGACTGACAAAATAACAGGGCCTAGAAAGAAAGACAGATAGTGTCAATGAGCACCCATGAAAACTTTCTGTGCCAGCATGACATTTTGCCATGAATTTTCAACTGGCAACTAGTTTCTTGATCTATATAGAAGACAAACACCAAGACATAGGCAGAGGGTCCTGTGGAGTGAGCCAGGCCTGCTTTTCCTTCTCATAAACTGGAGATGACAGCTCCCTTCCAAGCCAGGTACAGCAACCTTCCACCCTCCTTGTGCAAACCTTGCTTTCCCCTCTTAAATCCACCACCTTAGTGAGAAAGGGGCAAAGCCTCTTTCGTCTTAGTCAGAAAGATTTAATAATCTGTGGTAGCATGTTTCTGTAAAATTAAAACTGAGGAAAAAGAACTCTGCTAAGTCAGAAATTACAAAAATAGAATATCATCTTTATTAAAATAACAAACAGGCAAAAAAAAGGGGGGTATTGTGTGCTATAGGTACAGTCACGCAAAACAGAACTTCCAAAAGTATTAAAGCAGTTTCTTTAGCTTAACACAGTATTCAGGATCAAGAGTGTTCTTACGCACCCAGGCTTTTGGCTGCCTCTTCTGCTCAAAGGCTAAATTTCCAGCTTTAGGTCACCCCTCCTGACCCAACTCAAAGTTGATTGGTTTCTTCTCTGTCTTTCACTAGACCCCTGAGAAGATAATCCCACTTATTCAAACAACCTCTCATTGCTCCATTTCAGGCTCCCCAAATGGGACCCATTAAAGAGCAATGAAGATCAAGGCAACATAAAGTTACAAAGCATTATACTGACCATAGCTCCTCTATACATAACAAGATGAACACTGGGATATTTTAACAACAATCAACAGAAACATATTACACATTAATATAACTAACAAGAACATATTGCACAGTACTTCACTTCAGTCCTCAAGCTTTCTTGACAGGGAGTCTGCCACAATGCTTTCTTGGCCCCTTATCTGCACAATACGGAAATCAAAATCCTGGAGCAAAAGATTCCATCTCAGCCATTTAGTATTACTTCCCTTGGCTGACTGAAAAACTCTCACTCAAAACTATCGCTCGAAATCTCTAAAGGAAGCTCCAAAAAATGCAAGTAATAGTCTTATACAGAACTCCTCCTCAGAAAGCTCAGCCCCTCCCACACATCAATGGGCTTATCCAGAGTCACCTGGGTTACCTGGCAACCTGTTGCCAGGGCTGCCCTGTCACTCAGACTGGCCACACCCGCAGGCTCTGTCACAGGTCTTCTCCTTTTCACAGACCCAAATTATCAGGCAGGATCCTCTCCACCGCTTGATCCTTAAGACCTCCACTGTCTTCTTTTTCCTTGAGAATCCCCCAACTGTGCCTCTGTTTTCTTTCCTACACTCTTGACTCTTTTGACCCTCTCTCTGTCTCGTTCACCCCAAGGCTGACATGGAGACGAGGAGCCCCCTGACCAGATACCACTTCCTGGGTGGGAAACACAACACTCCCTCCCTGCCTTTGGATTTCCTTCCTTGCAATAATAACAACAACAACAGTAATAGTAAAAAAACAAAAACAAAAACCTGGTACTATACCCTCACCTTTCTGTTGAACTTCAGACCCAAGACACCTAATAAATTAAAACCACTGTAACATTGCTCAAAGAGTCAACATGGTCTAATGGCATGAGTACTGGACCAGGACAGGGAGAGACCAGGGCTCAAGTCCCCCCTTGGCCATTGAACCCCTCCTGGTGGGGACCTTGGGCAAGTCCCTCCGTCTCAGAGGAAGAGTGGGGCAAAACCCCTCTGAGCAAATCTTGGCAACATGACCCTCTGATACGGTCCCCTTCACTGTTGCTGTGTGCCTTCTGATCATTTTTGAGTTTCTTGAGTGACACTAGGTACTTCACATACTCTCAACCCCACAGAATCCAGGGTTGCAGTAACTCAGAAATGATTTGAAGGCAAGAACAGCAAAGAACAAAGTTATCATGTTCAGAGGGGGTGCACTAATGTGTTCCCCTGAGGCTGAGAGAGAGGAACTTGTGCAAGGTCAGCAGTGAGTTTGCCTGGCTAAGGTGGGATTTGAACCCTGCTCTGGAGTCGTACACCAGCAGCCAACCACTACACCACATTAGTTCCTAAGGTTGCCTTAAGGCCCTGATAACTCAGAAAGACTTGAAGGCACACAACAAACAACACTGCAAAAAACATAACAAAAGACGGTGCTACAATAGAATTATTAAACTATTTTCGATATCAGAAGCAATTTAAAAAACCCGTCCAGCTAAAATGCTGCAAAAGGCACCTAAAAGCTGGTCCTTATCGATAAGCTGGACCGTGTCCAGAGGATGGTGGAGGGTCTGGAAGGTATGAAGCCCTATGAGGAGTGGCTTAGGGAGCTGGGTGTGTTTAGTCTGCAAAAGAGAAGGTTCAGAGGGGACATGACAGCCATGTTTAAATGTTTGAAGGGATGTCATGTCAAGGAGGGAGCAAGCTTGTTTTCTGTTGCTCCCGAGACCAGGACAAGGAGCAATGGACTCAAATCGCAGGAAAGGAGATTCCCCCTGAACCTCAGGAAGAACTTCCTGACGGTCAGAGCTGTCCGGCAGTGGAATCTGCTGCCTCAGTGGAGTGTGACGGAGTCTCCTTTGGAGTTTTTTAAGCAGAGGCTGGATGGCCATCTGTTGGGAGCGTTTTCACCGGTGTTCCTGCATGGCAGGGGGTTGGACTCGATGGCCCCTGGGGTCTCTTCCAACTCTGGGATTCTATGATCCTCCGCAGGGGCTGCATTCCGAGGAGGCCCCCGCTTGGCCCCAACCACGAAAGGGCCCCAAGACCCCTCCCCAGGCTCCCCCTCCCCTCAGGGCCCCTCCAAGGGAGGGGAACCCAAAGGCTTTCCTCAGCCTGCCCAGGGAGGGAGAGGGGGGAGGCTGGGCCCCTCTCCCGATTCCCCCCGGGGAGGGAGGGGTTTTGGGGGCCTCGCTCTCTCCCACCCCACCCACGCAGACAGAAAGGCCGCCGCCCACGAAGCTCCGGGGCCGGAGGAGGAGGAGGGAAGGGACCGGGCCGCCCCTGAGGCCGCCTCGCCCGGGAGGGAGGAAGACCCTCGGCGGGGCCCGGAGGTCGCCAGGCGCCGCGCCCCCTTCCCGCAGAGCCAGGAAACCCCAACCCTTCCCCACCGTCAGGAAGCGCCCTGCCGCTGTGCCGCCCCCGCCAGCGCCGCTCTAGGAAGATCCAGACACGCCGAGAGCAGGAAGGGGCGGAGCCTTGCCCGAAGTACGGTAGTATTGCCCCCGCTTTCCTGTCTGGGAATCCCTCTCTTTCGTCTGGAATTCCAAAGGCCTCCTCTCTTTGGTGGAAGGGGGTCCGTTGCGTCGGGATCACGTGTCTCAAAGCGGTCCGCCAGCCAAGCGGCCGGAGGGGCAGAGGCTGCCCGGGAGGCCCCGTGACTGACTGGAGCTGGGCGGGACAGTGACGCCCCGGAGGAGGAGAAGGTGGGGTCGTCCCCCTCTTCCTCAGGCGGCGGCCTCCGCGACCCAGCCAGCATTTCCCCAGTGGAGGCAAAGGGACTCCGGAGGGCCGTCCAGTCCAACCCGCTGCTCAGTGTTCCCTGTCCCGCCACGGATCCAAGGCAGTTAAGCTGAACAGGAGCCAGGCGTGTGAGGCAGCAGCCAAGAAAGCCAACGCGATTCTTGGTGGCATCCATAGGAGTACGGTGCGTAGACCAAGGGAGGTGCTGGTACCGCTCAATGGGAAACTGGGCCAAAATGAACTTCAACAGAGAGAAATGTAAGGTCCAACACAGGTAAAAAAAAAAAATGGTAGGCACAAATATAGGATGGGGGACACATGGCTGGACAGCAGCACCTGTGAAAGGAATCTAGGAGTCTTGGTAGATCGCAAGCTGAACGTGAGTCAGCAGGGTGATGTGGCAGCCAAGAAAGCCAACGCGATTCTTGGTTACATCCATGGGAGTATGGTGTCTAGACCAAGGGAAGTAATAGTACCACCCTATTCTGCTTTGGTCAGGCCTCATCTGGAATACCGTATCCAGTTCTGGGCACCTAATTTCAAGGATGTTAACAAGCTGAAGATGTCCAGAGGAGGGCGACCAAAATGGTGGAGGCGCAGAGCTTTCCAAACTTTTCATGTTGGTGACATACTTTTTTTTTTTAAATTATAATCTTTATTCTTTTTTCATCATATAATACAAATCATTCATAGACATCCATAAAACCCCTTTACGTTCTCTCTAATTAAAAATCCTCCTTTCAACCCTCACCTCCCCCCTCCCCCAACATTCACCCACCATTCATTTCATCCACAATTCCTCCTTCCTCCTATTTCATCTGTGTTCCAACTCCAAAAAAAAAAGAAAAACTCATTATTTTTGTATTTCTCCTTCCCATTCTGGGAAATGACCTCTTTAACCATGTTTTTATATTTTATTAACAATTTTCACATCTTATTTCTTGATACTTTTACGATCTAACAACTTTTATTTATCTCTTTCCCCCTGATCTCCAGGGACCTCCTTTTTTTTTTTTCCTTCCCTTCCCTTTTCTTCCTCTTTTACTCTTCATTCTGTTTTTGGGGATTCCATTATTAAATCTTATATACTTACTATATATTTACTCACCTTTTCCCAACTCTCCTCCTGTTGTCTTTGCTTTCTTCCCTGAACCATACCAGTTAATCTATCCATCTCTTGCATTTCTGTCACTTTCACCAGCCATTCTTCCATCTGTGGTATAATCTTATTTTTCCATTTCTGTGCATATAATATTCTTGCAGCTGTCACTAAATATAAAATTATTCTCCAATACTTCTTTTTTACTGTGGTCTCTATCTTCTGCGTCATATTTAACAAAAATAACTCCGGCATTAGCAGTATCTTTATTTGTAACATTACCATCATCCTTTCATGAATTTCCCTCCAATACTTCTTTGCTCCACCACATATGGAAGAATGTACCATTTTCCTTACCACACTTCCAGCATCTATTCTCTATTTTTTTTTTTGTATCTTATTCAATTTTACCGGATCTAAATACCATCTGTAAAACATTTTCAAATAATTCTCCTTTAAGTTTTGTGCTGCCGTAAATTTATTTGTATCCCTCCAACTACTCTCCCATTGTTCCAAATCTATTTCCCGTCCAATATTTTTACTCCATTTTAACATTGTCTCCTTTATAGTTTCCGTTTCTAATTCCTGCTCCAACAATATTTTATATGTCTTAGTTATCATTTTCTTTTTTGAATCTGTTATTATTTTCAAGAACGGATCTTCTTGTTTTTTCAGCTCTATCCCCTCTGCCTCCTTATCCAATCTAAATCTTTCCCTCAATTGCCTATATAAAAACCAATGACAATTAAAACCCTCTGATTCTATTTCTGTTTTTGATTTTAGCTGACATCCTTCTGATTCCTCTCTTGTTATATCTTTATATCGTATCCATTTCTCTTGGGTGTCCTTCCACCTCCCATACAACGCTTCATGTGGTGATAGCCATGGAGGTTTTCTAATATAGTAATTTCTCTTAAAATCTAACCATATCTTTAATAATGCTCTCCTTATATAGTGATTTAAGAAATCTTTATCGATTTTATATTTCTCATACCACATGTAAGCGTGCCATCCCATTCGATTTCCTACTCCTTCCAAATTTAATATTTCCTCATCTTGTAACATTATCCACTCCCTAATCCATGTAAGACCACATGCATTGTAATACATTTTAATATCTGGTAAACTAAATCCTCCTCTGTCTTTACTCTCTATCAGAAATTTCCATCTTATTCTTGATTTTTTCTTTTCCCATATAAACTTTGACAAATCCTTTTGCCATTCTTTGAATATTTTTTCATTATTTATAATAGGGAGATTTTGAAATAGAAAAATTAGTCTAGGCAACACATTCATCTTAAAAGCAGAGATTCTACCTAATAAAGATAGTTTTAATGAACTCCAATTCTCTAATAATTTTTTGATCTCTTTCCATGTCTTTTTATAATTACTTTCAAATAATTCATTGTTTCTCTTTGCTACCCAAACTCCAAGATATTTAATTTTGTTCTCTATTTTAAACCCTGTTAGTTGAATCAAACTTTCCTCTTCCCTCTTGATCAAATTTTTCGTAATAATTTTTGTTTTATCTTTATTAATCTTTAAACCTGCCACTTCTTCATATTCTTCCATCACTTTTAAAAAATTTGCTATGCATTCTTCTGGGTCTTCCAATATTATCAACATGTCATCTGCATACGCTTTTACTTTATACTGTTGTTTTTTAATCTTACATCCTTTTAATTTAGTATCACTTCTAATTTCATTCAACAGTACTTCTAATGTTATAATGAATAGTAATGGTGATAATGGGCATCCTTGCCTAGTACCTTTTTTTATCTTAAATTGTTTTGTTCTATCTCCGTTAACTATAATTTCTGCCCTCTGTTCCTTGTAAATTTCTTTAATCCACTTTATAAATATTTTTCCCATGCCCATTTTGTTCAATATCTCTACCATAAAGTCCCATCTAATATTATCAAATGCTTTTTCTGCGTCCACAAAAATCAGTGCTGCCTTTTTTTCATTATTTTTCTCATAATATTCGATAATATTTAATACAGTTCTTATATTATTATTAATTTGTCTATTCGGTAGAAAACCATTTTGATCTTTATGTATCACTTCCTGTAATATTCTTTTTAATCTTTCCGCCAAAATACCTGCAAATATTTTATAATCTATGTTTAGAAGTGATATTGGACGATAATTTCCCGGTTCTTTTAAATTTTTCCCCTCTTTTGGAATTAATGTAATATGAGCTTCCCCCCATGTATCTGGCTTCCCATTCTCTTTTATGTCATTAAACAATTCCATCAATGGCTCTATTAACTGATCTTGCATCTTCTTATAGTAGAGTGCTGAGAAACCATCTGGTCCTGGTGTTTTCGATGTATCCAATCTTTTTATCGCATCCTTTATTTCCTTGGTTGTTGTCGTCGCCTCCAGCCTCTCTTTTTGTTCCTCTTTTATTTTCTGTATTGTCCGATTCTTTAGGTATTTTTCTATTTTCATAGCCCTATTACTTTGTTCTCCCATGCCATATAATGTCTTAAAATAATTATAAAATGTTTCTTTTATTTCTTTCTGTCTTGTTATTCTTTTCCCTTCCCTATTTATTTCCAAAATTTGCCTTTTCTCTCTCTCTTTCCTTAATTTATACGATAACCACCTCCCAGGTTTATTTGCCTGTTCAAAATATCTTTGTTTTATCCATTTTAACTTTCTATTGATTTCCATTTGATTTTCTATATTTATCTGAGTTTGAAGGATTTTTAACTTTAATTGCACCTTCTTGTCTTTCCGATTTTCTCTCAGATACTCTTCGTTTTTTAATTTCTCCCATTATATTTTGGTATTTTTGTTGTCTTTTCTTTTTACTTTCAGCTCCCATTTTTATTAAGTGACCTCGTACTACCGCCTTATTTGCATCCCATAATGTTCTCATCTTTAATTCATCTGTCTTATTTTCTATAAAAAAGAATTTTATTACCTCCTTTATCTTTTCTATATTTTGGTCATTTTGTAGAAGAGTGTCATTCATTCTCCACTTTGTATTCTTCTTTATATCTCGCAATTCTATCTGTATAGGGTTATGATCTGAAGTTATTTAGGTATTATTTCCATGTCTTTTACTAATTTTAACAAATTTCTTGAAATCAAAAACATATCAATCCTTGACATGGAATTGTATACATCCGATTAAAATGTGTATCCTCCAGCCTCTTTATTTATAACTCTCCAAACATCGTGTAAATCTGATAACTCGCATAATTTAAAGAATGAACCTGGAAGCTTTCCATGTTGTTTATTTTTTTCCAAATGTGATCTATCTAATTTTGGATCTATCACACCATTCATATCTCCCAACATTAAGAAACTCCCATGATCATTTTCTTCAGAATATTTCAGAATCTCTTCTTTTACTTTCTCGTAAAATTTACCCTTTTCTTCTAATGGCGAATAAATTGCGATCAACAGTATCTTATATTCCAAAAGTTGTAGTTCCACCCCCAAATAATTACCTTTTTTATCTTTAAATTTTATCTCTGATATATATTTTTGATTTATATATAGTACTACTCCTTTTTTCTTTTTTTCTGAGGCAGCTATATGGCTTTTCCCTAATTTAGGATTTCTAAGATACTTATTATCTTTCTCTCTTATTCTAGTTTCTTGTAGACAGATCACATCTGCTTTCATCTTTTCCAAATTATGAAATACCTGTCGTCTTTTGTAATTTGAATTTAGTCCTTTTACATTCCAAGATAAAATTTTCATAATTTTCTCTTCCTTCTTTTATTTCTCCCTTCTCACTCTCTCTTATTATTTTCTTTTCTTTTCTCCTATACTCCCCTAGATTTCTTCTTCTTCTGCGTATAAATCGTCTTCCGGGTCCCAATGACTCCGTGAACGGCAGCGCGGTGTGGAAGCTCACACCAAAGTTGTCACCTTAGGCGAATTTTGCTGGAAGTATCATCGCAGCAGAGTACCCCCCAGGAAAGGGGGTCCAGAGAGGCTCGACGGGGACCATTTGTCTCTTCTTCAGACTAGAGAAGAAGTTCTCGTATGTTGGAGAAGAGTCGGTCGCAGAGCTACCACGTTCGCCTAAGAAGTCACCGCAATGGCGGCCAGCGGAGTCCGGGACCTTTTTTAATCGATGGGGAAATAAAACAACTTAAAAGATAAGATTTCATCTGGGTTCCAATCGTGATAGAAAGATTTCCGACTTTAAAAAGGTGAGCGACTGGAAGATTAGAATGAAGAGGTTGTGGAGAACGGGAAGCGGGGATATCATATGTAACGAAAAAGACGGGAAAATCTTAGAGAGGAGAGAGAGACTCTGAACACGAAAGACAGTAAAGACAGTAAAGCCGGAAAATATAAGAAATAAAGATTGAAGTTAACAGTTTAAAGTTAATAATAAACAACTCAAAGTTTATAGAAAGGAAAGACTTTAAGTGAATTTAAACTAATTGGGAAAAAAAAAATCTGGTGTGGCTGGAGCTCGCAGGAGGCTTGAGCTCGCCGGCAACTTATCGGACTGGATACAGATACGGCTTGATTTCGTGGAAAGTTTAAACTTGCTGTTGTTGGTGAATATATGGACTGATTCGTTGTTTTGGGCTGAGAGAAGTAAGACTTTGTGACAGGACTGGGTGAAGGTGACGCCCGAGCGAAATGTGAATCTACTCCCTAGTTTGAAAAACGATTAGGGACAAACGGAGAAGGAAGATCGCGAGGAGGTTGGAGTTTTATGGCGAAATTGGAACGTCCAGAGTGAAGAAAACAATTGAAATACGAGGGTGATTGGAACACGTCGTTTGTCTGAAGTTGGAATACGAGATACGGGACACGGTTGATATTGATAAGTGATTTAAATTTATGGACAGTTGGGGGTGTATGAGTTGGAACTAAGTGGAGGGGATTGGCTACAGTAGGAGATCGTAGGAGGTATAAAATTGTAGTCTGTTTAATGTGTGAAAGAACTGATGGAGAGAAATGAAAGTAGGTAAATGAGGACAAAATTAAATACGTAGGAGTAGAAAGGAAAAGCAGAACCTAGAAGCAATGGTCTTGGGGTGGGATACATTGTTAACTTTGAAAAAAAAAATCATTGTTAATTGCATGCGGTGAAAACACGATTGAATATTATATATATTATATATATATATTGTGTAATCGTCTGACTGAAGTATTTTGTAAGTTTATTGCATATAGGTTTGGCAGATATTTATTAGAACATTTGGTTCAGTTATAACTTGGTATAGTTACATTGAAAAGAAATACTGCTAAAGAAAGGGTATTAAGGGACAGTTAAAATATAGGAGATAGGAATATAAAAATTTTTTTAGAGATACAGGTGTTGGAGACGAGAGATATATCAGACTAAAAACAAATAAAAGAAGTGACCTTGAGATAGAGTCTAGAATATAAACATTGGAGAGACTGGCTAAGATAAGAGACACTTTGAGATAAGAAAGTCAAAAATAGAAAACATTGTAGTTAACTCTTGAAGAGAAGGCAAATAAGAGGACAGGATAACAGCACCATCTAGTGTTAGGAAAGGAAAGACACAGGAATTTAAAATAAATAAATAAATAAATACATAAATAAATTTAGAATAGCATCAGGAACAAGAAAGGGCACAAGAACTCAAACACAAACACAATTACAGTTGATAGATACCTCGAGAAGGGGATCAATGGAAACGGGAAGTCATATAACAGAATTAGTGAATGAAATTAGAAGTTTAAAGATGGAAATGAGAAAAGAATTAAAAGACACAAGAATGGAAATAAAAGCAGATATAAGAAAAGAGCTTGATGACTTTAAGAAAAGTATGGAGAACATGCATAAGGACATTACTGTGATGAAAAGTGATCTACATGAGGTACAAGAAAAAACAAATTTATTGGAAAGAGAGAAGGAATCAATGAAGAAGATGCAGAAGCAGGAAGAACTGAGATTAATGCAACATGAAATGAGGTATAGAGACAAATGTATAAAAATGAGAGGGATTCCAGAGGCCCCAGGAGAATTATTAGAAGAGAAGACTATCACAATAATAGCAAATTATTTAGGAGTTAAAGAAGAAGATTTGGAGCGAGACATAGACAGAATCTTCAGAGCAAATTCTCGTATTGCAAAGGAAAGAGGTTGGCCCAGGGATGTAGTGGTCTGTTTTAGCAGGACAAGAATTAAGGAGAAAATATTGCAAGTAAATTACGAGAAGCAATTGATATTTGAGGGAAAACTGATCAAGATATTCAAAGACATACCTTACGAAGTTTTGAAGAGAAGACATGAATATAAATTCCTAACACAACTGTAACAGAGGCATGAAATTGTGTACAAGTGGGAGAGACTGGAAGGGTTATCATACCTATATAAACAGAGAAGATATAAAATTACGGATATAGCACAAGCAAGGGAAGCAAATACAAAAATGAAAAAAGAATTAGAAAGTTCAAATAAGACGGAGCACGAGAAAAGACAAGAGAAAGGACATAGTAGTCAAGAAGAGTCAGAGGAAAAAAAGATGGAACAAGGAGATGACTATCAGAGAAGAGAAGAGCAAGTTGAAAGAGACAGTTATTTAGAATCGGAAGTGGAACAAGAAGAAAGTGAAGATTTACTAAAGCAAGATTTGGAAATAGACGATTTACTAAAGCAAGATTTGAAACTAGACATACTTTTTTAGACATGCATCATTTCACGACACAGTAATTCAGTTTTACTAGCAAACTGGAGGTTAAACTAACCCCTTATAAGAGATACAGGAACATAAATTGTAATAACAAAATCTGTGGGGACACAACATGTCCCATGAAAGCCTTTCATATATGATTTCTAAATAATACACGTTTCCAAGATTGTAGACACACTAATGTGTTATTATTACTATTGTTATTACTGTTACTGTTATTACTATTTATGTATCTGTCTGTATCTCTTATAAGGGGTTAGTTTAACCTCCAGTTTGCTAGTAAAACTGAATTACAGTGTTGAGTGTCTAAAATAGTTTTGCCACCAACATGAACAGTTTGGAAAGCTCTGCATTAGAGAATCTGGTCAGAAAGTGTGACCTACATTTGAGGGGCTGAGGTTTTCGTGCTAGTGTAGCCAAAGGGCTGTTTGTGATACTGGTGCTTCTATGAGGGTTTTCAGATATAAGAAAACCGTTTAAAAGCATTTTGAAGAACTGTATTAGTTTTGATCTGCATATGAACTCCAATTCTTTGTTGTTATTTTAATAAAGATCATAGTTTATAAATTTTGATTCTGCTGAGTAATATACAGTATTTAAAACCCACATAGAAAAGACACTCCCATAAAACTCAAAAGGCACTCTAAACAACCATTGAAATGCTCCACGCTTTACGCAGTAGTAGTGTTAAAAGAGGAAGGCAGAACTTGGGTGTGAAATAACAGGGCGCTTTATCAAATTGGGAAGCTGCCTTACCCATCTGAGAAGGGGAAAAACAGGCCCGGTCACACCTCCGTTTTAAGATATTTTCTCAAAACCCTGGAAGGGCTCCAGTCACTGGACAGATGTGAGGGGGTCTCCTGCAGCAACGGAAAGTGACTTCCATGAGGCTCTATTCATGCGGTCATTCACCAGGTGCAGCGGGTGACGGAAGAGGTAGAGACATTGGCCATTTCCACACTAGACGGTTATAGCGCGATTATTCCACTTTCAACATCCTACGGAATCCTGGGGTTTGCAGTTTAGGGAGGGGTCGGGCGGCCTCTCCCAGGACTGCAAACCCCAGGATTCCATAGGATGTTGAAAGTGGAATAATAGTGCTATAACAGCCTGGTGTGGAAATGGCTTGAGTCTTGAACTCTTCCAAAAGCTGAAGGGGAAAGGGAAACCTTACTGGGACACCACCAATAAATACCAGTTGCTGAGGTTGCTATTTCAGAGGAAAGGACTGGCCAAACCACCTCTGAGTGTTCCTTGCCTTAGAAAACTTGATGAAATTCATGGGGTCACTGTAAGTCTATAGACAACTTGGAGATATGCACATATACGCACACAAGACGAGAAGAGAAAAAAGAGGAGAGGGAACGGATGAACAAATGGAGCACAGAGAGAGAGAATAACCAAAGACATTTCCAAACTACACTCTTATAGCGTGATGATTCCACTTTCAACATCCCATGGAATCCTGGGGTTTGCAGTTTCGGGAGGGGCCAGGCGGCCCCTCCCGAAACTGCAAACCCCAGGATTCCATAGGATGTTGAAAGTGGAATCATCGCGCTGTAAGAGCGTAGTGCGGAAATGGCCCAAGAAGAAACAATAGAGAAGGAAAAGAGGAGAGGGAACATGAAAAATCACTGGGATGAGGGAGGGAATGAACACTTCACTGAGTAAGGAAAGATAAATAGCTCAGTGAGAGAAAAAGAGCACCAGAATAGGCGATGGGAGGATTTTCTGGATCAGTGGGAGAATGAAGGGAGAAAGAAAAGATAAAGCGGGATGAAAAGTAAACAGCACCATGCAGAGCAAGAGCGTTAACCAGGAAAACACAAATACACAGAGAGAATACTCAAACGGAATATCAGTTTACTTATGAACAGAACAATTAGAACAGAGAACCTGGTAGATCCAGTAAGGACATCCACCTAACCAGAACCTCTCTGCAGATTGTAACAAGTTACATGGTGATTAAATCTTAAATTCATTCTGGAATCAGCCAGATTTTGGTACTAGTAAATTTATCACTCAAATCATTAACTCGCTAGACTTTTCTCCTAACATGGATTCACTGATTAAGGGTGAAATTAACTCTACTGTCTATTTTGGATTATTTTATTGTTTCTGGAGGTAAGAATTTTTCTGTGTGGATAGCTCTTCCTCTGGGAGCTTCAATATGAGAGTTCAGTATGTTATTTGACTCAAAAGTTTTGTACCATTTCTATTGCATACTATTTAATAAAATACAATGTTGTGTATTATTTAGGGAAAGGCACAATGAACCCCTTCATAATCCCTTTAGGTTTTGTTTATTATTGTTGAAAACCCACTAGCCACTTGATTAAGTGAAAAGTTTTCCTCAACCTTTTCCTCCTCTCTTGACTTCTCCTCTTTCCCTCTTCTGCTTTTTACCCACTGCATAATTCACATGCTTTGAAAGATTTGGTAAGTTTGTACCTATTCATTCAAAGCCACAGGAGACATTTAGTTAAATCCAGGTCCTCTCCATGATGACGCAAAAGTAAATCCTACTGAACCCATTTTCAATCATTTAATGTGTTTAGTATCGTGCACATAGTCCTAGGCACTTAGATAATTACGACATAAATTTTTGTCACATGCACACACACTCTTTACTCCTCTCTTGGCTCACCAGCCTTTAACATCACACCTTATTAACCTTTCATAAAAACAGTATTTGAACCAGACTTGCGGAAGCTGAAATAGCAAATGTGCCACTAATGGTGAATGATTACACCATTCATGCAATTCTTTGTACATCCCACAACCTTTTCCTGTTAGCAAGTTTAAAATAACAAATTATTTTGTGACACTCCAACTAATTCAATGATTTCAATTATTGATGTGATTAGCAATGAATTAATCCCTCAACTTTTTCTATTTAATATTTCTGAATTAATTTTCAAACCTAATGTTCTAAGCTGATGACACCATCAACTGGCCCACAGCACATGCAGACATATCATCCACATTCTTTTGCCTTTTTAATATGAGTAATTAATGGATTAGACACTCAGGGTCACTTCTGCTGGCTATTGATGATTACCCCCTTTTGAATATATTTAACATCGATTTAACTTCGAAAATATTTTTGTTAAAATTATAACATACAAAAGAAGCTCAGAAGTTAAAACGTATGTCATTCAGCAACTCACACAGGGGGAAAAATAATTAGGTGAATTTTGGTTCATATATTACAAGCAAACAAGTGAAAATGTTGTATTTAAAGCTAAATATTTTAAATTTTTCTAGATAATATTGCCCAGTAATTTCTGTTCATAGATTGATAAGGAACAATTTGAAACGCCCTTTTCTCCCCTATATTTTGTATTTTCTTTATTTGACATTTCATCAAAAGAAGTCATACAGTATTTTCAGAAAGAAAGGTTTTCAACTCCAATAATTCCTTTAAATACTAAAAAAAAATATTATTTTGCACTCCATTAGCTTTCTCTAATGGTGGGTTGTCCAGAGGGAAAACAAGGAAGCTTTTCTTACCACTGTTCTTTCTATACTCTGAACGCTTGAATGTTTGCTCCCCTGGATGAGTTGCCTGATGTGAAGTGAGATGGGTTTGTTGACAGAAACTCTTCCCACACTCCAAACAGGTCAATATTTTTTCCTTGTATGAGTAGCTTGATGGTGAATGATGTCTATCTTCCCAAGAAGCTCTTTCCACACTCCAAGAATGGTAAACGGCTTCTCTCCTGTGTGAGTTATTCGATGACTAATCATGCTTCTCCTCCAACCGAAACTCTTTCTACACTCTGAGCATTCATATGGTTTCTCCACTGTGTGTTACCTTTACAGTGAAACTTCCTCCATAATCCAAACATTTAAATGGTTTCTCTCCTGTGTGAATTCTTTGATATTCTGTGAAGCAGGTCTTACATCTGAAACTCTTTCCGCATTCCAAACACTTGAATGGCTCTTCCCCCATGTGAGTTAATTGATGATCAATTAGACTTGGCTTCCTTCTGCGAGAGAGCACACTCCAAGCATTTGAATGGTTTCTCCCTCGTGTGTGTTGCTTGATGATGAAAGAGGTACGTCCTTTGACAGAAGCACTTTCCACACTGTTAGCATTTGAATGGTTTCTCCCTCATGTGCATTGTTTGATGACGGCTAAGGGCAGATCTGTGGCCGAAGCTCTTGCCACACTCTGAGCATATAAACGGTCTCTCCCCTGTGTGTGTTCTTTGATGACAAATGAGATGTATCTTCTGGCTGAAATTCTTTCCACACTCCAAACATATAAATGGTTTCTCCTGTGTATGAACTGCCTGATGACAAACAAGGTGTGCCTTCTGACTGAAGCACTTTCCACACTTGGTGCATTTAAATGGTTTCTCTCCTGTGTGAACTAACTGATGAGTAGCGAGGCTTCTCTTCCAGCTGAAACTTTTTCCGCACTCCAAGCATTTAAAGGGTTTCTCCCCAGTGTGAGATATCTGGTGATTACTGAGGTTCATCTTCCGACTGAAACTTTTTCCACACTCCAAGCATTTAAACCGTTTCTCCCCAGTGTGAGAGGCTTGATGACATCTGAGGTTTTCATTGTCAATGCAAGTCTTTCTGTAGTCCATGCAGTTAAATGATTTCTCCCTGATTTGAGTGCCTTGAGAACAAGGGAAGTGTGACCATGTGTTAAAAAAAATATGAATCAGTTATATTCGAGTTGTCATTAAGTCATTTAAAACTATGCAAATTTTAAGAAGCCTTTTTGTCAAAATAGGAGCCTCAATATGAGCTTGTTTCTAAACTGTTAACTGATGAAACGTCTGTTTTGTGTTTGACCCTAAAATTTTACCAAGATGGAAATATCACAAGAAATACTGTCTAAACCAGGGCTGGAAAGAGTTGAAGCTTTATGTTTAGCCCAGTGGCTCCCAAAACTTTTCAGGCTGCTGCCCCCTTGGCTGCTGGCCCACATCCCTAGTGCCCCCTCCCGAACACAAACCTCTTTCTTGGTACTAGGTCTACTGGAAATTCAAACCAACTGATCTAACACTGTAAAGGCCTGTATGTATTTCACAAACAAAACTTAACCCAGGAAATCAACCAACCAATCAATCTGTTTTGGCAATATGAAAAGGTAAATTTACATCACACTTGTAACTGCATTGTCCTCATAGTTTTAATGGGATAGATGTGTTTGGTGCAGCAACACCAGCTTCTCAACATCAGGCTGGAACGCACTAAGAAGTCATCTTAGATTGCCACATTCAGTGATTTCCAGCCTGTTTCTCTGCTCGGAAAGAAGCTGGGGATTGAACTGAGGCCCTGCTCCGCTGCCAGGGGCGGGAAAGGAAGGAGGAAAAGAGAGAGACAGAGTGGGATGGGAGGAGGAAAGGAATGGAAAAGGAGTGGAAAGGGGAGAGGAGGAGGAGAGGGGCATGGACTGCAAGAAGCCAATCCAGTTTTTGCTATTTCAGAATAGATGGGACTTAGTCTGGTGGGTTGATGACACTCACATTGCGAGCTCACTCTTGTGTTGCTCAGGCAGTGGGCGAGTGGTGCCAGCTGGCACTCTTCTCCCCGTGCCCACTGGGAAATTGTGTGGCCAGGGAGGCCAGGCAAGCTTCTCCTCTCTGTCCTGCCACTGGCACCACCAACTTCTTTTGAAAGCATTCTCACTGTGTTGATTCTCTCTCCTTCAGATATAGTAAAGGCAGGAGGCAAAACCTCCATTTTCTATCGAGTTTTGGTTTCACAAGAGCGGCCCCAACACAAGGAGACAAGGTCCTAGTGGTTGGCACTAGCAGAAATTTTCTCTCTCAGCTGACCATTTGAAGTTGGCCTGCAGTTGGCCAAAACCCTCACACTGAAGCCAGGCAGGGCTTAAATCAATCCCAGATAGACTGAGCCAGACTGACTCAAAGTTCAAAGGATTAATCTCTTCTTTTTGGTTCCAAACACCTTCCAGTTACCTGTTGTTGCCTATTCCTTTCATCTGGTGACATGGTTAAAACACTCCTCTTCCTGTTATGGTTGCGCCACCTGTTAACTGTACAGAGTTACACCACTGCCCGTTCTGTGCCAAATCCAAAGTCCCTCATACACAGACACAAAAGATTAAATTCAGCTTTA
The DNA here is from genome assembly GCA_948472985.1 of Iguana delicatissima. Taxonomy (NCBI): domain Eukaryota; kingdom Metazoa; phylum Chordata; class Lepidosauria; order Squamata; family Iguanidae; genus Iguana; species Iguana delicatissima. The sequence goes on from CAOKZL010002165.1 coordinate 86,643, forward strand.
GACTAAGACCCTCCAAAAACTGTCAACAAATATGCTAAATGGGATTTTCGTTGCTATGTTCCCTCAATTCAACTTTGACTGATGGCAACTCTAGCATAGTAGTCTTGTGGCCAGATTTATTCTGAGGTTTGCCTTTGCCTTCCTCTGAGGTGAAGAGAATATGACTTATCCAAGGTCACCTAGTGGGTTTCCATGGCAGAGAGGCGATTTGAACACTGGTCTCCTGGACATGAAGTCCAATATTGAAACCACTACATATACTGAATTGTCATCAAGTTCACAGATGAGAATGAACTGAGGGGGGGCGCAGGCTAAAGATACAGGAACAAAATTCAAAACGACATTGATAAACTAGAACATTGGGAAGAAATTAATGAAATCACTGAATGAAATTCTGTAAGAGACTAATGCAAAATTCTATATTCAGCCCACAAAAAAAATAAATGCACAGGTATAGCATGGGCTATCGATACATGGTTCAGCAGTACTACACGTGAAAAGGACCCTGGGATTATTGTTGATCATAAATTGAGTATGAGCCAGCAGTGTGATGCTGCAACAAAGAAGGCAAGTACTATTCTAATTTGCATTAACAGAAATGTAGTTTCCAATTTGAGGGAGGGGATAGCCCCACTATATTCTCTGCTAGTCAGGCCTCATCTGGAGTACAGCATTCAGTTGTAGGTGCCTCATTTTAAGAAGAATGCAGACAAACTGGAGCAAGTTCAGGAAACAGCAACAAGGATGATAAAATCCTGGAGAGAAGTGATTAGCAGCGTGCCACAGGGTTCTGTCCTGGGCCCAGTGCTGTTCAATATCTTCATCAACGACTTGGATGAAGGAATAGAGGGCATGCTCATCAAATTTGCAGATGACACCAAATTGGGAGGGGTTGCTAATACGCCAGAGGACAGGATCAAAATTTCGAAATGATCTGGACAGACTGGAGAGCTGGGCCAAGGCTAACAAAATGAAATTCAACAGAGAGAAATGTAAGGTCCTGCACTTAGGCAGAAAAAATGGAATGCACAAATATAGGATGGGGGACAAGTGGCTGGATAGCAGTACTTCATAGACCACAAGCTGAACATGAGTCAGCAGTGTGATGCGGCAGCCAAGAAAGCCAGTGCAATTCTCAGCTGCATCAACAGGAGTATGGTGTCTAGATCGAGGGAGGTGCTGGTACCACTCTACTCTGCATTGGGTAGACCTCATCTTGAATACTGTGTCCAGTTCTGGGCACCCCAATTCAAGAAGGACATGGTCAAGCTGTAGCAAGTCCAGAGGAGGACGACCAAAATGGTGAGGGGCCTGGAAGCCATGCCCTATGAGGACAGACTTAGATAGCTGGGGATGTTTAGTCTGCAGAAGAGAAGGTTAAGAGGGGACATGATAGCCATGTTTAAATATTTGAAGGGATGCCATGTAGAGGAGGGAGAGGACTTGTTTTCTGCTGCTCCAGAGACCAGGACAAGGAGCAATGGATTCAAGCTGCAGGAAAGGAGATTCCACCTGAACCTCAGGAAGAACTTCCTGACGGTCAGGGTTCTCCGGCAGTGGAATATGTTGCCTCGGAGTGTAGTGGAGTCTCCTTCCTTGGAGGTTTTTAAGCAGAGGCTGGATGGCCACTTGTTGGGAGTGCTTTGAGGGTGTTCCTGCATGACAGGGGGTTGGACTGGATGGCCCCTGGGGTCTCTTCCAACTCTACATTTCTATGATTCTATGAAAACATACAGAGAACAAAAATATATGACGAAAGGTTGGAGGAGCTGGGCACGTCCAGCTTGGTGAAGAGAACACTGAGGAGTGAAATGATTGTACTGTTTAAATACAGTTAGCCCTCCAGTTTTGCAGAAGTTAGAAACAAAAGACTCCTGCAAAAATAGAAAAGTCAGGTGATATTTTTTTTTAACCTGAGAATACTTCTGTAGGAATCTCTGGGTCCTCTATCAACTTCTGATAGAAGTGGGCCACGGGGTCACACTGGAGGACACAGCAATGCCTAGAGATATGTACTTTCTAGGAATCTCTAAGGCCTCTGGGACAACTTTATGGTCTACTTCCTGTAGGACATGACCACAGAATCACACTGGAGGACCTAGAGATTCCTAGAAGGAACATATTTTTCCATGGCAAGGACAAATACAGTTAAGATTTTTAAAATAAAATAACCTATGAATAATCCAATCCACAAATGCTAGACCCACGAAAGGGGCCGACCGTACCTCGAGGGCTATCACAGAGAAAAGGGGGCAGGCCTGTACTCTGCTGCCCAAGAGAATAGAACCAATTCTAACAGCTTGAGGTTACAGGCTAGCAGATTTCCACTGAACATTGGAAGAAACTGCTGTCATTTAGCAGCAGAGTCAATTGCGAGAGATGGGCGGGTGGTCTCCATCTCCAGACATCTTCAAACAGAGGCAGGACAGCTACCTTCTGGAGATGCTTTGGTTCGAGTTCCTGCACTGAGCCAGGCGTTGGCCCCTGCCACCTCTGTGAATCTAGGTATATATAAGTAGTTCTAAATTACTTTAGATTACTTAAATTGCTTTATATATTTTACAGCATTTAAAATTATTCTTTACTGCTTTATACCGCTTTATTACTTTTTCAATATATGGATAAATATTTTAGTAAATTAAAAAAAACCCTGCAGAATGAAATGTTTTCCTTTTACACTCCTGCCTCCACGTTCATTAGGGTTAGGGGCACAGGACCCCTGTGAAAGTGGAGAAACGGTGAATAACTCTAGGCCCTCCCAAACTGTATTTAACACACAAAAAAGTATGATCACCATATTCAACCCACCATGGATTCCTTTGAGGCATCAGGGTTCCTTCACAAGGCAGAAGTGGGTGGCTGGTGGGGTTCATGGCCACCTCCACTGCTGCCCCACACCATTTTTAGTAGGGACTTACAAGCCTCATTCAGAGTTTCTCAGTCTCACAAGGCTTGTAGTCCCTATTAATAGGGAGGCAGCAGAGGTGACAGCAAATAATCTGTGAATAATCAAATCTGCAAAAGTGAAACCCGCAAATGTGGAGGGCTGACTGTATTAACATAATTCAGGGCGTATACTCTGACTTCCAAACCAATCTCAGTTTTCCATTATGGCTTGCTACCAAGTTCACCCAGCTCCAATTTCTAATCCCTTTCAAATTATTCCCATCTCCAAGGGCACTGGAAATGATTCAAATTTCTCTGAATTTACAAATGACCAAAGCTGTTAACGAGCCACCCAAGTTTTCCATTAGATAAAAATCTTATCATCTACAAGTTTATTTGATGCTGTTTTACTGTTCACAACAAGGCGAGTTTAAAGTGGGCTGAGAGGCTGCAGCAGTTTTGAAGACCCTCTTTCTGTGTGTGTAGGTGAATACTTTGAGGAAAGATGGGGTAGAATTTAAAGAAAGGAATTAATATGGAATGAAGTACATCACGCAGCAACGCAAACATTTCTATGCGGGAGTCAGTTTTCCACCCTGGGGCTTCAGTGACACTAACAACCTGATTCCCAGACATTGGTACTCAATGACTCAAGTAGTCAAAAGCCAAATGAATGGGTCTCAGAGCAAATCAAGACTGAACTCTCACGACAAGCCAAGGTGACTAAATTGAGGTTGTCATACTTTGGATGAACCATGTGATGACATGACTCACTGGAAAAGAGGATAATGCTCTGGAAAGAGGAAGGAAGTGGGAAAAGAGAGAGACTGCACTACAGGGGAATTGATTCTATCAAGGAAGCCATGGCCGCCTTGAGTCTCCACGACCTGAGCAAGGCAGTTGATGACCATGATTCTTGGCAGTCTCATGTTCACAGGGCCACCATAAGTGGAACTTGACTTGATGGCAAATGACAACAAACTCAAGTAACGCACAAAATGTGAGATCATTCAGGAGGTTCAGAAAGAAGAAGTGGAAGCTGTTCTCACTTTCCTATAGCTCCTCTTCCATTCCTGGCCTCACAGAGAGCTGTCACAGACTGCCAGTCCCTTGCTTCTTGTGTACTGCTGCTCCCATCACTCACTCTCCTGTCTCCCCACTACCTCCCTCATTTTGCACTCTTCTAAAGTGTACCTTGCTTGCTTTTTCCACTCCACCACTCCCAATGCTTATTCTCACTTTTTTTCATACCCAAAATTCCAGGTAGGGTTTTTTTCTTGGAAAGAACTGGAGAAAAGAATGTTTCCACATTTTGCCCATATCTCAGCTTCTCCAAGAGCTGCAGACTAGGCCATTTCCACACTACACTGTTGTAGTCCTATTATTTCACTTTCAACAACTATGGAATCCTGGGGTTTGCAGTTTAGGGAGGAGCATTTAGAATTCTTGGCAAACTACAAACCCCAGAATTCCACCAGATGTAGAAAGTGGGATAATAGCACTATGACAGTGTGGTGCGGAAATGGACTTACTTTTTTTTAAATGAAAGTTTGGAAAACAGACTAAATGGCGGTCCAAACAGGCACTGGGTGGCATGCCCAGAATCTGAGGACATTTCTGCACTAGACTATTATAGTGTTATTATTCCACTTTCAATATCCTATGGAATCCTAAGGTTTGCAGTTTAGCGAGGGCCCTCAAAAGCCCCTCCCTAAACTGCGAACCACAGGATTCCATGGGATGTAGAATGTGGAATATTAGGACTATAACAGTCTAGTGCAGAAACAGCCTGAGTCAAACCAGGCTATTCAGCTCATATGGCAACCCTACATATGCGTCAAGTCTTCTCTTGGAGTGGCATTGCCAAAAATCCTACTATTTGGATTAAACTGATTTGATTAACCACAAGAAAAAAAGAGCTTTACCCAGAGATGACAGGATCCCCAAATTCTCCTCCATGACTTCCCAGTGCAAGGTCCTTTGGCTTGGATCCAGGAAGGCCCACTCCTCTTCCGTGAAATGCACAGCCACATCTTCAAAGCTCACCTGAAGACAGAAAGGTTCTCTGTGAGCAGGAGATGCAACCCCAGTCAGAAAGGAAAACAGGAAGGTGGTTTGTGATGGAAAGTAGACATTCACTGTGGGCATCTCAGATGGAAGGAAAGTAAGAGAGAGAGGCTCAGGTGGGGCCAGGGCAAGGGGCAGGGGACATGGAGACTCAGCCTGCCTGCTTCTGGGCCAACCAGGATCTTCTTGCCTACCTGATCCAGTCTCACAGAAGCTCTTCTGAGTAAAGAAGTGTGAAGACGTGAGGTGGGACCTCCCGGCCATGTTTCATTGCCTAGAAAAAAAAAAAAAAGGCAACAGGGAAGGTGTGTAGAAGGCACTGGCCAGACCTGGCTTGAAAGCAGCCAAGCACAGTTCAGGGAAGCTGTGGAGGGGGAGCTGTGCGCAAACAGTATGTAACAAAAGAAGCATGAGCGGCAGACAGGGTTTTGCTTTGACGGAGAGGGCTTTGGACCTGAAGAGAAGAGCAGATTTGACACAGAAAGAGTTGGATTGAGTAGGTACCAGTCAGCCAATCAGAAGGGAGAAGTAACTATGGTTTTGGGGAGCCTGAAAATTCAGAATATTAGAGATTAATATATTGTTCTACTGTGTTTTATATACCTACTAGTATATGTACCTGGCGTTGCCTGGGACTTGGTTTTCAAACAGGCAATAGTTAGAAAGATTTGAGATCCTGTGTCCCTAAATCCCCAAACTGTCTTGTCAAGCACCTGTTATTTTTCCCCATATTCCCCAATCCAATCTGTATTCAGTTATTAAGATACAGAGATCGGGTTCCTGAGGGAAAACATTGCCCTCCTCATCGCTACTAGGCCTCATCTCCACAGCAACCGGCCTGTTCAGAGCTCTCTGGCTGAGTATTTGCTGAGAATTCTAAAGGCCCCTCCCTAAACTACAAATTCTGGATTCCACAGAGTCTTCTTAGGTAGCCAATCATATGAGGTCTTCGCCTGACACAGACAAACAGACAAACATTGACTTTTATATATTAGATTCTTGTTGGTGTTTTAAAGCTATCTCTGGTCATCTCTATCAAGCCTACATTGGACCCAGGTCATGCACACCAATACAGAACCAACACAACACCAGCACTACAGGTACACATATAACAGGTCACCGTAAGGTGCAGGAACCCAGAAAGGGATTAAGTGGAGGAAACAGGGGTAGGGTGAGTGGCAGGATTCCTAGGACTGGAACTGTAAGGCCAGTCTGGAGAAAAGAACCTGTCACAGACGGTTACAACTATTTCCTCTCTTTCTTAATGAAAACTTTTGATACTTATGCAAATGTAGCCAAAAGAGCACTCATCACCACAGACATCCAAAAATGAGCCGAAGAATGAAAGCATCAGCAGAAATAACAAAAATAAATAAAATAAAAACAATATGCTGGGAGACAAAAGAAAAAGAAATAAAAAACCTCAGGAAGATCTAAATGGTCACAGAATGTTAACATAGACCTAAAATGACCTGTGGGAGCTTGATGAACAAAACAAAATTAATTACTTTGCCCCAGGGACTGCTGGGTAGAGGTATCTGTGGGCCAAAAAAAAATTAAAATAAAATAAAGAACTGTGGGGCCAGTGAGGGGATCAAGCACTCCCACATCTTCTGCATGCCCACTGTGTTCTAGAAAACTGAAATGTTTTCCCTTCCCTGACATAGGCCAAAGATTGGAGAAAGATTGGATGCCTCTGCCCAGCAGTCCCGGGGGCAAAGTAATTAATTTTGTCTTGTACACAGAAAAAGATGTACAGAAAACCATTTGATAGTCTAGATATTTCATCTTCTGGTTCACACAGAGAATCTGTTCTTAAGCGTCATATGGGGGAGCTGCTTACAACGATCCTGGATTTAGCATTCCCTCCCCAATCCCACAGAGCTGCAACCCACAGTGTCCAGACATTTCAGGTCGCCTTGAGAAGAGGTGGTCAAGCAAGAAAAGGAATCCCTTAGGCCTTACCACTTGCACTGGGGGCTCTGTCACCATCCTGCATGAGCCACTTGGTCTCCAAAGGAGACTTCTTCACCTTAGCGGTCTGCTCTCCAAAATAGTCCAGTGCCTGAAGAAGCAGCAAGGATCATAAAGAAGAATAAAGATTAGGGCGGGGGGAGGAGCTCTGCTTCAGGGGCTCGGTCTGCCACTGGGGAGTAGACTGTCCCATTCAATGTGAGAATCTGCCTTTGTTTTTACCAGAGGAATTCAGCCTTTGTTTGGGGCTTTTAGCTCTGCCACAGCACACAGTCTGAGGTGGAGAGGAAGGATGGAAATGACTGGAAGCCCTTCCATACTACACAGCTATGGCACTATGAGTCCACTTTAACCTCCCTGGCTGCATCCTATGGAATCCTGGGATTTGTGGAGGCCATTCAGGAGCCCTCTGGCTGAGCAATCGGACTCCCTCCTTCTTATACAGCCAATCCCAAGATTTCGCAGGACAGAACCAGAGTAATTTAAGCGGAATCAAAGCGCTCTCATTGTGCCCTGGCAGAGGGGCACAGCTGACAGCCACTAGCTGGAGAGTTGTTGGGAGATCCCTTCCTGAGTCTTTTGTTTTTGTGGGAAAATTCTGCTTTTCCTTCTTAACAGAACAGAGCAGACCCTGGCAGGAGAACAACAGAGGAGCAATCCCACTAGCAACAAGACGACAACCAAAGGCAGTAGGCAAACCCTTCCGACAATCTGACCCACAGAAGCAGAATGATCCAGAATCAAGTGGTGTCTGTAGAATGAGACAGGTGATTCCCAACCCTCCCCAGTGATTCTGGGCCACAGGAACAGAGCAGTCACAGGGAGTGCAGGAACAGCCCTGGAGGATTCAAGAAGCGGATAAAGGGCTCCTTGAAAAATGAATCTCTCTCACCTGCTGCTTTGGGTGCTTCCTCTCCTCTGCCTGGCTCAGGAGGAAGCCCTCTGCCAGGGCCACTGCCTGGGAACTGGTCTCTGGACCACATTCTCTCACCCACCTCTCCACCTCTAAGGGAAGGACAGCCAGGAACTGCTCCAGGATCACCAGGTCCAGCATCTGAGCCTTGTTGTGTCGCTCGGGCTTCAGCCACAGACGGCAGAGATTGTAGAGGCGGCTGCAAACCTCCCGAGGCCCCTCAGCCTCCTTGTAGCAGAACTCCCTGAAATGCTGTCGCTGAACATCCGAACTGAGCCCATCCTCTCCTGCCAGGCTCTTCCTTGTAGTTCTTTCCCAGAATGCTCCACTGCTCCTGGCCTGAATGTTGCAAGAGGGTTTTCCTAAGCATGCTGATTCCCTTTTTCCCATCTTGGTTCTGTGCTCCTAGGCCGCCCTCAAAATGGGTGAAGAAACACCTCCCTCTTCTGCCAGATTTGGTCTGCAGGCTGATACTGATAAATTGACAGGGCCTAGAAAGAAAGCCAGATACTGAGTCAACAGCCCCAGTAGCAAAACAGATTTCAAGATCTCAATATGCAGCACTATCGTCACCACCCAAACCGGAAGGAGGAAATACAGTCTCCGAGACAGGGGTTCCACCTGGAGGGACCCAGATTCAAATTCCTGCCCAGCAGCAGACTTTCCACAGCAACTTTGGGCTGGGGGCCACCTTTTGTCCTCGCTTGCTTCACGAGGTTGCCGTGAGGACAGAAGCAGGTTAGGGCAGGAAGCTCCAGGAATTTCAAAAACAGACTTTGAAGCAGATCATCAGTCAAGGAAGAAACACTTGGGAAAGCATTTCCATATGGGGGGAAATCTGTGGTGGGTGGGTGGGACTCCTTTGAACCTTCTCTCTAGATCTCCTTCACTCCAAAGCAGACATGAAGAGGAAGGGGACCCTGGACTAGATCCCACTTCCTGGGGGAGACAAAAACCCCTCCCTGACTTTGGATTTTCTTCCTTCAAACCATCATCATAATTTATACCTTGCCTGCAAGCCTAAGATACAAGGCAGCTTACTAATTGAAACAAGTGCAATTCTGCTAAAAGAGTCAGTATAGCTTAGTTGCCTGGAAGTCTGATGAGGACTATGGGAGATCTGGGTTCAAGTCCCACTTGGCGACAGAAACCCCTTCAGGAACCTTGGGCACGTCTCACCCTCTCCGCCTCTGAAGGAGGCTGTGGCAAAACCCCTCTGAGCAAATCCTGCCAAGAAAACCCTGCCACCTTGGTCGCTGTTGTTTGCCTTGGCGTTGTTTCTGACTTATCCACCCTTGTCACAGAGTTTTCTTGGCAAGATTTGTTCAGAAGAGAGTTTGCTGTTGTGTTCCTCTGTGGCTGAGACAGTGGAACTTGCTGCAGTCACTCAGTTTCTGGCCCAGCTGCGATTTGAACCCTGGTCTTGAGTGCTAGTCCAGTGCTCCAACCACTACGCTACTCTGGTTGTCATAAGACTGCTTTACGCCAGTCACGGTAAGTCACAACGATTTGAATACACACAGCAAACGAAGTCCAGAAACCTATAAGAAAAATAAAGACTTCAAAAAAAAAATTCCACCACTCCCAATATTGATAGCAATGCAAAAAGCTATTCGACTAAAACGTTGCAGCGCCCACCTAAAAGCTGGTCCTTTCAAAGCCTTCCCTCCTTCTTCTCCCCGGGGCTGCCGGGGGGGCTCAGGAGCCCCCCAACCACTGGACTCAACCCCCCCGAAAGGATCCCCGGAGCCCCCTCCCCCTCAGGGCCCCTCCAAGGGGGGGAACCCAAAGGCCTCGCCCAGGCTTGGGTTTGGGGGGACTCCGGTGGGAGTCCGCCGCCCAAGAAGCCGCGCGGTCGGCCGAGGAGGAGGGAAAGGGCCAGGCCACCCCTGAGCCCGCCTCGCCCGCGAGGGAGGGAGGGAGGGAGGGAGGGGGGAAGATCCTCAGCGGGGCCCGGAGGAAACCAGGAGCCCCTCCGAAGGGGCAGAGACCCCCCCCAACCCTTCCCTTCCCCGCTCTACCTCCCCCGTCGCCTCCTCCAGCGCCAGCGCCGCTCTGGGAAGACCCAGTCACCGAGAGCGGGAAGGGGCGGAGTCTCGGCGGTGCAAAGCCCTCTCGCCTTCCTAGGAATCCGTCTCTTTCATTTTAACCCCTAGAACACCAAAGCTCTTCCGTCTCTGGGGAAGGGAGGCCCTTTTCCGTGATTAGAGCCATCCCCACCAAGGGAGCTGCTACTTTGCAGGGCAGGATTGGTTGGCAGAAGTGTGGAAGGCAGCATGGAGTAGTGGTTTGATATTGTATCAGGAACTGAGGAGACCAAGGTTCCAATTCCCACTCAACCGAGGCGACCCACTGGGGAATCCCAAGCAAGTCACACTCTCTCAGCCCCAGAGGAAAGCAAGGGCACACCCCCTCTGAACCAAACTTACCAATAAAAGCCCATGATAGGATCACCTTAAGGTCCTAAAAGGGTGGAAGTTGCTTGAAGGCACACAAAAAAAGGCCAGGGATTATAGTCACCCCTCCACATCTGCCAGGGGCATGAGGGGCACAAGACCCCCATGAAAGTGGAAAAACCAGGAATAACTCTAGGCCTTCCCAAACCGTATTTAACACACACAAAAGGCATGATCATCATATTGAACCCGCTGTGGACTCCTTTGGGGCGTTAGGGTCCCTTCACAAGGCAGAAGTGGGTGGCTGGTGGGGCCGACTGCCACCCCCACTGCTGCCCCACACTATTTTAAATAGGGTCTTACGTGCCTCGCTCACATCTTCTCAGGCTCATGAGGCTTGCAGCCCCTATTAAAAATGGCACAGGGAGGCAGCAGGCAGCAGAGGTGATAGCAAATAATCTGTGAATAATCTGCCAAAGTCAAACCCACAAATGTTGAGAGCTGGCTGTGTTGCATTTTGACTAACAATGGGCGAAAAGGGTTGAGCTGATCATCCCGCCTTCCAAAAATGATCTTTCTCATCAGTTTGAGCTCCTGCCCTTAATCCCTTTCCTCCGGAGGTGTTGCTAACCAAAACGGGAGAGACTTTTTTTTAATTGATATATAACAACACAAAATACAAAGTGCAAAACACATTCCTACAAAGCAAACATTCTACACAGAACAATACAAGCACACAATAGACACAATGGAAAACAGACACAACAATAACAAATTATCACAAATCATCAAATACAGCTTAAAAGCTAAACAAAACTACCTAACACACAAGTAAAAAGAAGATTCTCACCCCTATAGTAACAGCTTTTAGCAAAATCAGAGTATCCGTTTTCATTGCAATCTAATATACATTATCAGCAAATCATTTTTAATATGATAAGCTTAAACTAAATGAAAAAAGTAATAACAAGCCTTTAATTTTTAGCCCAGCAAGTTGATAATATTAACTGCAGCATCTAAAAAACAAAACATTCATCAGATTATACATCTGTCAACTTCAGACTATTCTGCTAATATAATCTAATTAAAACCTTACATTTATAATATGAAATAAAACTTCATAATCCAATATTTCTAAACAATACGCATTTCCAAAGTCTTGTAAATTTTGTATTTCCATACCTTTTGAGCCATCGCTAAAAAGGAAAAAGTATTTTCCTTAAATTTTTAAGTCTTTTTGGGGTTTCCAACTGTGAGCTTCATTAAACATTTTTAAAGTCATATCCAATGTCTACAACCCTTTCCTCTTACAATCATATAAGCAGATAAGCAAACTTTTCTGCAAGACTCAATAAAACCATCATTTGCCAAATTAACTTAATTCATATTACTGTTTTCACATTTATAATACAGTAGGATCCCTGCACCTGCAGATTCATGATCCGTGGATTCAGTTATCTGTGGTTGGCTGGGATTGGCACCGGGCGGGTGGCGGGAGGTGGCGGGGAGCGCGATTCTGCACTTCTCGCTGTTTCCCACCTCCTGCACGAGCCCCGTTTTCCTGTTTTTGTTTTCTTACCTGCCGCCGTCATCGCGACTGGGCCCGGGCTGGGTGGCAGGACAGAGCGTTCGGACTTCAGTATTCATGGGGGGCCCGGAACTAATCCCCACAGATACAGAGGTCCTACTGTATCTCTGTTTATTCAAAACAAAATTATCTTACTAAGTATCTCAGTAACAAATCTTATCTAGTCTTACCATCTAACTCCTATCATAACAAGATTTCACAGAGATTAATATGTCATAACCCATTTATACTATCCCCAAATCTCTATTAATTTTTGATTTTTCTGAATTCCTTTGGTACTGAAATAGCTTCTTAGAAATAAGTACAACAAAGCCAACTGTAACCAGATTTGTATCAAATAGTGTCTTTTGTCTTTATAAATGAAATTCCACATTTGAAAGGCTCCGGATCTTAACGCAGGTATCACCATCTGGCTCCCTGTCCCATAGTCCTGTTCCCTCACAATCATCTGTGATATTAAATTTAGAACAACAGTTTCTCCAGGCATCATCTCGCTTTTAAAATTTGGGGAGCAGTTTAAAAGATAGTTATGTGCAAGTGGTAAGGCATCTTCACCCTTCTCCATTTTTCCTGGTAGACATGATAAAAGTTCTCTTATGAAGCATTTCTATCTCTTCCTTATTTTGAAGTACTGACGATTCCTCTGCCACCTCATTTGACATATATTTTTCACTTACTTCCAAAGCTTTCAGTGATGATACCAAATCTATGGAACTGTCTAGTTTCTTTAAAATCAAATCAGTAGATTTACTAAGTTTTCTGAATTCAAGTCAGAACTCCAGAAGTAGAGTGGTACATTATCCTTACATTCCAAAGTAATTTCGTCTTTTACAGTTTCAAGATCCATTATTCAATCCACACCGTCTCTCAAAAAGTTAAAAAAAATAACACAAAATGTTCCCACCGTCTTAAACAAAACAACTCAGCAAAACAAAATTATTTCCCACAGAACAAAGTATCCACTACGGGAGCCACAGTTTCCATATGAAAAAAAAAGGAAGAAAAAGAAAGAAAAATATTATTGTCTCAATTTTTATATTTTTATATCCACAAAGTCTGTCATAAAGTTCTCCACTAATATCCAAATTTCAAATAGGAGTTTAAATAGTAACGTTATTCCAAAAGATATCTTTCCCATAGAGGTTCATTTCTATCAAACAGCATACATCAGTTGTCTCAGCTCCAAGGAATAATTGTCAAAAGACAGAATAATCAAAAAGCAAATAAGAAAGTACACCATCCCACATCTCTCTCTGTTCCTTCCTGTTTCTTTCAGATGGTATAAACCATATCATATACACTTGGCCCTCCGCATTTGCTAGGGTTAGGGACACAGGACCCTTGCAAAAATGAAAAATTCGCAAATAACAAGAGCACGGGTAGAGAAAGTGGGCATCCAGCATCTAATCCAGGTCAAGGAAAGGAGATGGTTGGCAAGGTAGTCCCATACTTCCTCTCTCTTGCCCACCTCCTTCCTTGGGTGTGTGGGGGGCACGGGTGCAGGGTTCGTGGCACTGAGAAGGTTCCCCCAAAAAGAAGCACCTGAGGCAGGAGGGCAGGGGTTGGAGAAACTCGCAAATAAACGAATCCGTGAATGTCAAACCTGCAAACGTGGAGATCTGACTGTATCTCAAGTCCAAAAGGGATTCCCAAAAAAGGAAACAAAACAAGATATATGAGAAAGAGAAGATAAACTCCTCCAAGACTCAATCTATCATTGTGTCCATCAGCAGAAAAGGAGGAAAGCCAAAAGCAATTTTCAAAGCTAGCTCAGCGATGTTAATACACACGTTATAGAGTAAGCAAACAAAATTTTGTCCCCTTAAAAACGGGTAAGGAAATCCAAGATAAAAGGAAGGTTCAGCTGTTACATCTGGAAGTTCCTTGTTCCATGTATCAAATATTTAATTAAAACAATCTAATCTTTACCAAGAAATATGGTATGCAAGAAGATTAGAGTCCATACAGGAGAGTAAGTGCCTCGCTGTCTCTCCTGGCTCCACCAGTAGATTAATGATGGCTCCTACAATCAGAGTCTCAGGTCATTTCCGCACTAGACTGTTATAGTGCTATCATTCTACTTTCAACATTCTATGGAATCCTGGGATTTGCAGTTTAGGGAGGGCCCTTCGAGGCCCCTCCCTAAACCGCAAACCCCAGGATTCCATTGGATGTTGAAAGTAGAATGATAGCACTATAAAAGTCGAAACAGCCTCGGTAATCGCTGTTCCATATCTGAACAGCCCCCGGCAACTGGTGCAGATATCTCTGACATCCCTGTCAATCAAGACACCCCTTATTTGACAGGAAGCACCCCTCTTATCAAAGAAAGCTATGGGGCATGCAATCTGGCTTACCCTACCTGTAGAGCACAGATTTACATGCTGTCTCTTCATGCTGTTTCGAACCAAGAGAGAGAGAGAGAAATTCTCATTTAGGGTACTCAACTGTTTTTAAGATCGCCATGGTGAAAACTGAAGAGGGCTCCTGCACCTTTAATGACACAGAGGGAATTTTAGCAGGAATTGCTTGTGACCTGATGGTTTGATAAGAAACATGTACCAAAACTCTTTCTTCTACCCAACAGTTAAAGATACGGGAGCCCTCTCCTGTTTTCGTTTTGTCAATCCTGAGCGTATCCGATCACCCTTCTTCACACCTTTGATGATGACAGTTCATGGACTTCAGTACAGGTATGACCCAGAGCCAGCACAGTGTAGTGGTTTGGAGTGTTGGGACTCCCGCGACGTACAGAATAGCTTAATGTTTATAAAATGGGTTTAGCGTGTTTCGAAAGCTTTATTCAGGACCATTGAAAAAAACAGCTGCACACTTTGGCAAATGCCAAGAATAAAGAACTATTGGACTCGCAGTACCTTATAAGCTATAACATTATAAATTAGCATGCAGAAGCATTCTATTTGACAGCTAATTAAAACAACTCTTTTCCCAGATGCTCATTCTGCCTGCCAGCTGCTTGACCTTGCCGCTAAGGCTGTTCATCCTTAACAAAGCCCGTGGTGAGAACGCAACAACATTCTCCATTCCCAGCACACTGTTTCTCACCTGATCGCACCATCCCCTTCCAACACAATAAAGCCCATTTTCAGACATCAAAGCATTATGTCGGAGGGAGAGCAAAACTAACCTGACAACTCCAGGAAACAGGAGTCTGAATCCCCACTTGGCCAGGGAAACACATCTGTGTGACTTTGGGCAAGTCATGCCAAGAAAACCCCCCCGATACATGAAGGCACACAAGAACATAATGCGTGGTAGCTAGAGGATTTTACTGGGGAAGACTTGACATGGAAATCTCTCTGTCCTAGACAACCAAGGGGTCCCATGCAAATACACAAACACACACACACACCCTTCTCAGGAGTGTTGTGCAAATGCTAGCAACCTGCAACCAACTCTTTATTTGAAATTTCACCCATGGAAAGATTTCACTGTTTTCATACATAGAAGCTAGCAACTCCAATGCTTCCAATGAAATCGCAACGAACATGAGCTGCCTTGTTCAGACCTCCCCTGGAGCACCGCGTGCCCACCTCTGGGCACCACAGTTCAGGAAGGAGATGACAAGTTAGAACATGGCCACAGGAAGGCAACCGAAATGGTGGAACGCCAGAAAACCACAAAGCCCTACAAAGAGAGCCTTAGGGAGCTGCTGGGTACGTTTAGCCTGGTGGAGAGGTTAAGAGTGATAAAATGGCCATGTTCAAATATTTGAAGAGATATGGAAAGTATTTGTGGAAAAGGTTCTAATAGCAGAGGGAAGTGTCATACCTCCACAAGAATTACTGTTGGGTAGCCCTCCATGTTTCAGTTATGGGATATGTAGTAGGAGCTAATTAGCAGCTTGCTTGTAACAAGGTATGAGAACCAGAGACTGTTAGATAAACAAAGCCAGGAATGTCGTGATAAGCACGGCCAGGCTGAAACCAGAACTCCGAGGTCTCCTGCTGGCGGGATGGGAGACTCTATGCTTTTAATGTTTTGGATCTTGCTAAGTGCCTCCAGTTCGCTCACTGAAGTCCTGTACTATGTATCACATTCCTAACAAATAGCGTATTCGCATTGTTACATTTGTGTGTGTGAATTCAGTTCCTGACAATTACAATTTCGGAAGGTGGAGTAAGCTGAAATATAATTGGGTCTGAGGATGGGTTCACATTTAGGGTTCGTATTCATATGTTTAGTAATAAGATCATATTCAGTAATGGCAATAGGTTAAATATAGTTGAAATGGATAGAGTTAAGAATGAAATTATTATAGCAATAATGAGTATAACGAGAATGAGCTTTAGATACAAGGAACAAAAATATAGAAACAATATGATATATAATATGCTGAATAAGTATATGATGATAAAGGATCTGGAGAGAAACAGCAATGCAAGTTTTTGTTGTAATTTTTCCTTTTTTCACTTTTATGTTAATCACGTTGTGTTTATGTTCTTTTTCTTTTATAATCAATAAATTAAAAAAAAATTTGAAGAGATATATGGAGGATGGAGCAAGCCCTGTTTTCTACTGCTGCAGACAGACTAGGACATAAAGGAGCAGTAGCTTCAAACTTCAGAAAAGGTGATTCCATCTGAATATTATGAACTAACAGCTCTTTGACAGTGGAATACGCTGGCTTGGAGTGGTGGGGTCTCCTTCTTTGGAAGTTTCTAACAGGGGCAGGACAACCATATGTTAAAGGTAACATGATAGCTATGCTTAAATATTTGAAGAGATGTCATATGGGGGATGGAGCAATCTTGTTTTCTGCTGCTCCAGAGACTAGGACACGGAGCAATGGCTTCAAACTTCGGGAAAAGAGATGCCACCAAAACATTAGGAAAAACTTCCTGAGGGTAAGAGCTGATCAACAGTGGAACATGGAGCCTGGGAGTGTGGTGGAGTCTCCTTCTTTGCAGGTTTTTTAACAAAGGCTGGACAGCCGTCTGTCAGCAACACTTTGCTTGTATATTCCTGCACGGTAGAGGGCTGGACTCAATGGCCCTTGTGGTCTCCTCTTGTTCTAGGATGCTATGATTCTAACTAATGATCTTAAAACTCAGTGTTAGCTTTCTCTGTGACAAAAGATCAGGTCTTCTGTGTGTGGAAGAGGCAGCATGGTGTAGTGGTTGGAGTGTTGTGCTGGTACTCTGGGAGACCAGGGTTCAGATCTCCACACGGCCATGGAAGCCCACTCGGCAATCCTGACCAAGTCACACTCTCTCAGCCCTAGAGGAAAGCAATAGCACACCCCCTCTGAACAAAGCTTGCCATCCTAGGTTTGCCTTAGGACCACCAAGTCAGAAATGACTTAGATCACACAGTAAGAAGAGTGAAAACAGATTTTGCTTGATACCTGGTTGAGAGATCACGAACAGCTGCTGAAATTCAATTTTTTTGTAAGACCATTCAAGGTAGGGGAGTCCACTCCTGTCTTCAGTCTGGCAATCCTTTGCTGGCTAGTCTGGTAAACAAAATGCTGCTTCCACTAATGGTTAACAGCAACAACAAAGCCAACATTCCTCACCTCTGCTTCTCAACAAGCCTGTCGCACCAGGATCCAATGAAATCTGTGCTACACATTTCTTTTTAATTTTTTATTACAGAGGAAGGAGAAAGGGGTGCGTGATAGATGCTGCTGCTGTGATTGAGGAGCGACCGTTGTGCCTGGGACCGAGCCAGTGAGTAGGACAGATGATGCCTCGGAGGAGCAATTGACTGTGCCAAAGACTGGGCCAGTGAGTGAGCAAGTCAACCCGCAAATATCCCCTGCACTGGGAGGTCAAACAGAGACAGAGCTGCCCCGGCCAGCTCATGACAGAGAAGGAACCAGCGGTGATGCAGAGCTGTAGCCACCTGTGCCCATCAGCCCTCAATCACAAAGAAGGCTGAAACGGGCCGCTCAGAGGGAGGCTGCATGGAATAGGTTGAGGAAATAATAACCAGCGGCACCTGCTCACGCTGGCTATTGAAGTCTGCCGGCGTGGCTGCCCTTTGCTTGCAGCAAACTACTAGCAAGCCCTTACGACCTTCGTGTCTCCTGCTCCCTGAAACCCTCCAGACGGATCTTTGCCTCCTGAACCTTTGGACTGGACCTTGACCTGGCTTGGCTTGTTTTTCCTGGTGTTTGGTATATTTGGACTCTCCCTGCCAGTATTCCTGACCTCTCTCCTCCCTTGCTGGCTGTGGAAGGGAGAGATTCCTGATGGGGGGGGCACATCAAGCTGAAGGGTATTTCCAAAAAGGTGTTCTTGAAGGTCACATCTGTAAAATACACGTTTGTGGGTGGCTATAACAGTAAGATCATCTGGTTTTTGAATGGCAGATGGTGAATGAGGTGTCCTTCCAGCCTTGCAGAATAACTCTTTTAGCAACGGTACAACCATCTACATTGATCATCAGCTAAATTCCACATCATGGAGATATAAAAATATATGAATGGCAGAACTCCATCAGACCTGATGGCCTCAGGTCTGCGAGGCTTCAGCAAGGCTATTAATGACAGGATATTGGGAAGGTTTCTCATTCTTAGTTACCAAGCTCCTCTTGCTGTGTGCCTTCACGTCCTTTCTGACTCAAGAGAACCCTAAGGCAAACACATCACAGGGGTTTCCTGCCATGAATTGTTTAAATATGGCTCACCATTACCTTCTTCTTTGGCTGACAGAGTATAACTTGGACGACACCCTGCAGCATTTCACAGAAGAAAATGGGGACACACGTAAACAAACAACATCACATTTTGTGGCCAAGATGGCAAAAGTTATTAGTGGGGAAGAACACACAAACTAAGAGACTGCAGCAGTTTGTTTTTGCCCCAGCTCACAGGAAAAGGCCTGCTGAGCTGATCACTCTGTTCCAAAAATTACCTTTCTTATCCATTTGAGTTCCTGCTCATTATGCCTCCCCCGCCACACACACACAACTGCAGGATACCACAATGGGACAGAAAGATTTATATTTTGGGCTATTAAATTCTTTAAAGGGTTGCCAGAATGGAAACTGAAGAAGGCTCCTATACCTTTAATAGCTGAATTGATCAGCATATTCAACCCACCGTGAATGCCTTTGAGGGATCAGGATTAATTCGCAAGGTAGAAGAGACTGACTGATGGGGCTTGCTGCCACCCCACCTCCCGCCATTGCCCTGTGTCATTTTTAACAGGGACGTACAATTCTGTCTCGTGAGGCTTGGAGTCCCAATTAAAAATGGCAAAGGGCTGAAGTAGAGGCTGCAGCCAATCATCCGTGAATAATCAAATCCACAAAAGTGAAACCTGCAAAGGCAGATGGCCAAGTGTAAATAGGTCTCTGTTCTGTTTTCTTAACATGCTGGGGAGCAGATGGTGAGGTTGGCTTACCTGCTCTTCCCTTTCCTCTGTTCCACAGTTCCCTTGTGCTTAACAAGGGATTCTGGAGGCTGCAGCTGCTGTTTACCTTTTCTGTTACAGGCAGGCACACACAGCTGTAGCAGCACTGGCTAGAGCAGAACTCCAGCTCTTTCCTACCTCCATCTTTATGGCATAGTTTGCTGTAGATACACTGATACAAAACAACACAGAAAGCCTATGTTTCTCCATTATTTGACCCATTACTTGAACCAGGGTTCAAATCCATGCTCGGCCACAGAAAGCCACCAGGCAATGCAGAGCGGAGGAAAGCAATGGCAAACCCCTCTGAACAAACTTGCCAAGAAAACTCCATAACAGCTTTATCTTAGGGTTGCCATTAAGTCAGCAGCAGACTGAAGGCATACCAGAAACGACAGAAAGCAAGAAGTGCTGAGCTAATCACCTTGTATTCGAAAAAATGATATTTATCAGGTTCAGTTCCTGCCCCTAACCTTTCAGCTGTAGGTTGAACTTCTGCTTAATACATTTCTCTTGCAATAGAGGCAGATGTCTTTCGGCATGCCAGAATTATGTATTAGCGGTTCAAGGATAGTTTCACACAAGGCCATCTAGATAGTCTCCGTATATGGTGCCACAGCTGTGGGAGGAATGGAGGTCCCCACAAGGGCCAGTTGGTTGAGCTTCCTTCGGAAGAACTGCAGGCAGTAAAGAAAGAAGGTATCAAATTTGGGAAAGAAGTGAAAGGAGAAAGCTTTTCCCTTCTCCTAATCTTACCCAATGGGGATGCATACCATCTAAATTCAATGAGCCACACAAATGGCCTTGTTTGCCTCCATTTTAAGATCTTCTCTCAAAATTTTGGAAGGGCTTTAGTCACTGGATAGATGTCCGGAGCTATCCTGGGGCAAAGGAAATGGACTTTGATGAGGGTCTACTGTGTGGAAAAGGCCGCATAGTGTATTGGTTGGATATTGGATAAGGCGTTGGAGGAGACCAAGGTTCAAATCCCTGCTCGGCCATGGAAACCTACTGAGTAATCTCAGAGGAAAGCTCAAACTCAGCCACAAAGGAAAGCAATGGCACATTCCTTCTGAACAAAGCTGACCCCCACCGCACAAAAAAAAACCCACAATAGGATCACCTTAAGGTTCTCAGCAGCCTGAAGGCACACAACAAAAGACAAGGGCCATTTCCGCACTACACTCTTATAGCATGATTATTACACTTTCAACATCCTACGGAATCCTGGGGTTTGTAGTTTTGGGAGGGGCTGGCTGGCCCCTCCTGAAACTGCAAACCCCAGGATTCCATAGGATGTTGAAAGTGGAATATTCACACTATAAGAGTGTAGTGTGGAAATGGCCAAAGATTATCACATTTTGACCAACAAAGAGCAAAAAGAGTTGAGGTGATCATCTGGCATTCCAAAAATGATCTCTATCATCAGTTTGAGTTTCTGTCCTTAATCCCTTTTCCTCTCCAGCTGCTGATTATCACAATGGGAGAGAGCAAATTCTAGATTCTATGATTCTTAACTAATGATTTTAAAAAACTCAGTGTTAGCTTTCTCTATGATGAAAGATCAGGCTCTCTGTAGGTTGTTTGATGGAAAACAAGGGAGCTTTTCTTACTATAGCTTTTTCCACAATTTGAGGGCTCAAATGATTCCTCTTCTTCATGGGTTGCATCATGAGGTGTGAGGTGAACTCTCGAACAGAAGCTCTTTCCAGTCTCCTAACGTTCCAGTTTTTTCCCCCTTGTGTGAGTTGCTTGATGATGACTAAAACTTCTCCTCCAATTGAAACTCTTTCCACACTCCAAACATTTAAAGGCTTTTTCACTTGTGTGGACTGCTTGATGAAGCGTGAGGTATCTCTTAAGGCTGAAACATTTTCCACACTCCAAGCACTTAAACGGCTTCTCCCCTGTGTGAATTACTTGGTGCTGTCTGAAAGTTGTTCTCCAGCCGAAACTCTTTCCACACTCCAAGCATTTAAAGGCTTTTTCACTTGTGTGGGTTGCTTGATGACGAGTGAGGTATCTCTTAAGGCTGAAACATTTCCCACACTCCAAGCACTTAAACGGCTTCTCCCCTGTGTGAGTTACTTGGTGCTGAACGAAGCTTTTCTTCCAAGTGAAACTCCTTCCACACTCCAAGCATTTAAATGGTTTTTCCCCAGTGTGAGTTGCTTGATGACGAACAAGGCCTGTTTTCTGACTGAAGCTCTTTCCACACTCAAGGCATTTAAAGCGTTTCTCTTTTGTATGCGTCGCTTGATGATGAGTGAGGCTCTTCCTCCAACCAAAGCCCTTTCCACACTCCAAGCATTTAAACGGTTTCTCCCCTGTGTGGGTTGTTTGATGCTCCATTAGGCATCGTTTCCACCAAAAGCTTTTTCCACACTCCAGACATTTAAATGGTTTCTCTCCACTATGAGTTATCTGATGATGAGAGAGGCTGTTCTTCCGATTAAATCTTTTTCCACACTCCAGGCATTTAAATGGTTTCTCACCTGTGTGACTTCTTTGGTGACAAGTGAGAGATATTTTCCACCAGAAGCTCTTTCCACATTCAAGGCATTTAAAGGTCTTCTCCCCTGAGTGACTTACTTGATGAACAGTGAAGTGCTTCCTGGGACAGCAGCTCTCTCCACGCTCCAAGCATTTAAATGGCTTCTTTCCTGTGTAACGTGCTTGATGAGAGATGAGGTTTCTCTTCCGACTGAAGTTCTTGCCACACTCCAGACATTTAAATGGTTTCTCCCCAGTATGTGTTGTTTGATGGTAAGTGAGGTGTATCTTCCGACTAAAGCTTTTCCCACACTCCAGACACCTAAACCGTTTCTTCCCAGTATGTATTGTCTGATGGTAAGTGAGGTATATTTTCCGCCTAAAGCGTTTCCCACACTCCAAGCATTTAAATGGTTTTTCCCCAGTGTGGATTGTTTGATGAGAAGCAAAGATTCCTTTTTGACTGAAGCTCTTTCCACACTGTGAGCATTTAAATGGTTTCTCCCCTGTGTGATTTGCTAGATGATAAGTGAGGTGTATCTTCTGACAGAAGCTCTTTCCACACTCCAAGCATTTAAACGGTTTTTCCTCTGCATGAATTACTTGATGACGAGTGAGGTTTAGCTTCTGACAAAAGCTCTTTCCACACTCCAGGCATTTAAAAGGTTTCTCCCCTGTGTGAATTGCTTGATGACGAGTGAGGTTGTTCTTCCGACTGAAACTTTTTCCACACTGCAAGCATGTAAATGCTTTCTCCACAATGCAAGTTCCTTCACAAGGGCTGATGTAAGCCTCCTGAGTGATGCTCTTTCCACTTTCCAAGTATGTAGAAGATTCCTTTTCTTTCTGTGTTGCTGAAGGATGAAAGAGGTATGATTACACATTTTAAAAAATTAGATGTAAGCTCTCAGAATGGCTTAATATTACACAAACAATAAAATGTATTTTGGAAAATGAAGGCGCCTCTACGCAGGCTTCACTTTATTTTATCAACTGAAGAAACATCTGTTTTCAAAATCCCCCCAAAATTATACTTTTCCTACAGTCTTTTTTCTGGCAGAAGTCCTCTCCCAGAAGCATCCAGGCAGCAACTCACCTTCTGAATAGGTGACAAAGTTCTCAAATGGTATTTTTTAAAATTGTTTTCAAACCTAATGTGGCCATTCCCCATTTTGGTTTTCCCCCATTTTTTTTGACATTTTTAGCAGTTCACGAGGCCTACATCCCAGCCTACTCTCTTCACCCTAACCTCAGCCCCCTTCCCACAGACACATGCACATACATTTTGATATTTGCGATTTTTCCACTTTTGTGGGGTCCTATGCCCCTGACACTAGCAAATGTGGAGGGCTGACTGTACTATCAGGCTGCATGCCTGCTACCCAGCTGCCACTTCTCCAGAACTGCTTGGTTTGTCCTTTCTCTTTGAAGGACGGCTTGGACAAGTACTGGGAGCCTTCTCTCCAACTTCTCCCCTTCTCCCTAGAACAACCAGTGACATATTGGGAGCAACTGAATTCAGCTGGAAGCCAAGGAACACGCTTGGCTTAAAGAAGAAGGTCATCTCCTGTTCCTTTCTCAACTGCCTTTCATTTTTAATCCTAACTGGAGATAACCATACCAGCATTGAAAAGCAAGGGTATACCTGGTGTGGGGAGGAATCCCTTGGCCCACTGATCCATGCTTTGCAAGGCATCTGAGCCTGAACTCATCCTCTGTAAGGAAAGAGCTTCCCAGGAAGAGATCCAAGAGGGCAGCCAGACTGAAAAAGGATGACTCATCCTGCAGGGAGAGTCTACCATGGCTCTTTTTTAAAATGAAAAATGTAAAATTATTTTTTTTATCAACCACAAGAAAGAAATAGAGCCATACCCAAGGAGGTGACAGTCCTCGAAATCTCCTTCATGACTTCCTGGTGCAAAGCTTTTTGGCCAGGATCCAGCAGAGCCCACTCTTCCTTGGTGAAATACACAGCCACCTCTTCAAAGGTCACCTGAAGAAAGAAACAATGTCCTCAATCCAACATCTCCTCAGCATAACACCAATATCTGTATGCAGACCTGACCCATTCTGAGCCCTATCCCCCTCCCCCAAAAGAACTTGAAGTCACCCCACACAGATGTTCCTTCCTTCACAGCAAGCAAACAGGACCAGAGAAACAGCCAGATTACAGCAGCACTGAGACCCCAGAGGATCCCAGCAGATTCCAGAGCTGATGTTATAATTTGGCATCTGGCTACAGGAATGATGGAATAGAGGGCATGCTCATCAAATCTGCAGAAGATACGAAATTAAGAGGGATAGCCAATACTCCAGAGGACAGGATCAGAATTCCAAATGATCTTGACAAATTAGAGAGCTGGACCAAAACTAACAAAATTAATGTTAACAGGGAGAAATGTGGGGTACTACACTTACAAAAGAAGAGTGAAATGTACAGATATAGGATGGGTGACACCTGGCTTGAAAACAGTATGTGTGGAATAGATCTAGGACGTGATCTAGTGGACTACAAGTTGAACATGAATCAATAGTGTGACGCAGCAGCTAAAAAAGTCAATGTGATTTTGGGCTGCATCAACAGGAGTATAGTGTTGAGATCAAGAGAGGTAATAATACCACTTCATTCCGTTTTGGTTAGTCCTCACCTGAAATATTGTGTCCAGTTCTGGGCACTACAGTTCAGGAAGCATATTGGCAAACTGGAATATGTACAAAAGAGGGCAATCAAAATGGTGAAGAGTCTGGAAACCATGAAGCCCTATTAGGAGTAGTTTAAGATCCTAGGCATATTTAGCCTGATAAAAAGAAGGTTAAGAGGTCATGGTAGCCACGTTTAAATATTTGAAAGGATCTTATGTTGAAGATGGAGCACGCTTGTTTTCTGTTGCTCCAGAGACTAGGACAAGGAGCAATGGAGTCAAGCTACAGGAAAAGAGATTTCATCTAAATATGAAGGAGAACTTTCTAATGGTCAAAGCTGTTCGACAGGGGAATGTGCTGCCTTGGAGTGTGGTGGAGTCTCTTTTGGAGGTTTTCAAACAGAGGCTAGATGGCAATTTGCTAGGAGTACTTTGAATGTGTGTTCCTGCATAGTTGAATGGGGTTGGACTGGAGGGCCCTTGTGGTCTCTTCCAATTCTATGATTCTATGTAGCCAGGCACTTTGCCAGTCCTGTCTCCTCAACATGAAGCATAGAATGGTCACTCAGAGTGGCTTCAGGAAACTTGAGGGGCTTTACAGTAAGTCGGAGGTGAGGGGGTACTTTGGGCACTGTAGAAGGAGAGGAATAACAATCCCCCATAACTCCCAACAAACGATATCTGCACATTCAAGGGACACTGACACGGGTGTATGTCCCTAAAAGAACTCCAGACATTATCCATGAGAAGACAATGTTGGTCCCAATCAGAAAACCAAGTAGTTCATGGTGGCCTGTATAGGTTTAAATCTTGAAACAGGGCACTCACTGTGGCCTCTGGCATAAAAAGAAAGGAAACAAGAGAGGCTCTATCAGGGCCAGAGAAAAGTACAGGACACGGAAACAAGCTTGGCTCCTTCTTGGCACATGAGGGACCCTACTGCCTACCTGACCCAACATCGTAGAAGCTGTACAGAGCAGATCAGAATGAGGAGATGAACTAGTTTGCATTACCTCTGTTCCATCTCCTGTGAAAAAAAAACAAAATAAGGCATGTGCATTATTTATCATTCTTTCACTTTCTTGCAAATAAAACCATAGAACCACATGCTGGGAGAGACCCTAAGGGCCACTGAGTCCAACCCCCTTCTGTCATGCAGGAATACACCATTAAAGCATTCCTGACAGATGGCCACCCAGGCTCCTTTATGTAGCAAGAACCACAACAGTCACACACAATCTACTCATAGAATCACAGAATCATAGAGTTGGAAGAGACCCCAGGGGCCATCCAGTCCAACCCCCTGCCATGCAGGAACACACCCAACAGATGGCCATCCAGCCTCTGCTTAAAAACCTCCAAGGAAGGAGACTCCACCACACTCCACTGAGGCAGCAGATTCCACTCCCGGACAGCTTTGACCATCAGGAAGTTCCTCCTGAGGTTCAGATGG
Source organism: Iguana delicatissima (assembly GCA_948472985.1). Taxonomy (NCBI): domain Eukaryota; kingdom Metazoa; phylum Chordata; class Lepidosauria; order Squamata; family Iguanidae; genus Iguana; species Iguana delicatissima. Next base: position 112,437 of record CAOKZL010002165.1, read on the forward strand.
AATCTCCTTTCCTACAGCTTGAATCCATTGCTCCTTGTCCCGGTCTCTGGAGCAGCAGAAAACAAGCTTGCTCTCTCCTCAACATGACAACCCTTCAAATATTTAAACATGGCTATCATGTCCCCTCTTAACCTTCTCTTCTGCAGACTAAACATGCCCAGCTCCCTAAGCCGCTCCTTATAGGGCATGGCTTCCAGGCCCTTCACCATTTTGGTCGCCCTCCTCTGGACATTTTCCAGCTTATCTATATCTTTCTTGAATCAAGGTGCCCAGAACTGGACACAATATTCCAAATGAGGCCTAACCAACGCAGAATAGGGTGGTAGCATTACCTCCCTCTATCTAGACACCATACTCCTACTGATGCAATCAAGAATCATGTTGGCCTTCTTGACTGCCGCATCACACTGTTGACTTATATTCAGTTTGTAATCTACCAAGACTCCTAGGTCCCTTTCACATGGACTATTATCCAGCCATGTGTCCCCCATCCGATATTTATGAATTCCATTTTTTCTGCCTAAGTGTAAGACCTTACATTTCTCTCTGCTGAAATTCATTTTGTTAGCTTTGGCTCAGCTCTCCAATCTGTCAAGGTCATTTTGAATTTTTATCCTGTCCTCTGGCATATTAGCAACCTCTCCCAACTGGCAAGGATCAGCAGACCTGAAGCAACCACAGCATTGACATGAAACAGTAAGTTCAAGTTGCAAGAAAAGAGATTCCACCTAAACATTGGCAAGAACTTTTTTTAAAACAGTAAGAACTGTTTTTTAAACTTTTAAAACTTTTTTTTAAAACAGTAAGAACTGTTTGACAGCAAAAAGACTGCCTTAGTGCGTGGGGACTCACTATCACTGGACATCTTTCAACAGAGATTGGATGGGCCTCTTTCAGAAGTATCTGAGTTGTGTACTCCTGCATGGCAGGGAGTTGGAGTAGATGGTCCTTGTTGTCCCTTCTGACTCTACGATTCTATGAGCATTTTAAAAAAATGAAAGGAAGAAAGAGAGAACGACTGCATGCGAACAGCTCAGGGAGAACTGAAGAGACATAGAGTGTTAACTAACCATAAAGAAAAAGATGTTGAGAAGTAGGGGAAGCAATGAAGTTATTGTAAGACAAGGGAAAGAGGCTCATAGATAGAAGAAAGCACCCATTTCCAGAGACATATCTAGGGTGGGGCAAGTGGGCATCAATGCCAGGGATTGCGCAAAAAAGCCATGCCCCACTAGCCCCGTTGCTTGGGACAGCTGGCCCAGCAGCGTACTCTGAAAGAAGCGGCATTACCTGCCGTCGTCACCTCCTGCTTCGCCGGGGTTCTTCTCAGCCTGGGGCAGTGGTGGGAGAGGCCTGGTGTGCCCCCACTGAGAGGCCTGGCGTGCCCCCACTGCCCTTGCCAGGGTCTTTCTCAGCTTGGGGGAGGGCTGCAGTGGGGACAAGAGGCAGACCCTCCACCTGGGCCTGGCCTGCTGCTGCTGCCACCACTGCCACCCTTGTTGGGGTTGTCCTCAGTCCAGGGTGGTGGTGGCAGGAGAAGCAGTACCTAGGGGCGCAACTTCAATGCTTTCCCTAGGTGCTGCTGAAGCTAGATACGCCACTGCCTGGTACTCCAGCTCGGTCTGCTCGTGGTTCACACTGAGACCTTATTTTTAAAAGTCAGAGGGGAGGAGAAAGGAGGCTCCCCGTATCAATTAGAGATGTGCTCTCCCCAGCCCAACCCATCAACATACTGAAATACAAAATGAAGGGAAATAAAATTCCCTGTGGAACCCATAGTGGAGGGAATGCAACTGAGTGATTATTCTAGGAAGAAGAAGGAGAGAGAAAAGGGAAGCTAATCCTGCACAGAACCACTTTGCACCCCAACTTCTTGTTGCACAGCCCCACTAGCTTCCCATCTTTACACCCAAAACTGAACTAAGAACAACTCTTGAAGCACCTTACACTTGAAATGTGCAAAAGGAAATGCTGTAAACAGAGACACCTTGGTGTTTTGCAGTGCACTTTAAGAGTGGAGCAGAAGGTGGGTCTCTTGGCTCTCTCTCAGCTGGCGATATGGTTCAGCTTCCAAGCCCTTTGCTGGCCACGGAGGGGGCAAGGACCAAGGGTGGACTGTGAGGCTCTTTGGCAGCCAGGACACCAACCCAGCCCTTCCACTCATCTTTTATCCCTTATGTGTGTAAGGTTTCAAAATGTCAGTTAGGATCACTCAACCAACTGAAATGGTGCATCCCACAAAGACAGATTCTCTGAGGCAGACTCAAGAAACAGGGACCAGGCCCAAAAGGACCACCTTACCTGTTGAGGTGGATGTGCTGCCCCTCCTCTCCTGTATGATCCATCTCTTCCTTGTCATGGACTCTGGTGCCAGAAAGTCCTGTACCCAAAGAAGCAGCAAGGGGAGCAAGGGCAGAGAATAATTACAAGAATGTAAAGAGACTGGATACAGAGGAACCATCTCCAGTCTAGACAATCACATACAAAAGGTGTAGAAAGCCTTGCAGAGTTCCACAATATCCTTGAAAATAAATATTCCCAGGCCTTTGGCACCCTTAGGATGAACCCCACTCACCTGCCGCTCAGCCTCCTTTGCTGGACTAAGGAACCCCTCTGCCAGGGCCACCACCTGGGTGCTGCTCTCCGTCCCGCAGTCCCTCACCCACTTCCCCATCTCCAGTGGCAGGAGGGCCAAGATCTGCTCCGGGACCACCAGGTCCAGCCCCTGAGCCTTGCTGTGTCTCTCTGGCTTCAGCCACAGGCGGCAGAGAACGTGGAGGCAAAGCTCCCGGGGCCCCTCGGCCTCCTTTTAGCCGAACTGCCTGAAGCGCTGGCGCTCTACCTCTGGACCGAGAGGCTCCCCAGCTCTGCTCCTCCTCCCAGGTCCCTTTCCCAGAGCCCCCCTCCGCCCGCAGCATGAATGGGAGGAGGGCCGTCCCTGGACTCGGGGCCCCAGAAGTCTTGCTCTCCCCCCCGGAATCTGTCCTTCCAGGGGAGCTCCTGCAGGGCCTGAAGAACCATTTCCCCTCAGGTGACTCTGAAAGAGTCAGGCTAACGCTCTCTCACCGGCTGCCCTTCCGGGTTCTCCTTCTTCTTCTCCTCCGCCTGGCTCAGGAGGAACCCCTCCGCCAGGGCCACCGCCTGGGCGCTGCTCTCCGCCCCGCAGTCCCTCACCCACCTCCCCATCTCCGGGGGCAGGAGGGCCAGGAGCCGCGCCAGCACCACCAGGTCCAACATCTGGGCCTTGCTGCGTCTCTCGGGCTCCAGCCACCGGCGGCAGAGGGCGTGGAGGCGTCGGCAGAGCTCCCGGGGCTCCTCGGGGCCGGCCACCGCCGGGCTCTTCTCCCGCAAAGGCCTTCCTCGTTCAGGCCGAGAGGGGGAGGAGGGCCCTCCGCGGACTCGGGGCCCCCGCAGAAGCCCCGCTCTCCCCGCTGGGACGAGGGAAGGCCCAGCGGGGCCAGGAGAGCCATCGCCCCGCCGGTGGGAAAGAAAATTACCAGTCTCTCCTACCAACAGGGCCCCCAGGGTTCACGAGCCCTTCCTCCTGACAACGGGGGGGGGGCCGTAAACTCAAATTCACGCCACAAAACGGCTCCTCCCTCCGAATAAAAGGCAACAACACCCGGAATCAGAGGGAGACACAGAGGAAGGGGGGGAAGACTCCCACCGATGGGCGGAAGAGGCAGGACCTTGGCAGCCGGCGGCCATTTCCCTCCTCTCTAGGAATCCGCCTCACTCAGTTCAAGCGGAATCTGTCCCTCTAGGAATCCTAAGCCGCTCTCCTCTCCTGTCCGCCCTCTTCTTGCCCTCTGGCTCCCCCTGCAGGGCGGCAGGATCAGCAACTTTCTACCCATTTAACAGAAATAGTCGCGGGTCCAAATGAAGAAATGATTTTCGCAGTTTAATACTGTCTTACGATTTGTAGGGATTTATTACGGTTTGATTTATATTATATCGCATTTTTTGTATTTTATCTGGATCATTTGTTTTACAATGGTATGGTATAGCTTTCGTGTGTGTGTATATACATACATTTTGGGTTATACCACTGTTTTTGGTCGTCTAACTTGTAAAGAGGCCACAAAGGCCACCCAGTCTGAACCCCTTCTGCCATGCAGGAATCGAGAATCAAAACCCTCCCAACAAATGGCTGTCCAGACTGTGTTTAAAAGCCTCCAAAGGAGACGCTGCTAAACTCCGAGACAGTATATTCCATCATCAAACAGGTCTTAACCCTGAGGATGTTCTTCCTCATGTTGAAGCGGAATCTCTTTCCCTGTAGTTTGAAGCCATTGCTCTGTGTCCTAGTCTCTAGAGCAGCAGAAAATAGGCTTACTCCATCCTCCATATGGCATCCCCTCAAACATACAAACATGGTTATCACGTCCACTCCAACCTTCTCTTCTCCAGGCTAAACATACCCACCTCCCTACGCCACTCCTTGTGGGGTTTTGTGGTTTCCAGGCCTTCTGCCATTTTGGTTGCCCTCCTCTGCACATGTTCCACCTTGTCAATATCCTTCCTGGACTGTGGTGCCCAGAAGTGGACACAGGATTCCAAATGGGGTCTGACCCCAGCAGAACAGAGTGGTACTATCAGTTCCCTTGATCTAGACATTATACTTCTATTGATGCAACCTGGAATCATATTGGCTTTTTTAGCTGCTGCATCACACTGCAGACTCAGTGGTCAGCATGTGGTCTACTAAGACTCCTAGATCCTTTTCACATGAACTACTTAAAGGCTTCATTCAAAATACATCCAGAAATGATTTTTTCCCCTTTCATCAGCCTCTGCTTTTCTTTTTTTCACTTGAAAACAAAGTAGATGAAAAGATCTTGTTGATTTAAATCAGCAATACAATTTGACACTGCATTTCACATCCAATTCTGAAATGCATTTCCATCCGTGATGACCGGCCTCTGCTTATCATTTCCACTCTAGCGGCCGTGTACAGTCATCCTTCCACATTCGCTGGGGTTAGGGGCACAGGACCCCGTGAAAGGGGAAAACTGAGTAACTCTTAAGCCCCCCACACCCATATCTACACACACAAAAGCACGATCAGCATATTCAACCCACCGTGAATGCCTTCGAAGCGTCAGGATTCCTTCTCAAGGCAGAAGTGAGCCTCCGGTGGGGCCAGCTGCCACCTCCACTGTTGCCCTGTGCCAATTTAAACAGGGATTTAGAAGCCTCATTCACAGTCCCTCCATCTTGCAGGGCTCTGAGACCCAATTAAAAACAGCAAAGGGCCGGAGCAGAGGCAGCAGCCAATAATCCATGGACAATCAAGTCTGCAAAAGTGAAACCCACAAATGTGGATGGCCAAGTATATGGATCTATATTTTGTTTCCTTCAGGTGCTGGGAGGAGCTGGCGAGGCAGGCTTACCTGCTCCTCCCTTTCCTCCGTTCCACAGCTCCCCTGGGCTTAGCAAGGCATCCTGGAGGCGGCAGCTGCTGTTTCCCTTCTCTGTTGCAGGCAAGCACACGCAGCCTCAGCAGGACTGGCTAGAGCAAAATCCCAGCTCTTTCCCACCTCCATCTTCATGGCAGAGTTTGCTGTAGATACACTGCTGCAGCCCAGCACGGAAAGCCTGTGTTGAGTCTCCAGCTGTCCTTCCCCACCCACCCCATTTATTTATGTAAGTTATATGCCGCCTTTCTTCTGAAGTGGGACCTAAGATGGAGGCAGAGGACAAGGAGGAGCAGAGGGAGCTGGATGGATGTAAAAAGCCTTTGAAAAAGAACGACAGAATCAGCGAGATGGAAAAGACCCACGGGTCGTTGAGGCTAATCCCATTCTGCCATGCAGGAAAACACCCTCAATGCATTCCCAACAGATGGCCATCCAACCTCTGTTTAAAAAACTCCAAAGAAAGGATGCTCCATCACACTCCAAGACAGCATATTTCACTGTTGAATTGCTCTTACCATCAGGAAGTTCATGGTAATGTTTAGAGGGAGTCTCTTTTTCTTAAGTTTGAAGTCATTGCTCCACAGCGTCCTCATCTCTGGACCGGCAGAAAACGGGCTTTCTCCATTCTTCATATGACATCCTTTCAAACAATTAAACATAGCTATCGTGTTGCCTTGGTTAACCAGCTCGGTTAATCAAAATATGCCTGCATATGTAACAAGGTTAGTGATCTTTTGTGAGAACACAGAATTTTGGGGTGACCAGCGATTAAGGGTTTGGATAGGATTTTTGTAAGGCTTGTTTATATAGGAAGAACTGATGAGTCGGCAGAATTAGAAATGAGGTAGACTCTGTTAGAATTAGCTAAAGAGGCGACAGTGAGGAGAGGAGCGACAGATCAGACCGTACAGTTACTTAGCTTCAGCTGACATGATGAAGACAAAGTGAGAGTTGTTAAAGAGTCTGTTTGGATTTGGATGAATTAAATAAGCAACAAGAACTACAAGGCTTGAAATTCCATAATGATACGCTTCAGTACAGTAGGTCCTACTTCCGTTTAATACATTTCTCTTTTAATATAGGCATAAGCTAGGATAACACAATAGTGACTGAGTTCAGCTGTGGTTCAAGGGTGGTAGGGTCCAGTAGTGGGATTATAGGAATAAAATAAAAAGCACAAGAACCACAAGGCCATCTAGAAGTTCCCCATATACAGGGCTGGAGTGGTGGGATGAGTGAAGAGTCCCCGCGAGGCCAATTGGCTGAGCTTCATTCTTAAGAACAGCAAACAGCAATGACTGAAGGTGCAAAAAAGTACAGTGAAAGGCCCTTTTCACATCTTATCATCTAACCTAGTGGGGATGCTTACCACTTAAGTGCAATGGGCCACTCAAGGCATTGTTTGCCTCCGTTTTGAGATCTTCTTTCAAAACCTTGGAAGGCTTCCAGTTGTCAGATGTGACTGGACTTGCCTGACCTGGGACAAAGGAAGATGACTTCCACAAAGCTCTCCTCTCCAGGCAGTCATTCTTCAGGTGCAGAGGATGATAAAGGAGGTGGGGTTATTGCTCCCCTCTCCAGCTCACTTCCCAGGCAGAAAAAACTGGAAAGAGCTGGCAGATTAATGCAACATCTTAGTATGAAATAATGAAGAGAATGTCTGTATACGTATTTGTCTCCACTGAAGCTCCAAGGCCATGAAAACGACTCACCTGAAACCTGACATATACAGAGAGGTATTTTAGGGGCACCTGCCTCGGACTAATTTTATCTTGGATCAATTCATTTTAGTGAATTATATTCTGTCTGCACCATTTTTACTCTGTAGAGCAGGGCTTTCCAAACAGTGTGCTGCGACACGTTAGTGTGTCACTTGAAGTGTGTAGGTGTGTCACCTACAATCTTGGAAATGTTTATTATTATTTATAAATCATATATTTTTAAAAAGATATGAAAGGTTTTCATGGGATATGTTGTGTCCCCATACATTTTTTTACAATTTATGTATGTGTCTGTACCTCTTATAAGGGGTTATTTTAAACTCCAGTTTGCTAATACCTGTAACTGTGGTTCTTCGAGTGGTCATCTGTGCCCTCATACATTAGGAGCTTTCGCGCCTGCGCGGTAGCGTTCGGAAGATTCTAGAGCTCGGTAGCTTTGGCGGGAACCCCTCCCCCACGCCGGTGCTGCGCATGCTCCTCCCACCGACTAACCGTCTCTCCTCAGTTCTGGTCCGCCGAAGCAGATGGGACCTGAAAAAGAGGGGAGGGAGGGCGGGGACGTATGAGGGCACAGATGACCACTCGAAGAACCACAGTTACAGGTAAGCAACCTGTTCTTCTTCTTCGTGGTCTCTGTGCCTCATACATTAGGAGACTGTGTAGCTTACCAGTAGGATGGTGGGTCAGGTCCCAGATCCTAGAGCACAGAAGACAGCACAGCACGGCCAAACCGGGCATCTCTCCTGGACCGGCAGTCGAGCCTGTAGTGGCGCACGAAGATCGACGGCTGGGACCAGGTCGCCACACGGCAGAGTTCCGACAGGTCGACGCCTCGCAGGAGGGCAGCAGATGTTGCCACGGCCCTGGTGGAGTGGGCCCGAAGCAGGTCTGGCGGAGGCGTCCTGGCAAGCTCGTACGCCAGTTGAATAGTCTGTACCACCCACTTAGAGAAGCGCTGGGTGGATACCTTGTGGCCTCTCCGGTGCCTGCCATAACAGGCAAACAGGTGGGGTGTCTGTCTGTAGGTTGCCGTCTTGTCTTTGTAAAAGGTCAGCGCCCGACGCACGTCCAGGGAGTGGAGGGACCGCCCCAGAGGTGTTGTCGGGTCCGGGTAGAAGGCCGGCAGGATGATGTCCTGGCTCAGATGGAAGCTGGACACCACCTTTGGCAGGAAGGAGATGTCAGGCCGGAGGACCACCTTGTCACGATGGAAGACCAAGTATGGTTCATCGCACCGTAGCGCCGTCAACTCTCCCGCCCGCCTGGCAGAGGTGACGGCCACTAGGAACGCGGTCTTCATCGCGAGCAGCCTGTCGTCCGTCGTGGCCATGGGCTCGAAGGGCGGCCTCGTCAGCTGGGACAGCACCAATGACAGCGACCACGGTGGTAACGGCGGCGATACCGGCGGGTAGAGGTGCTGCAGACCCTTCAGGTATGCGCTCGGTTGCCTCCTTTCGTCTGAGCCGACTCAACCACAATAGAGTTCGGTACAGGATGATTGAAGAGGAACTCCGCGTTCTCCTTCTGGGTCCTGTAGAGACGCTCTAGCCTATGTGGGATAGGCTGTGCCTATCCACCAGGGTTGGTAGGAACAGCAGCAGTGCGGGTCGATGGTGGGCGGGCTTCCAAGTACTGGAAGACCGGGTCCTGGGCTTGTGGAGCGGGTTCGGTCACCTTTAGGCCAAGGGCTGTGGCCATCCGGAGGAGGATCGCAGAAAACTGGCGTATGTCCTCCGGTGCAGACTCCGGGCCTGGCCCCCGAACCCCAGCGGTGGGGATTCGTGAGAAGAAGTGCTGGACTCAGCAGAGTCAGAGTCTGAGTCGTAAGAGTCGCGGGATGGTGATGGCGACCTCTCCGCCTCCTTCTCCTCGGTCGGCCCACGGGCCAGAGGTGCCAGGGTGACCGCTGGAGCTGCAAGCTGCGTCAGTACCGGTGCGGCCGATGTCGTGGCCGGTATCGGAGTCACCTGCAGGGGCACGACCGCGGGCCTAGGGCGGTGTGCCGCCTGCGTGGTAGAAGTCGCAGCTACCGCCGGCTGGGCCACGGTGGGCTGTGGCATCGGGCGGGTAGCTGTGGCTGTGGTCCGTGGTGGTGGAGAAACAGCCCTGTAGCGGGGTGAGGGCTCCCGGGACCGACGGTGACTCGGCGAACGACGCAGCGGTGACCTCTCATAGCGGGGGTAGTGAGCCTCCCGCGTCGCGGTGAACGAGACCGGCGACGAGATGACCAGTACCTTGGATCTGGATGGTACCGGTCCCTGTAAGACAGCAAATAGGAATAGTATGAGCCGGCCAGCTCGTGCCACACCTGCTCCTGGGCGTACCTCCCTAGGTAGGCAGGAGAGTAGGCGCTCTCGCCTGAGCGATGCCTCTCCAGGCGCATCTCCCGATATTGCGGGGATGGAGGCCTGACCCGCTGCTCCGGCAAGCGGGACTCGTTGCGTCAAGAGGCTGGGCACTGCCTGACCATAGCCTCCTCTCGGTGTTCTGCCGAGGGCGGACAGCGACTCGGTGGAGTGATCTCCGCGATCAGCTTGGGCGGTTGAGGAGGCGAGGCCTGTACGACCTGCTCCTCGTCCGACACCTCGAGGATTTCCTCTTCATCCAGAGGCTCCTCTTCCTCAGGGAGCTCCATCAGTTGAGGTTCCTCGGCGGGCTGGGTGGGTGGTGGAGTTGGGGGTCGCACCACCGTCGGTGAAGAGCGCCGCTTCTCCTTTCTCTTTTTCTTCTTCTTTTCCCCCACGCCCTCGGTGGCGGGGCGCTTCTTCTGGGCCGCAGTAAGCGGCCTGGAGGAGGAGGTTGAGGCCTGCGAGCCTGCAGGGTCCTCGCGTGCCCGAGTTGCTGAGACCTTCGGTATCCTCGGCAACTTCATTATCGGTACCGAGCCCGGTACCGATACCGATGAGGTCAAGGGCATGGCAGCCGCCGCTGCTGCCGAAGAAGAAGAAGAAGGCGGGCGTTTCTCGGCCATCGTCTCGGGTCTCTGGACGCGGAGAGATTCCTCCCAACAGTGGGATTTAAGCCTTGCTGCCCTGTTACGGAGAGTCTGGTGTGTAAACTCTCTACAAATAGGGCAGGCCTGAACGTTGTGCCCCTCACCCAAACAAATCAGGCACTTAGAGTGTCAGTCAGAGAGAGCGACCTTCCTTCCACAGGAGGTGCAGCGTTTGAAGAGAGCCGACATAAACCGGAGGCAAGGCAAAGAAGCAAGAGTCCGAGAACGCTGAACACAGTCCGAGATCCGAAATCGTTGTCAAAGCCAGAAATGGGTCAAAACTGATCGAGAAAGTACAAAGCCAAGTCCGAAATCCAAGAGGGGTAGTCAAAAGCCAAATCCGAAGTTGAAAAACACCAAAAGCAGAATGGAAAAGCGAGCCAACAAGCAGAACCTTCTGTACGCTGAGGGGGACAAGAAAGAACTGAGGAGAGACCGTTAGTCAGCGGGAGGAGCATGCGCAGCACCGGCGTGGGGAAGGGGTTCCCGCCAAAGCTAACGAGCTCTAGAATCTTCCGAACGCTACCGCGCAGGCGCGAAAGCTCCTAATGTATGAGGCACAGAGACCACGAAGAAGAAAACTGAATTACTGTGTCGTGAAATGATGCATCTCTGAAAAGCGTGTCATCAACATGAAAAGTTTGGAAACCTCTGCTGTAGATGACAGATTTCCCTAGCCAGGAGAGAAAAATGCAGATAATCATGGCATTAATCATTTTGTGAAGTGTCATAAAACGTAACATTGTTTATACAATCTGATCTACTATTTGGAAACTACTAAAAACAGACAACTTAAGCCTTCGTTGACCCCAAATAGCATACAGACTTTTATATAGTGGTAGCAGGAAAAATCTTATCTTCTAACACTCCTGGGGACAACACTACCCAGAAAGGAGAGTTAGAAGATACTTCATCAGGATGATATTATGAGGAAGAGGAGAGAGACGTTATAGGTAATGATCAGTGATGGGTTCAATATGTTTCTCCAGAGGGCCTCTGGGAACCTCCAAATGGGAGAGAAGCATGACAGGGAAACAAAATGGTAGGTAGCATTGCTTCTTTATGCTGGGCCTTGAACTCTTCAAAAAGTTGAAGGGGAGAGGGAAATTTTACTGGGAGACCACCAAGGAATACCAAGTGCTGTATTTCAGAGGAAAACACTGGCAAAAGCACCCCTGAGTATTCCTTGCCAGGCAAAAACTTATGAAATTCATGGGGTCGCCAAGTTGGGGTTATCCCCAATGTCCTAAAAAGTATGAGGCCAGACCAAAATATTAGTTCCACCATGGACTACCCTGATTAGTCAATGCAGTTATGGGGGAACCCTGTCTCAGCTTGAAAAGATCCCCAACTTTGGGCAAAGGGAGACCCCTCAGCCAGGAAGAATGCAGCCACTTCTTACATTAGCAAAGAGAAGGAGCCTTTACTGTTAAAAGGAGGAGATTTTATAAATTTGGGGCAATGATCTCATGGAGCCTCCAATGTATGCTCAATATCATTTAAGGATATTCACTTTCCCAGAAGAAATTGCATATTGTTTCTACTTATATCCTTCACTTAACAATCAACAAAGAACCCTGAATCAAACATGTTGTATCTGCTTGGCTGTGAAGTATAAGAAATATTGTTACAGAGACTAGCAGAGCATTGGGCATTGATCCTGGGGACCCAGGCATTGACTTTGCCAATTAATGTCAGCATAATTTTGAGCAAGACATGGGGCTGACAACAGGACCAACATTTAAAGCTTAAAGCTGACTAGAATTCAAAATGGAGGAACTTTTGTTAAGGAAATTCAGAGAGATAGAGAGTTCCTTTAGCTTGGACATTTAAACAGTAATACCCTCAGTGAATTGAACTGTCCATAGTGCTAAATCTCTAGCAGCCCTGAAGAGTAGACCGGAGAAGAGTTGGGGACCTGAAGGCACATACACAAAGAAAAGCAGAGGCGAAAGACTAAATCAGTGGAGCAGGTAGAATGAATAACTAGGAAGAAACAGAAGAGAGAAGGGAAAGAGGAGACATGAAAAAGCTCTGGGATGGAGCAGGAAAGAGCACTTGGGTGAGGAAGAAAAGAAAGAGTGGTTAGCTTGGTGAGAGTGTTCCCTTAAAATATACATGAGAGATGTTAGAAAATTCTCAATTGCCCTTTCATTAGTATGATTAAATGAGAATATGGATGAATTCCTTCCACTGGCATATTATATGACCAACCTCTGGTTTGTTAACTTCTATATGAAACTATGATTTCTGAAATCGGGAGTACATTTGTGATTTCAGTGAAAGCCTTGTTTGTGAACATTACGATAGTTACACACCACTCTGGTCATCCAGATAGCGAACGGAAGTTTAGGCAAGAAGTACAAGTAGTCAGTCTTGAGCAAAATACTAACCTTGCTTATGGATGCTTTATTCTGCTTTCCTAATCAACAAAACTAGTTTAAAAATGTGAAGCTTGAAGAACAAAGTTATCCTTCTGGATCACTACTGCTAGCAGGTTAGAGTGAACATAGTTCTGATTATCAGTGGGATCCTTTGGCCCAAGAAAACTCTTTTGTGTGTTTTATTGCATTGCATATTTGCTTTCTGTCTTGCTGCCTCTTTTCCTACCCAGTTTCAGAGCTCATCCCAGCTCTGGGTCCAACCTGTCCGAGATACAGTGGGTATGAGATTTTGTCTCACACACAAAAGAGTATCAGAGTAGGTGATGAGAGAAGAGGATTTTCTAGATCAGTGGGTATATGAAGAGAGAATAAAGGGGGTGGGTGTGAAGTAAGTAGCACCATGAAGGGCAAGAGGGTTATCAGGAAATGTAAACACACAGAGAATGCAAAAGGAATATGAGTTTACTTATAAGTAGAACAGTTATATGTAACTTTAGCCTTGTAAAGACATCCACTTAACTGTAACACTAACACAAATACATACACTTGGCCCTCCAAATTCGCTAGGGTTAGAGACACAGGACCCTCGCAAAAGTGAAAAATTAGCAAATAACAAAATTTGGGTGTCTGTGGGAAGGGGGCTGAGGTGGGGAAAGTGGGCATCCAGGGTCTAAACCAGGTCAGGGAAAGGAGATTGTTGGCATGGTGGTCCTGTACTTCCTCTCTCTTGCCCACCTCCTTCCTTGGGTGTGTGTGGAGCATGGGTACAGGGTTTGTGGTGCTGAGAATCTGGGCAGAGAGCCATCCTTAGCTGGCCAGGGAGAGACTCGTAGAGGAAGAGAAGGACCAGAGGTGGGTTTTAAAGGACTATGCGGCCTGTTTGGAGCCACCAAGAGGGAATGTTCCCCCTGCAAAAAAAGCACCTGAGGTGGGAGGGCAGGGGTTGGAGAAACTCGCAAATAATGAAATCCGTGAATGTCAAACCCACAAATGTGGAGGGCTACTGTACACACACACCAAAGCAACAACTGACGTGGTGATGAAATCTTAAAACTCATTCTGGAATCAGTCAGATTTGAGGGAACAACAAGTTCACCCCTCAAGTCACTAACTCATCAGATTTTTCTCCTAACTTACTCTTTTTTCTTAACTTATTAATCTTAACTTATCAATTAATTAATCCTATTGTCTGATTGTTTTTTATTATTTTATTCTTTCAAAATATAGGAATTTTTTTAGGGTGGATGGCTCTTCTTCTGGCAGATTAAGTAAGATTCAAGGGCCTAAAGAATAGGCGCACTGGTCTTGTATCATACCTGTTCTTGGAGAAGAGAGAAAGTTCTGGAGGCCCAACAGAAGTTCTGCTTGGAAGCACTTGATGAGCTGGAATTGTAGGATAATGAGATATAAGGAAGTGTGAATCTCAGTTTGGAATGGAAGGGGGCAGAAGAGTGATTTACCTGCTTACTCCTGAAGCAGCCATGGTCTACTGTCAGGCCCTTTAGACCTGAAAGGCTGATACCCCCCTCCCGCCGCAACTTTGTAGCTTTCTTGGAACGGGAGGTTTTTTGTTACTCTCTTCAATCTCTTTTCCCTCTATTTGATTTAATTCAATATGAGAGTTCAGTAACATATTCAACTCATAACTTTTACACCATTTCTACTGTATATTATTTTATAAGACACAATACATATTATTTGTGGGGAGGCACAATGAATCCCTTCATAATCCTCTAGTGTGTTTATTGTTGCTGAAGAAGTTCTAAGCAGTTGGATAATTAACTGAAAAGTTTTTCTCAACCCCTCCGCTCGTCCTTCCTCTCACCTCCCCCCTCTTTTTTTTTTTATCACCCCAGAGTCCAGTGGGTCACACACTTTGATGAGTTTGGGTTTAGTTCAATCCATGCCCACTCCATGAAGGAGATTCTGCTGAACTTGTTTTCAATCCTGTAGTGTGTTCAGTCTTGTGCACACAGTGTTAGGCACCTGGAGAATTACACTGAAAATTTTACTCCCTGCTCCCTCTCCAATTTACTCCTTTCTTTGATCACCAACATTCATAATCTCACTCCTTATTAACCTTTCATTAATCTTTTCATATTTGAACCAGACTTATAGAAACTGAAATAGCAAATGTGCTCCTATGGTCAGTGATGACACTCTTCATGCTACTCTTTGTAAATCCCACAGCCTCTTCCTGTTAACAAGTTTAAGATAACAAATTCTTTAACATGATCCACCAATTAAATGATTTTAATTATTAATGTTACGGGCAATGAGTTAATCCCCCATCTCCTAACATTTAATATTCTTGAATTAATTTTTCAAAGCTAACATTCTAAGCTGAGGAAACTACCAATTGGCTTGCAACACAGAGACAAATCAACAACATTCTTTTGGGATTTTGATATTAGTAATCAGTGGGTTTGACTCCCACAGTCGCTTCTGGTAGCTTTTCATAATTACCCCCTTTTGCATGTATTTGGACACATAGATTTAACTTCAAAAATAGTTTCGTTAAAATTATAACATACAAAAGAGGCTCTGAATTTTAAACATATATCCTTAAACTAAACTAGGTTAATTCTGATTCATATCTTTCAGGAAAACAACTGAAAAATTTTTATTTAAATCTAAATATACAAAGTTTTCTTGATATTTGTCTAATACTGTTTATATTTCATACATGATAATGAACATTGCCCAGTAATGACTGTCCATTAACTGATAAGAACAACTTGAAACCTCCTTTTCTCCTCTACATTAAATATTTTCAGTTCCTCTTTATATGACATTTCATCAAAAGAAGTCAGTTTCATTCAGAAAGGGTTTTCCATTCCAATAATTCCTTCAAAATATCCTCAGTTATCTTTCTCTACGAGAAAAGTTCAGGCCCTTGGTTTGCTGGTGGAGAGAAAACAAGGGAATTTTTCTTATTACAGCTCTTTCTACACTCTGAACATTTCAGTGTTTGCTCCCCTGGATGAGTCGCCTGATGTGAAGTGAGACGAATTTTCTGACAGAAAGTCTTCCCACATTCCAAACATGTCAATATTTTTTCCCTTGTGTGAGTTGTTTGATGACGAGTGAGGTCTGTCTTCCGAAGGAAGCTCTTTCCGCACTCCAAGCATGTAAACGGCTTCTCTCCTGTGTGAGTTATTTGATGACGAATCACACTTCTCCTCCAACTGAAACTCTTTCCACATTCCAAGCATTTATATGGCTTCTCCCCAGCGTGAACAGCTTGATGAGCAGTAAGTCGTGTCCTCCGAAAGAAACTCTTTCCACACTCAAGGCATTTAAATGGTTTCTCCCCTGTGTGTGTTGCTTGATGAAGGAGGAGAGTTGTCTTCAGGCTGAAACTTCTTCCACACTCCAAACATTTAAATGGTTTCTCTCCTGTGTGAATCCTTTGATGTTCTGTCAGGTGGGTCTTACGCCTGAAGTTCTTTCCACATTCCAAGCATTTGAATGGCTTCTCCCCTGTGTGAGTTGCTTGATGATCAATTAGACTTCTCTTTTCTGTGAAAGTGCTTCCACACTGCAAGCATTTAAATGGTTTCTCCCCTGTGTGAATGGTTTGATGAGAGGCAAGGTGTTCCCTCCGACGGAAGCTCTTTCCACACTCCAAGCATTTAAATGGTTTCTCGCCCGAGTGAGTTATTTGATGACAAGTGAGGTGTTCTTTCCGAATAAAAGTCTTTCCACACTCCACGCATTTAAATGGCTTCTCCCCGGTATGAGTGGCTTGATGATAGGTGAGGTGTTTCTTCTGACAGAAGCTCTTCCCGCACTCCGCGCATTTAAATGGTTTCTCCCCAGTATGAATTGCTTGATGGGAAATGAGGTACTCCTTCCGACTGAAGCTCTTTCCACATTCCAGGCACTGAAATGGTTTCTCCCCTGTGTGAGTTGCTTGATGGTAGGTGAGGTGTATCTTCTGATTGAAGCTTTTGCCACACTCCAAACATTTAAACGGTTTCTCCCCTGTGTGGATTGCTCGATGACAAGTGAGGCTTCTCTTCCGACTGAAGCTTTTCCCACACTCTAAACATTTAAACAATTTCTCTCCGGTGTGAATTGCTCGATGACAAGCGATGCTTATCTTCTGACTGAAACATTTCCCACACTCCAGGCACTTAAAAGGTTTCTCCCTTGTGTAAGTTGTCTGATGACCAGAGAGGCAGGCCTCTTGACTTCTTCCGCAGTCCATGTAGTTAAATGGTTTCTCTTCTCTGTGAGTTGCTTGACAACAAGGGTGGCCACATGTTAAAAAAAAATGAATATGTTAAATTAAAGTACTTATTAAAAAGTCTAAAATTCCACACAAAAAGTAATTTTTCAGTCAAGGTAGGAGTTTCAGTACAACTTCCTTTCTACACTGACTACTACCTGTAGAAATGTCATTGTGACAGAGTTCTGGGGGTGTGGCTATCTAGAATGCCAGACCAGCCTAGAAACAGGTTGCCAGGCAACCAGAATAGCTCCTCAGGAGAGAAACCCAGCCTTGTAGTGTGAGGGACGGGCTGGTGGCTGAGAGGGGACGGTATATAAAGGCAAACACTGATTGTCTTTTCGGAGTCCTTCATGAGAAGTTCTCATCAGAGAGCTGCGGAGTAAAGTCCCTCAGTCAGCCAGAGAGGTTGTCTGTGTGGGAAGAATTTAATTCTCAGACAAAGCCTAGAAAGAGGCAGAAGAGTAATTAAACCATTACAGAATCTGGTCAGAAAATGTGACCTAGACTGGGGAGGCTGAGCCTTTGGCAGGAGTGTAACCAAAGGGCTGTTTATGGTACTTGTTTTTATATGAGAGTTTAGAGATATAACAAAACTGATTAAAAGTACTCTGATGAACTGTATTAATTTTGACCTGCATATGAGCTCCAGTGCTTTGTTCCGCATGTTATCTTAATAAATCTTCAGTTTATGTTTTTATAAATATTCACTTGGCTGAGTGGTATACAGTGTTTAGAGACACAAAGAAAACACACTACCATAGAACTATATGTTGGAATTGACAAGATTTACAACTCTGGTTATTATGGGGTTAACTGGTGTTATAGAGGACCTTCACCTGCTTTCTATTACTGGCAGCAGGTGTAAAGGCTCTATAAGAGCAGCATTGTTTTAGTGGACTTTTACTTCCACTTCTTGATTTGCTGTTGCTGCAGTTTGTTGCATCCTGCTTCACTGTGGTATTGTATTTTGATATATTTTGTATTTTAACTTGCCAAACTTGCTCAAGTTCTCTTTTAACTTTTGTATATTAAGAATTTATATGTTATGCTTATAGAATCATAGAATCATAGAATCATAGAAATGTAGAGTTGGAAGAGACCACAAGGGCCATCCAGTCCAACCCCCTGCCATGCAGGAAAACCCTCAAAGCACTCCCGACAAGTGGCCATCCAGCCTCCGCTTAAAAACCTCCAAAGAAGGAGACTCCACCACACTCCGTGGCAGCACATTCCACTGCCGGACAGCCCTGACCGACAGGAAATTCTTCCTGAGCTTCAGGTGGAATCTCCCCTCCTGCAGCTTGCATCCATTGCTCCTTGTCCTGGTCTCAAGAGCAGGAGAAAACAAGCCCACTCCCTCCTCAACATGACATCCCTTCAATTATTTAAACATGGCTATCATGTCCCCTCTCAACCTTCTCTTCTGCAGACTAAACATACCCAGCTCTCTAAGTCTGTCCTCATAGGGCATGGCTTCCAGGCCCCTCACCATTTTGGTTGCCCTCCTCTGGACCTGCTCCAGCTTATCCATATCCTTCTTGAATTGGGGTGCCCAGAACAGGACACAGTATTCAAGATGAGGTCTAACCAATGCAGAATAGAGTGGTACCAATACCTCCCTCGATCTAGACACCATACTCCTATTGATGCAACCAAGAATTGCGTTGGCCTTCTTGGCTGCCGCATCACACTGCTGACTCATGTTCAGCTTGTGGTCTATGAAGACTCCTAGATCCCTTTCACACGTACTGTTAGCCAGCCACTTGTCCCCCATCCTATATTTCTGCATACCATTTTTCCGGCCTAAGTGTAGGACCTTACATTTCTCTCTGTTGAAATTCATTTTGTTAGCCTTGGCCCAGCTCTCCAATCTGTCCATGTCCTTTTGAATTTTGATCCTGTCATCAGGCATATTAGCAACCCCTCCCAATTTGGTTATTATTTTTAACTACAAGATATAAAAGACCATATCTCTTTCTTGTCTTCTGAATTCCCTTTTTATTTACAACACTATAAAGGGGTTCCAAACAACCTTTGAAAGGCCTCACCCTTTTACACAAAGGTGGTGTTATGGGGGGAGAGGCAGAGCTGTGGGAAAAGACACCTTATCAGATTGGGGAACTGCCATACCAGTCTAAGAGAAAGAAGAAGGCCCTATCACAATTATGTTTTGAGATTGTACCAAAAATTATATACCAAGATGGAAATTTTTGAATAAATAATGTCTAAACCGCTGGGAAAAGTGTAGCCATTTGTTCAGCCTAACTTCTTCTAGACTCCTTTGTACTGTCTTTTGTCTGGCAAAAGAAAGACAAAAGCTCTCTCCTAGAATCCACCAGAGCACCAACTCACTTTTTAAGCAGTTTAAAATAACAAAATGAATTTCAATAGGGAGAAGTGTAATGAACTACACTTGGGCAGAAAAAATAAAATGCACAGATATAAGATGGGTGACACCTGACTTGACCGCAGTACATGTGAAAAGGATCTAGAAGACTTAGTAGACCACAAACTGAACATTAGCCAGCAGTGTGCAGCAGCAGCTAAAAAAGCAAATGCAATTTTGGGCTGCATCAATAGGATTATAATGTCTAGGTTAAGGGAAGTGATGGTATATCACTCCGTTCTGCTTTGGTCCGATCCCACCTGGAATACTGTGCACCACAGTTCAGGAAGGATATTGACAGGCTGGAATGTGTCCAGATTAGGTTGACCAAGATGGTAAAGGCCCTGGAAACTGTGACCTATGAGGAGTGGCTTAGGGAGGTGGGTATGTTTAGCCTGGAGAAGAGAAGGTTAAGAGGTGACGTGATAGCTATCCTTAAATATTTGAAGTGATGTCATATAGAGATTGGAGCATGCTTGTTTTCTGTTGTTCCAGAGACTAGGACAGACAGCAATGGCTTCAATCTTTGGGAAAAGAGATTCCATCTGAACGTTAGGAAGAACTTCCTGACAGTAAGAGAAGTTCAACAGTGGAATATGCTGCTGCCTAGAAGCGTAGTGGAGTCTCCTTCTTTGGAGGTTTTTAAACAGAGACTGGATGGCCATCTGTTGGGAATGCTTTGATGGTTGTTCCTGAATGGCAGGGGGTTGGATTCGTTATTAATACCGAAGTGAACACTCCTAGTTTTGATCCCCCCCCATTTTTTGGGACATTTTTAGCAGTCCATGTGACTCCTCATGCCAGCTCAGACCTGCAACAGCTGTCTTCCTCTTCTCTAAACAATGACAAAACAAAAAAACAAAAAGGATGTTTCTGCTGTGATTATAAAGGGCACACTTTAAATAAAATCAACATCAAAGCTGAATTGCTAGAAAAATCAAATTAGAAAGCACATTGGGCTCTCAGGATCTGCTGAGGTTTGGTTCTGGGATCTCCCTTGGATACCAAAAACCACAGATGCTCAAGTCCCATTTGTGACAAGCCCTAGCGGGGGCATGGCTAATAGAGCAACCTAGGAGGAGAAGAACTCGGCCTTAACTAGAGGGAGCGGATGTGTAGGTGAGTCAACAGAACACATATATACCAGGAACACGGGGTCTAGAAAAGAATTCCTTCAGTGACATTCCAGAAACAGACGGAGAGTGTTGAGATAAGAGTTTCAGTCAACCAGAGAGTGATAGAGGTTGTCTGAATATTAGCGTCGGTCTCCTCAAGAGTCTAGAGAGAAAGACAGAGAAGAGGCCGAACTAATATTGAATTAAATTATAAGGGTTGACATATACTTGAAAAAATAAGCCTGTGACTGGAAGGAAAGTCAAAAGCCTGTGAATATATGGAAGTTTTGTGCCTATGTATATGGAGTGAAGTTCTGCACTGTTTGAAATTATTCATTTACCCAATATCTTTTCCTTGTTTGCTGTTTTAATAAAAATTACATGTTATTTTTGTAACCTGCAGACTCAAGTGGAGTACTTCCCATTTGATTTATTTCATTTACAACATGCTGTGACAGGTTATCCATTCCTCTTGGGGTAATCTTTAAGACACTTTGCCCTTTATCCACAAAAGTTGTGGCTTTTAGGGAAAGCAAGGGTGTGACTAAGTGTGGGGAGGGAGCCAGGGTGTGATAATTATTAAAAGGGGTGCTGTTTCTCTACAGAGGGAGAAAAGAAAGCACGCCTGGTCTGTCCTAGCCCTGGCTGGCCCTATTCTCCACACCATTATATACAATAGTGTAGTAAAATGGCATCTCTTATAGCAGTGAGTTGGACTCAATGGCCCCTGGGTCTCTTCCAACTCTATGATTCTATATAAAAAAAATGGAAATTTACTCCATTAGTTTGCTTTTGGAGTTTTTTCTTTTTCTTTTTACAAAACAAAAGGTTTGCTTTTGGGTTTGTTTTTTTAATATTTTTGAGCCATAGTTGGTTGAATCTGTGGATACAGAATCCATGGACACAGAGGGCCAATTGTATTCTTTAAAAAAGTATATAGACACACATCTACCATTTCTTTCTTTTCTTTTCTTGCATTAAACTTTGTTTTAATGGTCTCAAAATTTGTGACAGATTTTGGCCAAGTTGTTTCCATTTTAAAAAGTTTACTAATTTTTAAAAACTAACAACTTAAACTGCTGCGAAACAAATGGTCCACAAACATTCCTTTCCTTCTGAAGCTTTTACGATGCACTGTAATCATTAACCAGTCTTTTAATATTAAACTTAAATGGCCAATTGAGACAAACATTTCTACCATTTCTACAGCTATCTCTTTTTCTTCTGCAACCCCCTTAGCTTCTCATCAAATGCTCCTTCTTCTTTGTGGTTTCTGTGCCTCACTGTGGTTCTTCGAGCGGCCATCCGTGCCCTCACAAAAATAGGTCTTGTGCCTGTGCAGAGCCACAGATGAACTGGAATATTCCAGAGCTGAGTACCCCCAGCCCCTTTCTCAATGCAATATGCTGCTCTTCTTTCAACAACTTTGGCTGGGTGGTGCATACTCCATTGCGGGGCCAGGAGGGGTTCCCGCTAAAAGCTATTCAGCTCTGGAAAATTCCATTCCATTTATGGCTCTACACAGGCGCAAGAGCCAGATGCGTGAGGGCACTGAAAGAACCACCGTCACCGGCTTCCCCCACTTATATGACAAGTTAGGGACCAAAGAACTGTCAGAAAACAGGATTGGTTGAAAAGCTGAACCCGTGCATTGTACTGTAGGGAGCACGAAGGACTTACGGAGGCTCACGTGGGACCAACCGACCGTGTGCTGCTTGCAAAGTCTCTTAGATGGCTTAGCACCTTTCCCCCCTCCTCTCTCAGCTCACTCCGCAAGCGGCGCACACGCGTGAGTGGGCCCAAGTGAGCCTCCAAAGGCAAGAAGAACTGATGAAAGAGAGGAACCTGTCGAATTAGAGCGCTGGACATCAGCTTTGGGAACTGAGTATGTTTAGCCTGGAAAAGAAAAGGTTAAGAGGCGACATGATAGCTATGCTTAAATATTCGAAGGGAGGTCATATGGAGAATGGAGCAAGCCTGTTTTCTGCTGCCCCAGAGACTAGGACATGGAGCAGCGGCTTTAAACTTCAGGAAAAGAGATTCTGTCTAAACATTAGGAAAAACTTCCTGCAGGAAACAGCAGTCTGACAGTAGAATACATTGCCTTGGAGTGTGGTGGAGTTTCCTTCTTCGGAGGTTTTTAAAAAGAATTTGGATGCCATCTGTCGGGAATGCTTTGATGGTGCATTCCTGCATGGCAGGGGGTTGGACTTGATGGCCCTTGTGGTCTCTTCCAACTCTACAATTCTATGAAGTAATAGAATTTGTCCTCAATTTGGAAGCATCAAAAGAACAAGCTGTCAGATAACAGGACATTAAATGGTGGGGGCTTCCTGTACAAGTAATCAACCTAGTCTTTTTTTGTTTAACATTTTTTTTTTCATACTGCTGAGTTTCTCCCTATTGCCAGTTGTGGGGCAAACCTCTCAATTTCCTATCATTCCCTTCACATGTATGGCACCAACATACAAAGCTACATGCTGTCTGTAGATTGCGGGCAGGAGTGCAGCAGGAAATTCATTCTCATAGGAACATTCTGCTTCAGTAGAATATTTGCAGTTTGGATGCAGTTAGGTAAATGTCTTGTGTTCCAGCCAGGAGATGCTCTTATTAAATCCAAGTCTACCTTGTTCATTGATTAAGAGCGGCCCTGTTCCAAACATGAATCTACATCCAAACCTCCACGTTTACTAGAGTTAGGGGCAGGACCCCCATAAAAGTGACAACTTTGCAAATACCAAAATGTCTATGTGTGAGAAAGGGGCTGAGGCATGGTGGGGAGCGCAGACATCCCGGAATACCAGGTCCGGGATAGAAGAGGGGAAAAAACAGAATGAGTTGGCGTAGCGGGACTATGTTTCCTTCTTCTTGCCCATCTTTTTCTTTGGGTGTGGGGGAGAATTGGAAGACAGTTTGCGGTGCTGAGAAATAAGGATGTGAGCCTTCCTTAGCTGGCCAAGCAGCAGCTGATGCAAGAAGAGGAGGACCAGAGGTGGATTTTTAAAGGGCTGTGTGGCCTAATCGGAGCTGCTGAAAGAGAAGGTTCCCGGAGAAGAGCTTGAGGTAGCGGTGGCAGGGAGACAGAAGTTGGAGCAATTCACAAATAATCAAATCTGTGAAAGTTAAACCTGCAAATGTGGAGGGCTGGCTGTATTTCTTTGGGTTCCAGTTTCCAATTTATTTATTTATTTATTTATTTATGGCACATTCTTTTGTTCCAGTATGTCTGTGAAAACACTCATTTAATGAGCAGTTTGGTGTAAAGACTTAGATCGCTGTTGCTAAAGTGCCAAAACTGAAGTCTTTTAAACAAGAGACACAAAAGACATCCGTCAGCTTCAGATTAGAATCCTCAAGTGGCCTGCACAAAACACCCATCCATAGGGAAGTGAATTTATTTGAAGTGACTGCTTAAAGTCTTGAACATATTGCATATTGAAAAGCTGATTGGGTTGGTCTTGCTTCTGTTGCAAATGTTATTTTCTTTACGCTAAAGCATGTAGAGTCCAAACAGAAACCTATAGGTGTCAGGTAGCCCTCCATATTTCAGTTATGGGACATGTAGTAGGAGTTAATTAACTGGGAACCAGAGACCGTTAGGTAAACAAAGCTAGAAATCTAGTGATAAGTGCTGCCAAGCTGAAGCCAGCACTTCAAGGTCTCTTGCGGGTGAAATGGGAAACTATTTGCTTCTAATGTTTAGTTTTTGCTAATTACCTTCAGTTCGCTCACTGAAGTCCTGTACTATGCATCAAACTCCTAATAAACAGTGTATCAGCACTGTTACATTTGTGTGTGTGAATTCGGTTCCTGACAATAGGAGCCTGCCCAAGCTTTAAGGGGTGTGTGTGTGTGTGTGTGTGTGTGTGATAATGGGCTCTTTCCACTATCCAAACAACACAGCTAAAGGGGAATAGTTCCTTCTGCAGGTAAACCACAGGGTAATGAGGTATGCAGGGGGGTTAAGTTACCTTTATTGGGGGGTCAGCATCAGAGGAGGACATCAGAAATCACGAGAGACAATTGCCTCATCAGCAAGACCAGATGGAGGATGAGGTAAGAAGCTCCCAACATTTTGGCCAGGAAGTTATAAAAAGGCCTCAAGAGATCATGAGGCAAAGGAGACAAAGGGACATAGAATCATAGAATCATGGAAATGTAGAGTTGGAAGAGACCCCAGGGGCCATCCAGTCCAACCCCCTGCCATGCAGGAACACCCTCAAAGCACTCCCGACAGATGGCCGTCCAGCCTCTGCTTAAAAACCTCCAAAGAAGGAGGCTCCACTATACTCCCAGGCAGCCTATTCCACTGCCGGACAGTCCTGACTGTCAGGAAGTTCTTCCTGAGGTTCAGGTGGAATCTCTTTCCTGCAGCTTGAATCCACTGCGCCTTGTCCTGGTCTCTGGAGCACCAGAAAACAAGCCCTCTCCTTCCTCTACATGGCATCCCTTCAGATATTTAAACATGGCTATCATGTCCCCTCTTAACCTTCTCTTCTGCAGACTAAACATACCCAGCTCTCTAAGTCTATCCTCATAGGGCATGGCTTCCAGGCCTCTCACCATTTTAGTCACCCTCCTCTGGACTTGTTCCAGCTTGACCATGTCCTTCTTGAATTGGGGTGCCCAGAACTGGACACAGTATTCAAGATGAGGTCTAACCAAAGCAGAGTAGAGTGGTACCAGCACCTCCCTCGATTTAGACACCATACTCCTATTGATGCAGCTGAGAACTGCATTGGCCTTCTTGGCTGCCGCATCACACTGCCGACTCATGTTCAGCTTGTGGTCTATGAAGACTCCTAGATCCCTTTAACACGTACTGCTATCCAGCCACGTGTCCCCCATCCTATATTTCTGTATTCCATTTTTTCTACCTAAGTGTAGGACCTTACACTTCTCTGTGTTGAATTTCATTTTGTTAGCCTTGGCCCAGCTCTCCAATCTATCCAGGTCATTTTGAATTTTGATCCTGTCCTCTGGTGTATTAGCAACCCCTCCCAATTTGGCATCATCTGCAAATTTGATGAGCGTGCCCTCTATCCCTTCATCCAAGTCATTGATAAAAATATTGAACAGCACTGGGCCCAGGACAGAATCCTGTGGCACCCCGCTAGTCACTTCTCTCCAGGATGAAAAGCAGCCATTCATGATCACTCTTTGGATTCGGTCGGTCAACCAATTACAAATCCAACTAACAGTAGCCCTGTCCTGCCCACATTTTACCAGCTTCATTGCAAGAATGACATGGGGAACTTTGTCAAAGGCCTTACTGAAATCGAGATATGCTACATCCACAGCATTCCCTTTATCTATCAAGCTAGTAACTCTATCAAAAAAAAGAGAAGATTAGTCTGGCACGACTTATTTTTGAGAAATCCATGTTGACTTCTCGTGATTACTGCCTTGCTTTCTAAGTGATTAGCAACTGACTGCTTAATGATCTGCTCCGGGATCTTTCCGGGTACTGATGTCAGGCTGACTGGGTGATAATTATTTGGGTCCTCTTTTTTTCCCTTCTTGAAGATGGGGACAACATTTGCTCTCTTCCAGTCTGCTGGAACTTCTCCTGTCCTCCAAGATTTCTCAAAGATTATTGCAAGCGGTTCCGAAATGACCTCTGCCAGCTCTTTTAATATACTAGGATGCAGATCATCTGGCCCTGGAGACTTGAATTCATCCAGTGTGGCCAGGTATTCCTGTACCACCTCTCTACCTATTACGTGCCTCATTTCCCCTGCTTCCTCACCTGCTCCCCAACCGCCAGGTTGAGTGCTTGTATCCTTCTGGGAAAAAACTGAGGCAAAGAAGGTGTTAAGTAGTTCTGCCTTTTCTCTTCCCCCTGTGAGTAATTCACCATCTTCTCTGCGCAGCGACCCTATCGTCTCCTTCCTTTTCTTTCTGCTGCGGACGTATTTAAAAAAGCCCTTTTTATTGTTTTTAATGTCTCTGGCCAGCCTAAGTTCGTTCTGTGCTTTAGCCTTTCTGACCTCCTCCCTACATCTCCGGGCTACTTGCTTAAATTCTTCTTTGGTGGTTTCCCCCTTCTTCCATTTCCTATACATGTTTCTCTTAACACTTAGCTCAGCTGCGAGTTCTTTAGTCAACCATTCTGGTTTCCTCAGATGCCTTCCATTTTTCCTCCTTAATGGCACAGTTTTAGACTGTCCCTTCAGTATCTCCTTTTTAAGGAACTCCCATACCTCCTGAACTCCTCTCCCTTTCACTATTCTTGACCACGGAATTCCAATCAGCAGCTCCCTAAGTTTACAAAAGTCCATTTTTTTAAAATCTAAGCTGAGTGTCTGGCTACACTTATCTTCTCCTTCCCACTGAATGCCAAATTCCAATAGGGCATGGTCACTCCCCCCTAAAGATCCAACCACTTCTACCTCATTAACAAGGTCATCCCTGTTGGTCAGGATCAGATCTAGAATATTTGATATTTGAGAATATTTGATTCTCCCTAATATCAGGGAGATTCTCCGTAACATCACCCCAGTATCCAGATAATAATGTGAATAGAACAGGAATGTTTTAGCTATTCACTTTAGCTGCTTATAAACCTCTGGTTGAAATGACTTACGCTTGTTTGTAAGCTAGTTAAATGCTAAGAGATGCTGAAGGGAGGTCCCTTCATGAATGGGATAGCTTTTGTCATTGTTTGCCTGCTTAGAATAAAAACCTTTCCTTCTAGAGAGGCTTCCTCTGTTCCACCACCACCACAGGCACATTTGTGGTTCTATTACACTACACTGTTACTGCACTAAGATTCTACTTTAACTGCCATGCCAACTTTGTGTGGAGTCCTGGGATTTGCAGTTTAGGGAGGGACATTTAGAATTCTCACTCAGAAAGCTGAGGACTCACTAAACTATAAAGCCCAGAATTCCACAGACAGTTGCTACAGCAGTTGAGGTGGAATATAGCGCTAACAGAGCATACCTTGATGGGGCTATTGGTTGAGGACAGGGGAGAGAACGCCCCTCTGAGAGAAACCTCCTTTTTCAAGATACTGACTGGAAGTATCGAACGCTAGAATTTTGCTCTTCTCTGTCTGAGGATAAAGTACAAGTAAGCCCTTTACCTTATCTATTTTCTTCTCCACAGCAATGCCAGAGCCAGAGGCAAAGGAATGGGAGGGGGGAGCTATGGAGTGGAATGGCAAGGGAATCTTGAGGGTGAGTGATTTGTGATTTTTCTACTATCAAGAGAGTTCTGCACCCCAAACCATCGCAAATATGGAGGGACCACTGTACTGTGATTTTTTAAAAAAGGATTGTAAGCTGCATTGAATCTCATGCTGGGAAAAAGGCAGGATATAAATTAAATACATAAACAATTTAGTATTTGAAAATGTCTTCCAGTCTGACTGGAAGCTGCTGACAATGATATCTAAAGCCCTAAAGGCCTGCGTCCTTGCTATTTTCCACCTCCTGTGTGAACACTGATAATAATTTCTTACCCGCCTCTCCCCATGGATCAAAGTGGGAGATAATAGATCAGCATATAACATATATCTGTTAAAAACACAACATCAGTTACAAATAAGAGTTACAATGCACTATATCATCTTAAAAGGACTAATAATACAAACATCTAAAAATAGTAATCCATTCTTAAAGTTCACAAGTTAAAATCATCTGGACAGGTCTGCTGGAAGAGATTGCCTTTAATGTTGTTTTAAATTTGGACAACGTATTCAGGTGCTGAATTTGCTCTGGTAGATAAATCTACATTCTAGAGAAAGCTGAAGAAAATCTGTTGGAGGGGCCCTGTTCTGTCTCACCAGTTGGGCCAACAGCACTGTTTGCTGAAGGAAAAAGGCCTTCTCTCCTATGACTCCCAGACTGCGGAATGAGAGGTCTTTTTGTTATCAGTGGCAACCTCCTATCAGTACTAAGCTCATTTGCCATTAGGGCTGATAGCCAAAGTCTTGAATGTGTATATGATTCCAAACTGTTGTAAACCAGTGGTTCTTAATCTGGTGTCTGGGGACCTCTGGGGCTCTGTGAAGCCTTCACAGGCGGTCCGTGAAGCCCTGTTGCTGGATATCAAAAGCTGTGGCAGCAAAAGGGACTTGCCAGAGGTCACCCAATGTCTGAGCAGGCATCTGAATCCTATTCTCAAGAAGCCTTTAAAAAATAAATGAATAAAGTCTTAGGGGATCTGGCAATAAATTACATTTACAGGGAGTCCCTGGTAAACAGAAGGCTAAGAACCACTGTTTTAAACTGTATCAATTGTTGTGTATATGTTGTTGTTCTGTGTTATTTCTGACTCATGGGGACCCTATCATAGAGTTTTCTGGGGACTTAGCATGTGCAACATGCCCAAGGTCAGGTAGTGGGTTTCCATGGCTGAGCGAGAAATCAAACTCTGATCTCCAGAGTTGCAGTCCAGTGCTCAAACTCCTATACCACGATGGATCTCTTTGCCTGTGTTTTACATCGTTGTAAATTCCTTCAAACTGCTCTTTACTAATTTAAATTTAAAACTTTGTATTTCTCTATGTGTATTGAATGGATAAATATTTCCTACATAAAACCATAAAAAAGGAAGTTGTTTTTTTCATTAACATAGTTTTGCATCTCTGCTCTTCCTTCTAAACCACTCTTCACTTTTTTCCCATATTGAGAGTACAGTTAGATTGTGCTGGGCCTCTTTTTACAGATGGCTAGAAGAAATAACAGATGCTACTAAGTGCAGTCAATCCCAATTTGTTGATCCCAGTCACATTATTATCTTCAAGGCCACTAGAACTGATTCCAATTACAGCTGACCCTCCACATTTGCTAGGGTTAAAGGCTCAGGACCTCACAAAAGTGGAAAAAGTCACAAATATCAAAACGTTTGTCTCTGTGGGAAGGGGGCCAAGGTATGGTGGGGAGAATGGGCACCTTAGATCCAAACCAGTTCAGGGAATGGAGAGGGAAAGAGGGCGATATCTGCCTGGTGCCCCGTACTACTTTTTTTCTTCTTTCTTGCCCATCTCCTTCTTTGGTATGTGGGGGGCTTCAGGAGAAAGTCTGTGGTGCCTTGAAATCAGGCTGCAAGCTGTTGTTGGCTGGCCAGGAAGAGCTAGTGGAGAAAGAGGAGGATCAGCGGAGGGATTTTAAAAGGCTGTACAGCCTGATCAGAGCTGCCAAGAGGGACAGTTCCCTTTGAAAAGGAGAACTGAAGGTGGTGGGGGGAGGTTGGAGTAACTCACAAATAATCAAATCTGTGAAAGTCAAACCT
The DNA here is from genome assembly GCA_948472985.1 of Iguana delicatissima. Taxonomy (NCBI): domain Eukaryota; kingdom Metazoa; phylum Chordata; class Lepidosauria; order Squamata; family Iguanidae; genus Iguana; species Iguana delicatissima. The sequence continues at coordinate 141,935 of CAOKZL010002165.1, forward strand.
ACAAATGTGGAGGGCCAACTGTAGTTTCAATACACAGAGGGCCCAGTTGCAAGAAGCCAGTCAGCTTCTCCATAAGAAAATAATTCACCCATCTCCAGTAAGGCCCGATTAATATGACTTGGTCATGGAAGAAGTGTGAAAGACAAGGCCCTCTTTGGGCCCATGACTGAATTCTCCCAGGAGAGGTGGTGTAGAAATTAAGAAAAGGAATGAATACATAATAATGAACAAATTACAAAGTAGAAGGGAAAGCAGCACAAATATTTGTATGTGTGAACTGGTTTTCAGACCCTGCAACATTAGTGAGGCTAACAGCCTGATTCTCACATACTTCTTAATCAAGTGCAGTCCTCCTTCCACATTTGCGGGTTTGCAAATTTGATTATCCATGAGGTACTTGCTTGCCTTCACCTCTCTTTTCTCCCCTTCCCATTCTCTTGCATTCCCCACCCTGGGCTTGTGAGGCCAAAATGTACTATCATCCTTTTGGGTGAGCAGTCTCTCCGCCCCAACTGCTCTGGGCGAGTCTTTTCTGCCACATGGCTGCACATTCTGCTATGTAATGGCCACTGATTGGTCAGGTGCTCTCTTTGCTCCTACCCTTCTCATCTGGAAGGAATCTCCTTTATCAAGATGGTGAATGAAGTAACTAGAATGCCAGAACTCACCACTCTGCTCGTCTCTGTCTGAGGGGAAAGTACCAGTAAGCCCTTTACCTTTCCTTTTTTAACCCCCATCCGCAGGAGCACTGGGGCAAGAGGCAAGGAATGGGAAGGGATCATGGGACAAGAGTTATTCACAGTTTTTCTGTTTTTTCCACCTTGAACACTCGCAAATGTATACAGACCACAATAAGACACAAAATGCTGATGGTTCAGAAAGTGATGGTGGAAAAAAAGAAGACAAGTACACCTATCCCCTTCTACGGCATACCCCAGTGAGAGAGACCTGCAGCAATTGCAACAACTCAGCCACCATGACAATCTGGCCCTGGTTAGCATCCAAGAGCTACAAACGTTTCCTTAAGTGCGATCTTCAACTCCTTGACCAATTTACCTGATGTTTCTTGACCATTTGCCATCTCTCTCCCCATCCAAAAAGTGACAAATCCATTTTCTCTCTCTGTACATCTGGCTACTTCCACCAATGGCCTGATTGGTTCTTCCTTCACATACTCCCAATCATCAGCACCTGTAAAGGACAGAAACTATTAGTCAGAATCCCAGAGAGAAAGAGAGACTGAAATCAGAGTAAATATGATTAGTTAATTCTCAGGGAATGACAGAACTAGAAGGGTTCCCTTCAGGCCAATCCCCCACCCCACCCCCTGCTTTATGCAGGAAAGCCAGTTACAGTGTTCCTACTCGGCAACAATCTAGCCTCTTTCTAGGAGTGTTCTGGAATCTCCTCCTTTGGAGGTTTAAACAGGCTGGGTGGCCACCTGTTGGGAGTGCCTTGATTATGATTCCCTGCATGGCAGAAGGGAGTTGAACTGGAGAGCCCTTGTGTTCCCTTCCAACTCTATGAGTCACTCTGGGGAAGTCGGGAACAAACCTGCACCCTCCTGTCTGTGACAACCCTTTAGATATTTAAAAAGGTCGGATCTTGAATCTTCCTCAAGCTGTATCAATCTGAGCAGGTGACTGGGGGAAGATACAGGACTCCAGAGGTTCTTCACTGACTCCCTTCAGAGACAAATTCCATCTAGTTCCTGCTTTACTGCTTCCCAACAACAGCACACCTTGGTGTTGCTAAGACTAAAGGAATATTAGACTTATAAACCTTTACATTCAAAATTGGCAAGCACTAACATGTCATCTGATGGTTTACATCTCATCTGATGGTTTACCCAAACAATGCATTTCCCAGACTTTCTGTTCCACTCCCATTTTCCCACTCAGCTTACCAACAGTCCAACCTTGCAGCTGCGCCTGTTTACTCTGTTATTACACCATCCCTTCTTTATTTTTGGACCACAAAGCACAGAATCACAGAGTCAGAAGAGACCACAGGGGCCATCTATTCCGACCACCTGCCATGCAGAAGTACATAATCAAAGCATTCCTGACAGCCTTTCTTTAAAAACTTCCAAGGAAGGAGACTCCACCACACTCCCAGGCAGTGTACTCCACAGTTGAACTGCTCTTACCATCAGGAAATTCTTTTTAATGTTCAGTTGGAATCTCTTGACATTTGAAGCCATTGCGCCACGTCCTGGTCTCTGGAGCAGCACAAAAGAAGTCTGGCCCATCTTCTATATGACATCCTTTCAAATATTGAAACATGGCTATCAAGTCACCTTATTGCTTCTAAACTGTAAGTCTGTGGATAGGAAATGCCTGGTTGGTTTCTCATCTCAGAGAAGCTACTGCAAGAACATGTTCAGCAGTACGACCAGGTCCAACTATTTACAATCAAGTCAAGGAAAGCTGCCTCTCCAATTGCTGTTGGACTGCAACTCCTATCAGCCACAGTTAAGTGGGTAATAAATGATGGAAATTGCAATCCAATAACATCTGGAGGGCTTTAAGTTTCTGAACCTCCCCACAAAAAAAAAATAGCTCAGTGAGTTACTGACTCAAAGAGAGACTGCAGTCAGAAATTCTGAGGCCCTGAGAAATTCTTCACATCTGTGTGACAATGAGGTAAACGGAATTTTTTCCCCCTGTTTGACACCACAGTTTATTTGTGGAAAGTATCTCTACCAAATCCTTTCCCTTTAAGAAACAAAGAATATATGCACACAGAAGCACAGAACAATTGTCTCTTGGTTCAATAAGGCTGCAAGTAACTCATTTTTTTCTTCCAGTCCTCAAACAGACATGTAATACACTAAGTGGCTGTGTATTTTTTCTGGAATTGTGTGACCGCCCCCCCCCCCCCCGCAATTCTCTTCCAGGTATCACAAAATACCTCACTCCCTACCAGAGGAAGAAGAATAATTTTATAGCTTCTTGCCTTCACACATGAAGGGCAGACACGCAACAAATATCCATTTGTTCTCCATTCCTGCTTTCCAGCTCATTCATGCTACCCAGCTTCTTTTCTGCTGCTCCAGAGACCAGCAGACAGAGCAACAGATTCAATCTACAGGTGACCAAAATGGTAGAAGACCTAGAAACCATGAAGCCCTATGAGGAGCAACTTAGATAACTGCATGTATTTAGCCTGGAGAAGAGAAGGTTAAGAGATGACCTGATAGCTGTGTTTAAAAATCTGAAGGGATGTCATGTGGAAGATGGAGCAAGCCTACAAATTTATTGCTGTTTTCTCATGCTGTGAACCTATGAACCAAAGGTTTTGTGCAAACCTTGGCAACCTTACTTTTGGGGGAAATAATATGCAAGATCTGGTGAATTTCTTGCCTTTTTCGTTAAAAAAAATACTTACATTATGCCACTTCAGCATATGGTTGATAACTTAATAATTCAAAAAAAAAAAGAAAAAGAGAGCCTTACCCAAAGAGGACACAACCTTCAAGTTCTCTTCCATGACCTCCTGATGCAAGGCCCTTTGGTCTGGATCCAGCAGGGCCCACTCCTCTTCACTGAAATACACTGCAACCTCTTTGAAGATGGCCTGGACAAAGAAAAATTCTCTGTGAGCAAGACACAGGAACCACAGTCATAAAACCAATTGCTGGTGGCCTATTTAAAAAAAACCTCAAAAAACCCCAATGCAATTCTAGGGTGCATCAAGAGGAGCATAGTGGCTAGTAAAAGGCCTGGAAACCATGCCCTATGACAGTGGTTCTCAACCTGTGGGTCCCCAGATGTTTGTGGACTTCAGCTCCCAGAAGCCCTAGCCACTATGGTCAATGCTCAGGGCTTCTGGGAGCTGAAGTCCAAAAACATCTGGGGACCCACAGGTTGAGAACCACTGCCCTATGAGGAGTAGCTTAGGGAGTTGGACATGTTTACCCTGGAGGAGAGAAGGTTAAGAGATAACATGATAGCCATGTTTAAATATTTGAAGGGATATCACTTGGTAGATGGAGCAGCCTTGCTCTATGCTGCTCCAGAGACTAGGGCACAGAGCAATGGATTCAAACTTCAGAAAAAGAGATTCCATCTAAACATTAGCAAAAATTTCTTGATGTGAAGAGTAGTTTGACAGTGGAATGCACTGCCTTGGAGTGTGTTGGAGTCTCCTTCTTTGGAAGTTTTTGAACAGTGGCTGGATGGCCATCTGTCAGGAGTGCTTGATTTTGTAGACATGGATGGCAGAAGGGGGTTGGACTTGATGGCCCTTGTGGTCTCTTCCAGCTCTATGATTTAAATCTTTACACAAGGACTTTGCTGAAGGCATCTTGGATGAAAAGAGAGGGAAAGAGCAAAGTTTTCTCAGGGCCATGGAGATATGCAGGGGACAAACAGGAAGCCAACTTGATCCTTTCTTGGCCCACCAGGGAACCTAGCGCCTACCTGATCTGGTGTCATAGAAACTGCACTGAGAACATCAAAATGAAGAAGTGAGCTAGGATATACTGGTTCTGCTCCATCTCCTGTAGGAACAGAAAAGGCAAGCGGGTGTTATTGACCAGTGTCTCCATTTCTGCTTCAGTCATTCCACACTGTTTCAAATGCAGGAAAATATACCCAAGTTACATTATAGCACTAGATTTAAGGTAACCTAAAGGTTGGCTGGTGTGGCAGAAATCTTAAAGACAAATGTGAAATGAGTCAGGAAAGAAAGAGGGAAGAAAAAGCAAGCAAACAAGTCAGGAGGAAACAAATGTTCATAAATGTTACTGAAGAAAAAAGTTGAAATGAGTTTGAAAAGGGAAAGCAATGGAGTTAGTGGAAAAGAAAGGATGGAATGAGCCTGTTTTCTACTGCCCAGAGACTAGGACAAGGAGCAGTGGCTTCAATTTTCAGGAAAAGAGATTCCATCTAAACATTAAGAAGAACTTCTTGATGGTAAGAGCAGTTTGATAGGGTACTACACTGCCTCAGAATGTGGTGGAGTCTCCTTCTGTGGAGGTTTTTAAACAGCAGCTGGATGGCTGTCTGTTGGCAGTGCCTTGATGGTCTATTCCTGCATGGGAGAACTGGGTTGGAGTCGATGGCCCTTATGGTCAACTCTATCATTGTATAAATCAGGAGTAGAGACTCATATTCAGAAAAAAAACAGCTTTTATTGTCTCACTAGGTCACCTTCTGGTTCATGCTGAGAACCTATTTTTATATAACAGATAGGAGAGAAAGTTCTCTCTATCAGTCTTAGATATGGTTTTCTTTCCTCAACCCATCAACATATACACACCTCAAAAAATGGTGGAAAAAATTCCCAGAGACCAATGAGGATCAGGATGCTGAATGGGAAAGGAAAGTTGAGCAACTATTCTGGGAATGGACAACAGGGTGAACGAAAGAAAGAAAGAGGAAGCACAGAACCGCTTTACGCTGCAACTTCTTGTTGCAACCCCTCAGCAGTTTCTCCTACTTATACCCAAAATGTAACCAGGAATAGCTCCTGCAGCAACCTTCAGCTGAAACCCACATAAGAGAAAAAGGTCAGCAAAGACTTCTTGGGACTGTTCATTGCTATACAAGGATGGAGTGGAGGAAAGGTTTTCTGACTCTATCAGCTGGTGATTCAGTTTGGGTTCCAAGCTCTTCCCTGCGCAGGGAGGGAGCAAGTGCTGGGCTGGGACTCTTACGCTCTTTCGGGGCCAGCAGACAAATTCTGCTGGCCACTACTGATCCTTTATCCTTTATATATGTGCCGGCTAGGATATACAAAATGGCTGAGGTGCCCAGGCCAGATAATGACCAAGCAGCAAAAGTGTCCCTTAGTCCTTACTCGTGGAGATGGACATTCCGGTCCTGTCCTGCGCAATCCCTTCAGGCCCCAGGATCCAGCTGGATATGGAAGAAGACTTCGCCAGCACAGCAGCCTCTTCGGCAAACAAGTCTGCCATCTGAAGAAATGCAAAGAAACAAAGAAAAAAATACAACGAAAAAAAAATTAAAGGGAAGAGAATAAAGTATGGATGCAGAATCTAGAATTTTATTTCCTTCAAAATGGAACATTCCTACCTCTCTGAAAGCGTCAGGATAAAACTTTCTCACCTGTTGCTCTTCCACTTTCTTCTGTTCTGACTTACTGAAAAGGAATCCTTCTGCCAGGGCCACCGCCTGGGAGCTGCTCTCTGGGCCACACTCTCTCACCCAGCTGGCCATCTCTGGGGGAAGGACAGCCAGGAGCTGCTCCAGGACCACCAGGTCCAGCATCTGAGCCTTGCTGTGTCGCTCGGGCTTCAGCCACAGGCGGCAGAGATTGTGGAGGCGGCTGCAAAGCTCCCGGGGTCCTAAAGCCTCCTTGTAGCTGAACTGCCTGAAGCGCTGGCGCTCTGCCTCCGGACCGACGGGCTCCCCGGCCAGGCTCCGCTTCTCCCCCTCCTCCTCCCGGGGCCCCCTTCCCCAAAGCCCCCCTCCGCCCCCGGCCTGAACAGGAGGAGGGGGGCCCTCCCTGGACTCGGGGCCGCCGCAGAAGCCCCGCTTCCCGCCCTGGGACCGGCCCTTCCAGGCGAGCTCCAGCAGGGCCAGGAGAGCCATCGCCCCTCCGGTGGGAGGCTCCCTCCAGGCAAAAGGGGGAGGCGGGAAAAATGACCAGACTCTACTGATAAACCAAGAGGTCCGGTTGAACGAGCTCTCGGGGATGGAACTCCTGCTTTTCCAGCGCCTTCCCTTCCGGCTTTAAAAACCCTTCCTGGTGACAGAGGGAGGATTTAAACTCAAATTCACGCCGGGAAAACGGCTCCTCCTTCCAAATAAGAGACAACAATGTGGAGAAATACAGAATGAGCGAAGCTCCACTTCCTCCAGGAAGACGCCTACCTTGGGCGGAAGGGGCGGGACCTTGGCTGCCAGCAGCCACTTCCTTCCTCTCTAGGAACTCGCCTCACTCAGTTCAACTCTAGAAGCGGAACCTCTCCGTCTAGGAATCCGTGGCTGCTCTTCTCCTCTCTCCGGTCGGCCCTTTCCTTGTCCTCTGGCTCCCCCTGCAGGGCGGCAGGACCTGCTGCTTTCTACGCATTTCTAGAGTAATAGCCCCGGCGCAGAAGGAGGGGGCACAAGCGTTCCGCAGGTTTAATTTTATATTGTCTCGCAGTTTTGTATGGTCTGATTACATCTACTTGTCAGTTTGCTCTATATTATATAGTAGTTTTGTGTCTTATCTGGATAATTTGTTTTACAATAGTATGGTATAGTTTTTTTTTATTTTGTGTTTGTGTATATATACACCTTGCCACCTTTTTTGGTGGTCTGCCTTCTAGAGACCACAAGGGCCATCCAGTCTGACCTCCTTCTGTCATGCAGGAATAAAAAAAAAAATCAAAGCCCTCCCAACAGGTGGGCATCAATACTGGGTTTAAAAACCTTCAAAGGAGGAGACTTGGCCACATTCAGAGGCAGTGTATTCATCTGTCAAACAACTCTTACTCCTCCAGAAGTTCTTCCTAATTTTGAGGTGGACTCTCTTTTCCTGCCCTTTGAAGCCATTGCTCCGGGTCCTAGTCTCTGGAGCAGCAGAAAACAGGCTTGCTCTATCCTCCATCTGACATCCCTTAAACACACATACTTTCCCAGGACCCACTGTTTTTGATTTTTTTACATGTACAAGCACCACGGACATGTAAAAGAATGATAACCACAGAATCATACCATCAGATTTGGAAGAGACTATAAGGGCCATCCAGTCTGACTTCCTTCTGCTGTGCAGGAATAAAAAAAATCAAAATATTCCCAACTGGTGGACATCCAGCCTCTGCTTAAAAACCTCGAAAGAAGGGGACTCCAACACACTGTGACGCAGCAGCTTATTTATGGAATTGCTCTTATTGCCAGGAAGTTTTTCCTAATGTTTAGATGGAATCTCTTTTCCTGAAGTTGGAAGCCATTGTTCCGTGTCCTAGTCTCTGGAGCAGCATAAAACAGGCTTGCTCCATCTTCCATATGACATCTTTTCAAATATTTAAACATAGCTATCATGTCACCTCTTAACCTTCTCTTCTCCGGGCTAAACATACCCACCTCCCTCAGCTGCTCCTCATAGGGCTTCATGGTTTCCAGGCCTTCTACCATTTTGGTTGCTCTCCTCTGGATATTTTCCAGCTTGTCAGTACCTTTCCGGAACTGCGGTGCCCAGAACTGGACATAGCTTTCCAAGTGGGATCTGACCAAACCAGAAGAGAGTGTTAGTGTTACTTCCCTTGATCTAGACACCATAGTCCTATAGATACAGCCTAGAGAATACTTGTAATTCCTGTACGCTAAATGCAATGTTTTTCATCGTAAGAATACCTAAATATCTAAAGCCAGAAAAACTAATTCATAAAGTATATTTTCCCTGCAGTTCTAACTGGTCGTTTTAATCATATTTATCTAATATATAAAAGTCAAAGTTTGTCTGTGTCCATGTCAGGCAGAGAAGACCTCATATGATTGGCTGTGTGAGGTGAGAAAGCAGCTTTGAAGATTCAATGGAATCCTGGGGTTTGCAGTTTAAGAAGGAGCCTTTAGAATTCTCAGGCAGAGAATAGGCTGCTTGGTATGGAGATGAGGCCTAGCAGCAAGGAGGAGGGCAGTGTATTCCCTCTGGAATCCAACCTGTGTATGTTAACAACTCTGAATACAGATTGAATTGGGAAAGATGGGGAAAATTACAGGTACTGGATGGGACAGTTTGAGGAATTAGAGGCACAGGATTGCAAATCTTTTTAACAAGTATTACCTATGAGAAAATAAAATCTCGGGCAACACCTGGTATATGTGCTAGTATTTAATATTATTGATTAATCGTAATTTACTTGAAATCCACTGAATAATTGGAAATGATTTAATGTTATTAGCACATGCTTTATGCATTGTATTGGATTTTATACTAATACAGTGGTCCCTTCATATTCATGAGGGTTTGGGGTGCAGAACCTTTGTGAAAGTGGAAAAACAGCAAATAACTCTCCATGCCATCCCCCTCTCATTCCCCCATTCTTTTGCGGGGGCGCGGAGAGAAAAAAAAAAAACCAGGTAAAAGACTCACACATACTTTCCCCTCAAATAGAGAAGAGCGGAATTCTGGGGTTCCAGCTTCTTCTGGTCACCATCTTGAGGAAGGAGGGGAAGGAGCAAAGGGAGCACCTGGCCAATCAGCCACCATTACACAGCAGAATGTGCAGCCGCAGGGCAGAGAGGACACACCCCCAGAAGTGGGGGAGTGCTTTGCTCACCCAAAGGAAAAAAAACTTCCATTTTAAACACAAGCTTGACAAGCCTGAGGGGAGGAATGCAAAGGAAAAGAAGAAAAAGGGGAGGGGGAGGCAAGCACATGCCTCACAAATAATCAAAGTGGGAGGTCAAACCCACAAATGTGGAGGGAGGATTGTAATAAAATGCCATCTGGTTTTTCATTTTCATATTATTTATAATTTAAATGCATTTTTCAGCCTTTTTTTTTTCCACAAAAGTTGTGTCAAATGAATATGCTTATGGCAGTTAAAAGCTTTTAATGCATCCAGTGATATTATGTCTACTGGGTTATGATGGCATCAACTGACATGGATTCTATTTAAAGCTCTTCTTATGGAGCTAGCATCCTAACCAGCAGATAGCATGCTTGGTTTGGGGAGATACATATCATCATGAATTTATTTAATCTTTGAGCAAGAATTGGTGTAAATATTGTTTTGGTCCTGATTAAATTCTGTAGCATTGTAGTCTATAAGATGATTATAGACTAGCAGTCACCTCCTGATTTTACCAAAAGTACTATTTTTGTTCTTTTCTAGGAACAAAGTATTTTTCTATTTCAAGAGCATTTCATTAAATAATTTGTGTGATTTAGGGATCAAGTCATCAGCAAATGTTTTGTAGAAATTTTTGTTGAAAACCATCTGGACCTGGTGATTTATCATGTTTCAAATTGTTAACTGTGTTCTTTACTTCTTCACAAGTTAAAGAAGCATTTAATATATGTCTATGTAAATTATGGATTGGGCTAATTGAAAGTTATCTCACAAGACCTTCTATTTTCATATTTCTGTCTATTTCTGAATAGTATATATCAGCATAGAATTCCTTAAAAGCATTACTTCTTTCATTTGGGTTTCGAATAAATTTGTTACTTTGGTCTATAATCAAACTTATATTTCTTTATTTAATTTTGTATAGTATTAGATAGTAATTTTATATTACTATCTTGGGCCCTATCTTGTTATTATTGGTGAATAACCAGAACATTAAGCGAAGGAAAAAATGTATCTTTGAATTCTAGCATGATAATTTCTGGTATCAGTAAAGGATCTATTGTAGAGTAGCTGGCGTGCCTGCCTGAGTAATATATGTTGAGTAATATGTAATATTAGCATACATACCCAGCATTGCCTGGGATTTTATTTTCTCATAGGTAACACTTGTTAGAAACTTTTGAGATCCTGTGTTTTCTAATTCCCCAAACTGTCTTGTCTAGTCTCTAACTTTTCTCCATATTCCCCAATCCAATCTTTATTCTGAGCTGTTAACATCCATAAGTTGGGTTCCTAAGGGAATATGCTGCCCTCCTCTTTGCTGCTAGGCCTCATCTCCCTATCAACCAGCCTATTCAAGACAGACAGTTGACTGAGGCCCAAGAGCATTCTGGCTGAGAATTCTAAGGGCTCCTCCCTAAACTGCAAACCCCAGGATTACACTGAATCTTCTTAGGCAGCCAATCATATGAAGTTTTCCTCTGACACAGACAAACAAACTTTGACTTTGATGTATTAAATGTAATACGTGAGTAATATGTATGCCTTGCCCAATTATTTGACAGGGACCAGAGCATGGTCAGAAAATGGAATTGGCTGAAAACCTGACGTCATGCACTGCACTGTAGGGAGCACGAAGGACTTACGGAGGCTGACCTGGGACCGACCGACCTCGCACTGCTTGCGGTCTCTTGGCTGGCTTATCGCTCCCCTCCAGCTCACCTTGGAAGCAGCCCGCGTGTGTCAGCAGTTCTGAGCAAGTCTCTGCAGGCAAGAAGAACTGATTTAAAGAGTGGAATCCCCATTGAATTAATGGAACTTGTCCTTCGTTTGGAAGCGTCAAAAGAGCCAGTCATCAAATAAGGAGGGGCATCAAAAGGTGGGGCTTCCCAGTAACCCTTTTCGTTGAGATGTAAAGTACTCCATGCATCTGCTATATTACATTTATGTGTAAAAGTATTTTACGTCCCTCATTATCCTTTCTCTTTTGTCTACCTGAACAATCCAATTTCTCAGCCAGTATGCAAACAGAGTCCTCTCCCATATTAACAGGTCTCATCGTAAATTTATTCAGTTTCTTTAACATTTTTCCCATAAAGATTGCTTGATTTTTGTTGCCAAATTATAATTTTTCCCATTACTGTATTCTTCCTTTTACAAAAACGAATCTCTCGTCTTTATCTTTCACACGGTCTGTTATTTCCGTATTGCAAGTCTTGGAAATTAATACGGCTGCCCCTCCTCAATTGCCCATTCCATTCTGAGCTGAACCGGTCTTTAAAATATGCTTATGGCAATACATTTTTTTTCTTTTTCCATGTATTGATAGATTTTAACACTAACAATCTAATTTACAATCAAAATAATATAGGTTCACATGATAAAGGAACAGAAACAGAACAAGCCCTGAAATGGTTTCTCCCCTGTGTGAGTTGCTTGATGAATTGTGAAGTTCTTTCCATACTCCAAGCACTGAAATGGTTTTGCCCGAATATGAGTCACTTGACGGCGAACGAGGTTTCTCTTGCAAGAAAAGGTCTTTCCACATTCCAAGCACTGAAATGGTTTCTCACCTGTATGAGTTGCTTGGTGGTTTGTGAGGCCTGCCTCCCGACCAAATCTCTTTCCACGCTCCAGACATTTAAAAGGTTTCTCCCCTGTGTGAGCTGCGTGATGACAAACAAGGTGCGCCTTCTGGCCACAGCACCTGTCACACTTGGTGCATTTGAACGGTCTCCCTCCTCTGTGAATTGCTTGATGAGTAGTGAGGCTTCTCTTCCAGCTGAAACTTTTTCCACACTCCAGGCATTTAAAGGGTTTCTCCCTTACGTGCGTTGTTTTACGAGAAATAAGGTACGTCTTCCGACTGAAGCTTTTTTCACACTCCGAGCATTTAAAGGGTTTCTCTCCCATGCGTGTTGCTTGATGACATGTGAGGGTTTCTTTTTGAGTGAAACTCTTTCTACACACTAAAGTGGCAAGTCAGAGATCAGACCTCGGTTTGAAAAAAAGATTTTCTTTATTTTCCTTCTGGCCAGCAAGCTGTACGGGTTGGGATCATTCCCAAAGAAACCGGCCCCGCCTCTTAGATTGCTCAAGTCTTTATACATTCCGACAAACGTGTCATACATTACAACATAAGTTTCGTTTTCCCATACAATGAACAATGAACCGTTCTGCTGCTCTCCTGGAAATGTTTCAACTAACTAACAACTGGTTACATTTCTATTGCAAGGCCAAGCAAGATTAAAATTCAGCGTTTACAGAGTTCTATTGTTTTCATCAAGCACAGAGAAAGGCCGCATCTGCACAGACAATTTTTCTGTTTCTTTACCCACTCCTTGTGGTCATCAGGCCTGACCCACTTCAACACCAAACATTTAAAAGGTTTCTCCCCTGTGTGAGTTGCTTGACGACAAACAAGGTGTGCCTTCTGACCAAAGCACTTTCCACACTCGGTGCATTTGAATGGTCTCTCTCCCTTGTGAGCTGCTTGATGAGCAGCGAGGCTTCTCTTCCAGCTGAAACTTTTTCCACACTCCAGGCATTTAAAGGGTTTCTCCCCTATGAGTGGGTTCTTTGATGACAGAAAAGGTGTGACTTCCACTTCAAGTTCTTTCCACATGCCAAGCACTGAAATGGTTTCTCCCTTGCTTGACTTCTTTTGTGAGAAATTGCACCCTTCCTAAAACTGAAGGTCTTTCCACACTCATCAGCTTTGAAAGATTTATCTGTGTGACTTCTCCTGGGAAGACTGAGGCTTGTTTTACAATGGAAGATTCTCCCACATTCAAGCAAAATTAGTTTATTCTCTTCTTCTTCTTTCTGTGTTATTTCTTGGGCTGAGACTCCACCAATCTCACCTCCATGAGAAGCAACGGCTTTCCTCCCCGTTCTCTTGAGCAATAGTTTTTGTTCCTTGCCTTTCCTTCTGCTTATAAATGAGAAACCTTCCATGGATTCAGATCTGGAAAATTCTGGATTCGTCCCAACCCTAATTAACTTATTAAAGATGAAATTAATCTTACTGTCTGATTGCTTTTGATTAATTATTTAAAAATGCAGGAATTTATTAGGGTGGATGGCTCTTCTTCTGGCAGATTCAGTAAGAGTCAAGGGCGCAAGAGGAGCACCTTTGTGGCATCATGGCTGTTTTTGGGACTCGGGAGAGAGAGAAGGTTCTGGAAGCCCAACAGAAATTTTGCTAGGAAGCAGCTGAAGAGCTGAGATTACAAGCAATTAAAAAAGGATCCTGTGGTAAAAGGGTGAATCCAGGTCAGGAATGGAATGGGGCAGGAGAGTGATTTGTCTGCTTGCCCCTGAAGCAGCCACGGTCTACTGAGAATGTCAGGCCCGTTAGACCTGAAAGGCTGGTATCCTCCCCACCTCACCTTTGTCGCTTTCTTGGAATGGGAGGTAGTTTCTTACTCTCTCTAATCTCTTTCTCCCTATTGATTTATTTCAATATGAGAGTTCAGCATTTTATTCAACTCATAAATTTTATACCGTCTCTGCAGTATATTACTTTACAAGACACAGTAATTCTTATTATTTGTAGGGAGGCACAATGAATCTCTTCACAATCCTTGAATGTGTTTATTGTTGCTGAAAAAGTTCTAGGCACTTCGATAATTAACTGAAAAGTTTTCCTCATTCCCTCCTTTTCCTCTTCTCTTGCCTCCCCTTTCTACTTTCTATCTACTTCACAATTCAGTGGGTCACACACTTTGGTGGGGCTGGCCCTATTCACTTGAAGACAGTAAAGTACTTTAGTCAAATTCATGCTCTTTCCACAACTACTCAGGGGGGAAATCCCTGAGTCCTTCAGTGTGTTTAGTATTGCACATCCAATGTTAGGCACTAATACTAAAAATTTTCCTCGACCCCTCCTTACTCCTCTCTTGACTCATCAGCCTTTATAACATCATTCCTTACTAACCTTTAATAAACAAGATATTTGAATCAGACTTGTGGAAGCTGAAATAGCAAATGTGCTCCTATGGTCAGAGATGAAACCTTTCATGCTACTCTTTGTAAATCCCACAGCCTCCTCCGGTTAACAACTTATTTAGCATAAATCTACCAATTAAATGATTTTAATTATTAATGTTAATCCCCATTAATTGATGAATTAATCCCCGTTTTCTATAATTTAATACTGCTAAATTAATTTTTCAAGGCTAACATTCTAAACTGAGGAAACTACCAACTGGCTTGCAACACATCGAGACAAATCATCGACATTCTTTTGGGATTTTGATATTAGTAATCAGTGGGTTTGATTCTCACAGTCGCTTCTGCTAGCAGTTAATAATTACTCCCTTTTGCATGTATTTGGACACATAGATTTAACTTCAAAAATAGTTTCATTAAAATTATAACATACAAAAGAGGCTCTTTGTTTTAAACATATATCCTTAAGCTAAACTAGGTTAATTCTGATTCATATCTTTCAGGAAAACAACTGAAAATCTTTTATTTAAATCTAAATATATAAAGTTTTCTTGATATTTGTCTGTTTATATTTCATACATGATAATGAACATTGCCCAGTAATGACTGTCCATTAACTGATAAAGAACAACTTGAAACCTCCTTCTCTCCTCTACGTTAAATAGCTTCAGTTTCTCTTTATATCACATTTCATCAAAAGAAATCAGTTTCGTTCAGAAAGGAAGGTTTTCCAACCCAATATTTCCTTTAAAATATCCTGAAGAAAAATTATTTTAAACTCAGTTATCTTTCTCTATGATAAAAGTTCAGGCCCTTGGTGGACTGGCTGAGAAGAAACAAGGGAACTTTTCTTAATACAGCTTTTTCTACAGTCTGAACACTTCAATGTTTGCTTCTCTGGATGAGTCGCCTGATGGAAAGTGAGATGAATTTTCTGACAGAAACTCTTCCCACACTCCAACATGTCAATATTTTTTCCCTTGTGTGAGCTGTTTGATGACGAGTGAGGTCTGTCTTCCAAAGGAAGCTGTTTCTACACTCCAAGCATGTAAATGGCTTCCTTCCTGTGTGAGTTATTTGATGACGAATCACACTTCTCCTCCAACTGAATCTCTTTCCACACTCCAAGCATTTATATGGTTTCTTGCTAGCACGAACAGTTTGACGAGCAGCGAGTCATGTCCTCCGAAAGAAACTCTTTCCACACTCAAGACGTTTAAATGGTTTTCCCCGGTGTGTTGCTTGATGAAGAAGTAGGGTTGTCTTCAGGCTGAAACTTCTTCCACACTCCAAACATTTAAATGGTTTCTCTCCTGTGTGAATTCTTTGATGTTCTGTGAGGTGGGTCTTATGTCTGAAGCTCTTTCCACATTCCAAGCATTTGAACGGCTTCTCCCGTGTGAATAGTTTGTTGAGAGGCAAGGCGCTCCCTCTGATGGAAGCTCTTTTCACACTCCAAGCACTTAAATGGCTTCCCTCTCCTGTGTGAGTTATTTGACGATGAACACACTTCTCATCCAACTGAAACTCTTTCCACATTCCAAGCATTTATATGGTTTCCCCTCAGCATGAACAGCTTGATAAGTTGGGTCCTCCAAAAGAAACTCCTTCCACACTCAAGACATTTAACTAGTTTTTCCTCCGAGGGTTGCCTGATGAAGAAGTAGGGTTGTCTTCAGGTTGAAACTTCTTCCACACTCCAAATGTAAATGGTTCCTCTCTTGTGTGAATTCTTTGATGTTTTGTGAGGTGGGCCTTACATCTGAAGCTCTTTCCACATTCCAAGCATTTGAATGGCTTTTCCCGTGTGAGTTGCTTGATGATAAATTAGACTTCTTTTTTCTGCAAATGTGCTTCCACACTCCAAGCATTTAAATGGCTTCTCCCCTGTGTGAATGGTTTGATGAGAGGCAAGGTGTTCCCTCCGACGGAAGCTCTTTCCACACTCCAAGCATTTAAATGGCTTCTCCCCTGTGTGAATGGTTTGATGAGAGGCAAGCTGCCCCCTCTGACGGAAGTTCTTTCCACACTCCAAGCATGTAAATGGCTTCTCTCCTGTGTGAGTTATTCGATGACTAATCACACTTACTTTCCAACTGAAACTCTTTCCACACTCCAAGCATTTATATGGTTTCTCCTCAGTGTGAACAGCTTGATGAGCAGTGAGGTGGGTCTTACGTCTGAACCTCTTTCCACATTCCAAGCATTTGAATAGTTTTTCCCCTGTGTGAGTTGCCTGATGATCAGTTAGACTTTTCTTTTCTCTGAAAGTGCTTCCACACTCTAAGCATTCAAATGGCTTCTCCCCTGTGTGAATGGTTTGATGAGAGGTAAGGTGTTCCCTTCGACGGAAGCTCTTTCCACAGTCCAAGCATTTAAATGGTTTCGCACTACTATGAATTGCTTGGTGAGAACTGAGGTATTTCTTCCGACTGAAGCTCTTTCCACATTCCAGGCACTGGAATGGTTTCTCCCCTGTGTGAGTTGCTTGATGGTAGGCAAAGTGCATCTTCTGATTGAAGCCTATTCCACACTCCAAGCTTTTAAACGATTTCTCCCTTGTGTGAATTGTTTGGTGGCATGTGAGACTTCTCTTCCGACTGAAACTCTTCCCACACTCCAAACATTTAAACAGTTTCTCTCCTGTGTGAATTGCTCGATGACAAGTGATGCTCGTCTTCTGACTGAAACATTTCCCACATTCCAGGCACTTAAATGGTTTCTCCCTCATGGAAGTTGTTCGATGACCAGAAAAGAGGGTCTCCTGACTTTTTCCACATTCCATGTAGTTAAATGGTTTATCTTCTCTGTGAGTTGCTTGACACCAAGAAAAAGATGGCCACATGTTAAGAAAAAGAAAGTAGATTAGATTAAAGTTCTCATTAAAAATATTAAAATTCCACGCAAAAGGTAATTTTTTCATCAAGGTAGAATTTCAGTACAACTTGCTTTCCACATTGATTATTAACTGTAAGAACGTTGTTTTGAGATTGCATAATATATATAACAAGATGGAAATACTGGAATAAATAAAGTCTAAACCAGTGGGAAAGATGTAGCCGTTTGTTCAGCCCAGCTCCTTCTGGACTCCCTTGTACTGACTTTTGTTTGGCAAAAGCCCTCTCCTATAAGCCATCAGGTACCAACTCACCTTTTAAATAGATTAAAACGAACAAAATGAATTTCAATAGAGAGAAGTGTAAGGTACTACACTTGGGCAAAAAAAAATAAAACGCACAAATGTAATGTGCTTGACTACAGTACATGTGAAATGGATCTAGGAGTCTTAGCTGACCACAACCTGAACACAAGTCAGGACTGTGATGCAGCAGCAAAGAAAGTCAATGTGATTCTGGACTGCACCAATAGGAGTATAATATCTAGGTCAAGAGAAGTGATACTGCCACTCTATTTTGCTTTGTTCAGACCCCATCTGGAATCTTGTGTCCAGTTCTGGGCACCACAGTTCAGGAAGATATTGACAAGCTGGAATGTATCCAGAGGAAATGACCAAAATGGCAGAAGGCCTGCAAACCATGAAGATGTATGAGGAGAGGCTTACGGAGCTGGGCATGTTTAGCCTGGGGAAGTGAAGGTTAAGAAATGACATAATGGCTAGGTTTAAATATTTGAAGGGATGTTATATGGAGGTTGGAGCAAGTCTGTTTTCTGCTGCTCCAGAGACAACGACACGGAGCAATGGATTCAAACTCCAGGAAAAGAGATTCCATCTAAACAGCAGAAAGATCTTCCTGATGGTAAGAGCAGTTCAACGGTGGAATATGCTACCTTTGAGCATGGGGAAGTCTTCCTGCTTGGAGGTTTTTAAACAGAGGTTGGATGGTCATCTGTTGGAGTGCTTTGATTATGTATTCCTGCTTAGCAGAATGGGGTTGGACTCGATGGCCCTTGTGGTCTCTTCCAACTCTACAATTCTATGATTCTATGTGACACAGTTCCCTTGCATGGTTTGTTAATTTTTATTAATATAGCAGTGGCCACTCCTAGTTTTGCTCTTCTCCCCATTTTGGGGGCATTTTCAGCAGTCCATGTGACTCTCATGCCAGCTCAGAACTGTCCAAGCTGCCTTCTCCTCCTCGAAACAATGACAAACAACAGAAATTTTTGCCTTGTTGATAAACACACATTTAAAAAACTGACATCAAAGCCGAATTGCTACAAAAATCAAATATGAAAACTACGGTATACCTACGCTGGGCCCTCAGTATCCACTGTGGTTTGGTTCCAGGATCTCTTGTGGCTACCAAAGTTCGTGGATGCTCAAGTCCCATTACGTGCAGTAGTGTAGGAAAATGGTGTCCCTTATATAAAATGGGACTCACAATGTTGTGGCTGCAGTATCAGCATTTAACCACTGGGCCACCAGGGCTCCATTCTGATCATGATCCTGTACAGTTACAAGACAAGGGATGTCATGTTGAGGAGGAAGCAGGCTTGTTCTCTGCCATTCCAGAGACCAGGATAAGGAGCAATGGATTCAAGCTGCAGGAAAGGAGATTCCACCTGAACCTCAGGAAGAACTTCCTGACGGTCAGAGCTGTCCGGCAGTGGAATGCTACTGCCTCGGAGTGTGGTGGAGTCTCCCTCTTTGGAGGTTTTTAAGCAGAGGCTGGATGGCCATCTGTTGAGAATGCTTTGATGGGTGTTCCTACATAGCAGGGGGTTGGACTTGATGGCCTCTGGGGTCTCTTCCAGCTCTATGATTCTAAGACCCATTTGTGTGAGGGCACTCAAAGAACCGTAGTTACAGGCTTCTCGCACTTATCTGACCAGTTAGGGGATGGAGCACTGTCAGAGAACAGGACTGATTGAAAAGCGGAATCGACGTACGGTACCATAGGGAGCATGAAGGACTTATGGAGGCTCACGCTGCTTGCAAATTCTCTCAGCCAGCTTAGAGCCCGTTTTCCCCCATCTCAACTCACTTTGCAAACAGCACACACGTGCCAGTGGTTCCCAGCAAGCATCTATGGGCAAGAATAACTGATGAAAGAGCAGAACCCTAGCTTAGGGAGCCGGGTATGTTTAGCCTGGAGAAGAGAAAATTAAGAAGTGACACGATACTATGTTTAAATATTTGAAGGAATGTCATATGGAGGATGGAGCAAGCCTGTCTTCTGCTGCTCTAGAGACTAGGACACGGAGCAATGGCTTCAAACTTCAGGAAAAGAGATTCCACCCAAACATTAAAAAGATCCTCTTGACAGTAAGAGCAGTCTGATAGTGGAATATGCTGCCTGGGAGCATGATGGAATTTCCTTCTTTGGAGGTTTTTAAACAGAGGCTGGATGGCCATCTGCTGAGAAAGCTTTGATGGTGTATTCCTGCATGGCAGAATGGGGTTGGACTCAGTGGCTATTGGAGTCTCTTCCAACTCTACAATTCTATTAATTAATGGAATTTGTTCCTGGTTCAGCCACATCAAAAGAATGAATCGTCAGATAAAGGGACATCAAAAGATGGGGGCTCCCTGTACAGGTAATCAACCAGTTCTTCTTCAGTCTTGGCTTTTTGTCTCAGTCTTCTTTTTTTAAAAAAATTTTCATATTGCTGATTTTCTTCATATTCCCAATTGTGGGGCAAAACCCTCAATTTCTGGCCTATCATTCCCTTCACCTGTATGGCCCTAACACACAAAGCTACCTGCTGTCTGTAGACTGTGGGTAGGAATGTGATGAATCCTGAGATGGGGGTGCTTAGCAATGGAGACACACTAGCAATCCAGAGGGTTCAAATTGATTGGCTGGTGCAAATGGAACCCAGGCTAGCCAGAGGGAGGGACTAGATGGAAGGAGTCAGTAACTCAAAAGACAGAGAGTTGAGGGTCAGAAGAAGAGTATAGAGAGAGCTTGGAGTTGAGAGAGAATGAAAGATCCATCTGAGAAAGTGTGTGAGAGAAAAAGGAAAGTGTTGGTTGGTTGAAATATACAAGTGTTGTGCTGTTTGCGAATCCTTAATTTACCAACTACCTGTTACCCTGACATTGTATTAAATAAAGATTGGTTTATATTTTTATAAAGAGCAGTTTCAAGAGAGTGCCTCTGTGGTCTGGTTTTGGGTGTACACACTACCAACAGTGACACAGTCATTGGATAAATACCTCCATGCTTTGCCCTATATCTGAAAGGGTGCAGATTTAGGGAAAGCGGTAGAGGGAGAGAGGTCTACTGCAAATAAAAGGTTAAGAACTACTGCTTTCTTTTGTATATGTTGTTGTTGTCGTGTGTTATTTCTGACTCATGATGACTCTATCACAGGGTTTTCTGGGGGCCTAGTGTGTGTGACGTGCCCAAGGTCACACAGTGGGTTTCCATGGCTGAGCAGGAAATCGAACCCTGATCTTCAGGGTCGTAGTCCAGCACTCAGGCTTCTTCACCACACTGGCTCTCTTTGTAGGATGTTACCTTACTGTAAATTCTATCAAACTTGTCTTCACTAATTTAACTTTTAAATCTTATATTTGTCTCTCTGTGTGTAAATGGACAAGTATTTCATACATAAAATAATTAGAAAGGAACTATTAACATACTTCTGCATCTCAGCTCTCATTTCTAAACCACTCTTCATTTTTTTTTTCCTTGTTGAGAGTACAGTCAGATTGTGGTGGGCCTCTTTTTATGGGTGGCTAGACGAAATAACAGCTGGCTACTAAGTGCAGCCAGTCCCAATTTGTTGATCGCAGTCACATTACTCCTATCTTCAAGGCCACTGGAACTGATTCCAATTACAGTTGCCTCTCCACATCTGCTAGGGTTAGGCGTGCAAGATCCTTGCAGAAGTGGAAAAATTGCAAATATCAAAATGTGTGTGTGTCTGTGGGATGGGGGCCAAGGCACGGTGAGAAGAATGGACGCCCTGGGTATAAATCAGGTCAGGGAAAAGAGAGGGAAAGGGGGTGGGTTGGCATAATGGCCTTATATTTCCTCTCTCTTTGTCATCTCCTTTCTTGGGTGTGTGGAGAGCATCGTGAGAGGGTTTGTGGTGCTGAAAAATCAGGCTGCGAGCCCTCCTTAGCTGGCCAGGCAGTGGCTGGCAGAGGTTCAGAACTGGGTTTTTAAAGGGCTGAGCAGCCTGTTCAGAGCCACTGAGAGGGAAAGTTCCCCCCAGAAAAGAAGGGTCTGAGGTAGGGGGAAAGGTTGGAGAAACTCACAAATAATCAAATCCGTGAAAGTAAAACTCACAAATGTGGAGGGCCAACTGTAGTTCCAATACACAGAGGGTCCAGTCACAAGAATCCAGTCAGCTTCTCCATGAGAAAATAATCTTTTCATCTCCATGATTCATATTACTCTGCTTTATACTTAACACCAAGGCCAGATTAACATAACTTGGTCACAGAAGAAGTTTCAAAGACAAGGCCCTCTTTGTGCCCATGAGTGATTTCTCCCAGGAGAGATGGTATATAAATTATGGAACGGAATTAATAAATAATACTAAACAAATTACAAAGTAATAGAGAAAGCAGCATGAATATTTTAATGTGTGAACTGGTTTTCAGATCCTGCAACCTTAGTGAGGCTAACAGCCTGATTCTAACATATTATTTACCTAAGTACAGTCCTGCCTCCACATTTGCAGGTTTGAAAATTTGATTATTCATGAGGCCTTGCTTGCCTTTCTCCCTTCTCCTCCTCCCATCCCCTTGCATTCCCACCCCTGGCTTGTGAGGCCTGTCTTCAAAATTTTTCCTTTTGGGTGATCAAAGCCCCTCCATTGCTGGAGGCACAACGTTCTGCTCTCTTTGCCCTTCCCCCTCCCCTTTGGGAAGAATCTCCTTTCTTAAGATGGTGACCGAAGTAGCTTGAATGCCAGAATTCAGTGCTCTGCTCTTCTCCATCTGAGGGAAAAGTACAAGTAAGCACTTTACCTTGTCCTTTTTCTTCCCCAGAGGCAAGAGAATGGGAGAGGGATAATGGGAGGGAGAGTTTTTCCACTTTCTGAGCACCCTAGCTCTTGGGAATGTGGAGCGGCCACAATAACATACAAAATACTGATGGTTCAGGAAGTGACTATAAAAGAAGAGGAAGCAGGTACACCTGTTCCTTTTTCCACCATACTCCAGTAAGACAGGCCTGGAATAATTGCAACGACTCAGCTGACAACGACAATTTGGCCCTGGTTAGCAGTCAACAGCCAACAAACATTTCCTTAAGTGCAGTCTTTAACCCTTTCACCAATTTACCTGATGTTTCTTGACCATCTTCCATTTCTCTCTCTGTCCAAAAAGTGACAAATCCATTTTCCCTCTCTGGACACCTGGCTCCTTCCACCAATCGCCTGACTGGTTCTTCATTCGCACGCTTCCAACCATCAGCTCCTGCAAAAGGAAAAAAACACTAAAACCATCAGAGCAGGTCTTTCCTGTTTTGGGCACCAATTCAAGAAGGATATTGACAAGCTGGAATGTGTCCAGAGGAGGACAAACAAAATGGTAGAAGACCTGGAAACCATGCCCTATCAGGAGTGGCTATATTTAGCCACTGGATATGCTTAGCTAGGAGAAGAGAAGGGTAAGAGGCGATATGATAACCATGTTTAAACATTTGAGCAGATGTTATATGGAAGGAGAAGCAAGCTTCTTTTCTGCTACTGCAGAGACTAGGATATAGAACAATGAATTCAAGTACAGGACAAGACATTCCATCTAAATATTAGGAAGAGCTTTCTGACAGTAAGAGCAGTTGGACGGTGGAATACGCTGCTTCAGTATGTGGTGGAGTCTCATCTGGAGGTTTTTAAAACAGATACTGGATCATCATCTGTCAGGAGTATTCTGATTGCATATACCTACATGGCGGGGGATTGGACTGGATGGTCCCTGTGGTCTCTTCCAAATCTATGATTCCATCATCTCCAGAACTGCTCAGCTTTTCCCTTTTCTTTCCCAGAACAACTGGCCAGGTGGATGCAGCCATTCCTTCCAACCCCTCCCTCCCCCCTCCTTCCCTCTAGAACAACTGGCCTCTTTTTGCATCTTTAGGTGATCAAATGGAAGCAGCTAGAGTCTGCTTTACAGCAGGAGGAAATGACTGAAACCCTTGGCTGGCCCCATTCCCTTGTCATAATTCAATCTTTCATTTCTAATGGTGATTGGAGGTACATTAGGCCTTCTGGGTGAGGATGATTCTTGAGGAGGCAGTTGTCCACTATATGGTTTGTGCTTAACAGCACAACTGAACCTGACAGCATCCACTGTTGCCTTGACCAAGGTCTGTTAGTGAAGGACTTCCCAGCAGGAGATTCCAGAAACCATTCAGACAGGAAGAGGACAACTCAGCCCTCATTTTCAGACCTTATTTTTTTTAAGGAAAATTTTTTTTAGTACCCGGTCAAGGCAAAATGCATACGAAGGAGGGGGAGTGAAGGGAGGGGTCATGCAAGGTTTCCCTCAACTTCAATTCAGTTTTGCCTGGGTGGGGAGAACTCCCCGCAGAGGCAAAATGCATAGGAAAGGCAGGGGGACAAAAGGAGTACTTGCATGATGATTCTCCCTTTCCCTCTTTCCCCTTGAACAAGTCTCATTCCCTCAGCCTCAGATGGAAGCCATGGCACACACACCCTCCGAACAAATCTTACCAAGAAATCTAAACTATAAACCAGAGTTGAATTGCAGGCGTTTAAGAACAGCAAGTGAGAAGGGGGAGAATGGTTTCTGGAAGATAGGAGCTACTGAGCCCTTTGCAAAAAAGGGGTGGGGAAGCAGCAAAAAGGGGTCTGGAGGTTGCTCTTTTTCTTTCTAGGCCCCCCTCTTCTTCCTTCATTTTCTTTTTCTGTCTCCCTAGCAATGTGGCGAAGGCTGAGCAGAAACAAGCACAACAGCCCCCATCTGTAAGGAGGAAAAGGAGCAAGTAGTAACTCTGGAAAAAACTGAACCCTCCTCTCCTTTCTCTTCAGGCTGGGAGAGGGAAGAAAGCGTACCTCCATTCCACTCCTTCCCCGCCACAAACAGAAACCAATGGAGTTTTGCAGATACCTCACCTCATGCATTTCCCCCCACCATCTCCAAACACCTTGGCTGAGCTGGAGCCAACTGACTGTAGTGGGGAGAGCTGGGAACATGCTCTGTGCCACAGCACAGGCAATTCCTTATCCCCCCCTCCCGTCCCACAGGTAGTTGGCTCCAGGACAAAGTCCTTGCCAAAGAAGGAGGGGCTGCGGTAAGGTAGGCTCTTCCTCTCTTAAAGGGGCTGCCGATGTTTTTTCACTCAAAAGCCTCACTCTTCAAGTCAGTTCTTTAGGGTAGCACAGCTGTGCTGTCCTGGTCTGTTACACTATAAAAAGGAAGGGTGGTGGTGGAAGAAATCTAGCAGTACCTTTAAGACTGATTTATTTTAGTACTGTATGAGCTTTTCCGGATGGGAACCCACTTCCTCAGATGAAACAAAGGAGTGATATATAATTAAAGAATCAGTTTATTAAGCACATTTAGAAAGTTACAGGAGTGGGATAGACTGCAACAGGCCCCATGAAGACGCAAATCCTGAACCCTCTCCTCTGCGTTCAGTGTGAGTGCTCCTTTTGTGCCCCCGCTTTCCTATGCATTTAGGCCCGGCAGGCGTTGCTTGTATTTACTAGTAGTAAAAGATGCACCACATTGTCAGAAGGCATTTTTTTAGAAAAAAGTGTGTCTTATATGCCAGCAAATACAGTAAACCTTGACAATCTTACTTTTGGGAGAAATAATCCACAAGGCCTGGTGAGTTTCTTGTCTCTGTTACTAGAAAAAGCAGTTATGTTATGCCACTATGTCACACAGATTATAACTTAATAATGTTTTTAAGAAAGAAAGAGACTTACCCAAAGAGGACACAACCTCCAAGATCTCTTCCATGACTTCCTGATGCAAAGTCCTTTGGTCTGGATCCAGAAGGGCCCACTCCTCCTCGCTGAAATACACCGCCACCTCTTTGAAGATGGCCTAGACAAAAAAAACTTATCTGTGAGCAGGAAATGGGAACGACAGTCAGAAAATCAATTGGTTCTGGTGGCCTATCTAAAAAAGCAGCTAAAAAAACAATGGGGTTTTAGGCTATATCAAGAAGACTATAGTGTCTAGTAAATAGCCTGGAAACCATGCCCCCCTACGAGGAGCAGCTTAGAGAGTTGGGAATGTTTACTCTGGAGGAGAGAAGGTTAAGACATGACTGGATAGCCATGTTTAAATATTTGAAGGGATATCACATCATAGATCAGTGGTTCTCAACCTGTGGGTCCCCAGATGTTCGTGGACTTCAGCTCCCAGAAGCCCTGAGCATTGACCATAGTGGCTGGGGCTTCTGGGAGTTGAAGTCCACTAACATCTGGGGACCCACAGGTTGAGAACCACTGTCATAGATGGAGTAAACTTATTTTCTGCTGCCCCATAGACTAAGACACGGAGCAATAGATTCAAACTACAGGGCAAGAGATTCCATCTAAACATTACGAAAACTTCCTGATGGTAAGAGCAGTTCAACAGTGGAATGCACTGCTTTGGAGTGTGATGGAATCTCCTTTTTTGGAATTTCTTAAATAGACGCTAGATGGCCCTTTGTTTGGAATGCTTTGGTGGTGTATTCCTGCATGGCAGGGGAGTGGACTCAGTGGTCCTTGCTCTTCCAGCTCTAAGATTCTGTGATTTAAATCTTTACACGTGGACTTCACTATGGGTGTCCTGGATGAAAAGAGAGTAAAACAGCAGAATTCTGTCAAGGCTATGGAAATGTGCAGTGGAAAAACAGGAAGCCAACCTGACCCCTTCTTGGCCCACCAGGGACCCTGGTGCCTACCTGATCTGCTGTCATAGGAGCTGTGCTGAGTACATCAAAATGAAGAGATAAGCGAGGATATATTGGTTCTGCTCCGCCTTCTGTTGGAACAGAAAAGGCAAGGGGGTGTTACTGACCTTTGGTTCAGTCTTTCCATTCTCTCTCTCTTTTTTTAATTTTTATTATTATGAAGAAATACAAACAATACGTAACAGAATAAAACAAAAACACCATGTGAATAACATAAATGTGAAAAAGAAAAAAATTACAACACAAGCAGCTTACATTATTATTTCTCTCCAGATCCTTTAACATCATATACTTATTCAATAAATTATATATCATATTGATTATATATTTTTATTTCATGTATCTAAATCTCAATCTCCTTGTACTCATTATTGCTATAATAATTTCATTCTTAAGTCTATTCTTTTCAACTATATTTAACTTATTGTTAATACTATACGTGATCCTGTTATTAACCATAAACTCTAACTCTAAATGTGAGCCCATTCCCAGAGCCAATTATATTTCAGATTACTCTGCTTTCCAAAACTGTAATTCTTCTTGTGGAGGTGTGATGCTTCCCTCTTTCATTAAAGCCTTTTCCACAAATACCTTCCATACTGCTTCAAAGTCATTCGTTTTCATTATCTTTCCACACTTTCAAATGCAGAACAAACATTAACATATATACCCAAGTTACAGGAAGTAGCACTAAATGCAAGGTAATCTTGGGTCAGCCGGTGTAGCAAATAATCTGAGAAATATATGCAAAGTGAGTCAGGAAGGAAGAAACAGCAAGTTAAAAGGTCAGGAAGAAATGAATGGTCAAAGATTTTTAATTTACTGAAGAAAAGAGTTGAAATGAAGGTGAAAAGGGAAAGCAATGGAGTTAATGGAGAAGAAAGGATGGACCAAGCCTGTTTTCTGCTGCTCAAGGGACTAGGGCATGGAACAACGGACTCAAAGTATAAGAAGAGAGATTCTATATAAACATTAGGAAAAATCTTCCTGCTGATAAGAGCTATTTGACAATGGAATATGCTGCCATCTGTCAGAAATGCTTTGATGGTGTATACCTGCATTGCAGGAGGTTGGACTCTTGGGTTCTCTTCCAGTTCTAAGATTCTATGAATCAGGATTAGAAACTCATATTTAAAAACAAAAACAAATGCTAGGTCACCACCTGGCTTATGCTGAGAACCTACTTTTATATGACAGGTAGGAGAGAAATCTCCTTCTGTCAGTCTTAGATGTAGTCTAAGTCTCTTCTCCCCAACTCATCAACACACCAAAAACCTTTCCTCCCCTCTATTTGCCCGCTCCTTGGACAGGGAAAAACCTGGAACACAGACTATATTGCTAGCTGACATGTGGCAACAGTATCGGTCGTGATATTGGTACTCTGCTTTGGTATACAAGCGTGGAGGGAAGGAAGGGCTTTCTGACTGTCAACTGGTGATACAGGTGGTGTTCCAAGCTCTTCCCTGCCCAGGGAGGGGGTAAGTGCTGGGCTCAGATTCTTAGGCTCTCTGAGAGCCAGCAGACAAATTAATCCCTTTTTCTGATAAGCTATCTTTTATATATGTGCTGGTTAGGACAGACAAAATAGCTGAGGTGCCCAGGCCAGAAATTCTAGTCTTCTTGTTGTGACTTGCTCTCAAACTGGCTTTGACTGAAGGCAAGTCTGTGAATTAAAGACCTCCAAGTCACCCTGGCATCCACAGCCCTGCTTAGGTCCTGCCAACTCCAGACTGTGGCTTCCTGGATGGACCCTAAGCAGACTCAAAAAGAGTCGACCAAACAGCAAAAGCGTCCCTCAGTCCTTACTTGTGGAAATGGACATTCCGGTCCCATCCGGCATGATCTGTTGCAGCAGCCAGTTGGCTGTGGAAGGAGACTTTGCCAACACAGCGGCCTCTTCTGCAAACAAGTCTACCTTCTAAAGAAATGCCAAAGAAACACAGAGAAGAAAATTAATGGGAAAAATAATTAAAAGGAAAAGAAAAAAAATGCTAGCGAAGAGATTGGGATCTATTTCCTTCAAAATGGAGCATTCCTGCCTCTTCCAAAGAGTCAGGATAAAGCTCCCTCACCTGCCGCTTTGGCTGCGTCCTCTCCTCTGCCTGGCTCAGGAGGAAGCCCTCTGCCAGGGCCACCGCCTGGGAGCTGCTCTCTGGGCCACACTCTCTCACCCAGCTCTCCATCTCGGGGGGAAGGACAGCCAGGAGCTGCTCCAGGACCACCAGGTCCAGCATCTGAGCCTTGCTGTGCCGCTCGGGCTTCAGCCACAGGCGGCAGAGATTGTGGAGGCGGCTGCAAAGCTCCCGAGGCCCCGAGGCCTCCCTGTAGCAGAACTGCCTGAAGCGCCGGGGCTCTGCCTCCGGACTGAAGGGCTCCCCGGCCAGGCTCCGCTCCTCCTCCTCCTCCTCCTCCCCCCGGGGCCCCCTTCCCCAGGGCCCCCCTCCGCCCCCGGCCTGAACAGGAGGAGGAGGAGAAGGAGGAGGGCCCTCCCTGGACTCGGGGGCCCCGCAGAAGCCCCTCTTTGCCCCCTGGGAGCGGCTCCTCCAGGGAAGCTCCAGCGGGGCCAGGAGAGCCATCGCCCCTCCGGTGGGGAAAAAGCCACCAGCCTCTCCTAAGGACAGGGCCCCCCCCCCCGGCGCCTCCCCTCCCGGCTTTATGGGCCCTTCGGGGGGAGAGGCGGTGCTTTAAACTCAAATCCACGAGGGAAAATGGCTCCTCCCCCTGAACGAGAGGCAACAACTCCCAGAACCAGAGAGAAACTTGGAACGAGCTTCCGGCTGGAAGGGGCGGGACCTTGCATGCCGGCGGCCCTTTCCTTCCTCTCTAGGAATCCGCCTCACTCAGTTTAACCCTTAGAAAGCAGAGTTTCTCCCTCTAGGAAAGCTAAGCTGCTCTTTGTTCCTGGCGGCCTTTTCTTGTCCTCTAGCTCCCCCTGCAGGTTGGCAGGATCAGCCACTTTCTAGCCCTTTTACTTTCATAGTCAGGGGTCTAAATCAGAGGGGTTGAACTCACTTTCATCTTGGGCCGCATCAGCATTATGATTGCCCTCAAAGGGCCAGTTGTATCTGTAGGACGATATGAAGATATAAATATATTTATATATAAAAGCCTTTCTCTGTGCGCCCTACAGCCGCCCAGACTCTCTCTGTGCCTCTTGCTGCTCCCCCTCTCCCCTGTGGCTCTTTCTGCCCCCCTGCCCCTTTCTGTACCTGGAGAGCCTGATCCCCACATTGCAGCCCCCTGGATGCTGGTATTCTGGAGAGGAGCCCAGCAGCCGGCACTTGCAATCTACTTCTACTCCTGACGGCTCCTCTGTCTAATTCTTGCGAGCTGCACAGAGCATTGCCATGGTAACCCACAGCCAAGAGTTGGACAGAGGAGCAGTCAGAAGTAGAAGTGGATCACGAGTGCTGGCTGCTGGGCCTGTCTTCATCAGAATACTGGCAGCTGCAGGCCCTCAATGTGGGGATTTATCTCACCAGATGGGAGGAGTGCTGTAGCTCCAGGAGAGCTGCAAGGGTGACCTGCTGGGCTGCATTTGGCCCGTGGGCCTTGTGTTTGACACATACAGTCTAAATGAACAAAAGCTTTTGGGAGGTTTAGTCTAATACTGGCTTACAATTTTGTAAGATTTGATTACATGTACTCCTCAGTTTGCTTTATATTGTATTTTTTCTATTTTTATCTGATTTGTTTTACAATTGCATGCTATATTTTTTTTTGTATATACATACTATATATTTTGTTATACGCCTTTTGATAGGAACCAGTTTTTCTTTAACTTGTAAACAGACCACAATAGCCATCCAGTCTGACTCCCTTCTGCCATGCAGGAATAGAAAATCAAAGCCCTCCCAACAGATAGCCATCCCAATTCTGTTTAAAAACCTCTATACCTGGCAGCACTCTGAGGCAATGTATTTGTCTGTCAGATAGGTCTTACTCCTCAGGATGGTCTTCCGAATAATGAGGTGGAATCTCTTTTCCTGAAGGTTGAAACCACTCCCCCGTGTCCTAGTCCCTGGTGCAGCAGAAAACAGGCTTGCTCCATCCTCCATGTGACATCCCTTCGAATATTTAAACATGGCTATGATTTCATGTCTCTTCTCCAGCCTAAACATACCCAGCTCCCTAAGCCATACCTCATAAGCACATAGTTTTCAGGCCTTCAACCATTTTGGTCACCCTCCTCTGGACACCTCCCAGTTTGTCAATACCCTTCTTCAACTGTGGTGCCCAGAACTGGACACACATTCCAGGTGGGGTCTGGCCAGGGTAGAATGGAGTGTTTCTTCCCTCAACCTAGACACTATAGTCCTATAGATGCAGCCTAGAATACCTGTTTGTAATTTCTGTATGCTAAATGCAATGTTTTTTGTCATAGGAATGCCTAAATATCTAAAGCCAGAAAAACTAATTCATAAATTATATATTCTCTTCAGTTTTAATTGGTCTTTACTCATATTTAAATATCGTAATTTATTTGAAATCCAGTGAAAAATCAGAAATGAGTTATTAGCACATGCTCTGTTCATTGTATTGGATTTTATCAGGCTGCAGAACTGTCACGAAAGTGGGAAAACTGCAAATAACCCTCTGGAGCTTCCCCTCTCCCATTCCTTGGCCCAGCAGACCCTGCGGTCGCAGAGGGCAGAAAAAAAGACCAGGTATGAGGCACAGAGACCACAAAGAGGAACAGAGGAGTTCTGTGGTTCTAACTACTTCCAGTTGCCATCTTGAGAAAGGTGGCCAATCAGCCACCATTACACAGAAGAATGTGCAGCCACACTGCAGAAAGTACACGCCTCCAGAAGTGGAAGGTTCTTTGCTCACCCAAAAGGAAAAAAAGTCCATTTTAAGCACAAGCCTCACAAGCCTGGGGGGAGGAATGCAAGGGAATGAGAGTAGGAAAAGAGGGAGAGGCAAGCACACACCTCACAAATAATCACATTCAGATGGTCAAACCTGCAAATGTGGAGGGAGGACTGTAATAAAATATCATCTGCTGTTGCATTTTCATATAATTTACTTAAAATTGAAGCACACTTTTTAGCCGCATTCATTTTTTTTAATAAAAGTTATATTAAATGAAAATGCTCACGGCAGTCAAAAGCCTTTAATGCATCCAGTGATGCTATAGCTATTAGGTTATTATCGCATCAACTCACATGGATTCTATTTAAAGCTCTTCTTATGGAGCTAGAATCCTAACCAGCAGATAGCATGTTTGATTTGGGCATATACATATCATCATGAATTTATTTAATCTTTGAGCAAGAATTGAAGAAAATATTGTTTTGGCCCTGATTAAATACTGTAGCATTGTAAGTTTATATGGTGATTATAGGCTAGCAGTCACCCCTTGGATTTACCAAAAGTGCTAGTTTTGTTCTTTTCAAAGAATCTGGTATTTTTCCTGCCAAGAGTATTTCATTAAATAATTTGTGGGATCAAATCATCAGCAAATGTTTTGTAAAAATGTTTGTTGTGGGATGTGGTGATTAATCAAGTTTCAAATTGTTAACTGCATTCTTTATTTCTTCACAAGTTATAGAAGCGTTTAATATGTGTTTATGTAAATTATAGATCAGGTTAATTGGAAGTTTCTTCACAATACCTTCTATGTTCATATTTCTATTTCTGAAGAACAGAGATCAGCACAGAATTCCTTGAAAGCATCAATTCTTTCATTTGGGTTTCTAATAAATTGGTCACTTTGGTCTTTAATCAAGCTTAAAACTCTTTTAGTTAATTTTGTATTGCATTAGATAGTAATTTTGTATTATTATTACTAAATTCATAAGTCTTTTTTAAAATATGCTAAAGCAAAATATACTGCTTTCAATCATTCTGATCTTCTTTGCACAATTTAACTATTTTTCTCTTGAACTTTCCATAACAACATTTCCCCTAATTCATACTGCCCCAAAGGAAATCTGAAATTCAATTAGGTTTTGCGTTTAGTTCATTAAAGCGTTTCATACGTTGTTTTATTTCCCCATTAACTACTTGATGACATGGTATGTTCTGATATCAGTAAATGATCTATTGTAGAACAGCTGATGAGCCTGCCTGAGTAGTATGTCCGACAGGTGAGGGACCAGAGCACGGTCAGAAAATGGAACTGGCTGAGAAGCAGATGCCATGCACTGCACTGGAGGGAGCATGAAGGACTTGGGGAGGCTTACTTGGGACCGAGCGACCCCCATGTGCTGCTTGCAGTCTCTTGGCTAGCTTATCGCCCCCCCACCTCCAGCTCACTTTGGAAGCAGCCTGTGCATGTCAGCAGTTCCAAGCGAGTCTCCGTAGGCAAGAAGAACTGATGGGAGTGGAACCCCCCCCCCATTTACTTAATGGAACTTGTCCTCAATTTGAAAGTGTCAAAAGAGCAAGTCATCAAATAAGAGGGCATCAAAAGGTGGGGGCTTCCCTGTAATCCTTTTCTTTGGGATGTAAAGTACTCCATGCATCCACTAAATTACATTTATGCATGAGAGAAAGTACTTCCTCCCGTCCCCACCCCCACTACCAGTTCTACCTACAGAATAAGAAAACTTTGCTTGTTTCTTCACTCACCACATAAACAGATCTAAATATGCATAATATTATCTTAATAGTCTCTTGTTGAATAATACTAAAATGCCAAATAACACAAAGATATTCATGAGAAACTCAGTAATCAGATTTAATTTAATCCTTAACTTCTTTACTGTGCAGTATCAGTTCCAAATATAAAACCAGCCCAGTCAGTGGCAGACTGAACATCCTCTCTCTGCCGTCAGCTTCTGGTCTTCATCCTCTGCCAGCTCTCAGTAGCTGATTGATTCATTTCCTCTCATCATGTTTGGTCTGCTGATCTAACACTGTCTGGAATTTTCACTTCCATTTTCTCAGAGATTTCAATCAGCTTTTCTTTTGTGGAAGCTACCAAAACTCCTTCGTTGCCCTGAACTGTGATTCTGAAAGGAAAGCATCATTTATACATAACACCTACCTCTCCAAAGGATCTTGTCAGTGGTCTTCGTTCAGATTTGTTTTTCTCTCATATTTTGAGGCCACATCTTGATAAACCGTGATTCTCTTTCCTTTATATGTCAAGTTCTTCATTGTTGCTCAAGGCTTTAAAAATTCATGTTGCAAACCCTGTTATTAGGTCTCCAGAATAATATTTAAGAGGCTGTTAAGACCGAGCCCTGTATGTTCTGCCAGTTCTATGAATTCTTTCTAGGTCCTCTTCAGTGAAAATAATATTAGCCTGTGTTTCCTTAAACTATGGCATGACTACTTCAGAGAAGTAAATTTAATTTCCCTCGTTTGGGAAACTGAGAATACTAATGTTCAAATGGCAATCTCTGTTTTCCTGATCCTCAAGCTTGTATTGTAATTCTCTAACCTTGTTTTGCAAGCCTTTTCTTTTTTTCATGTTTCAAATGCCAGTACTTCTGCTGTTTCATTGCACTCATCAACTCTTTTAATGGCTTCAACTCTTTAGCAAACCAGCCTGGAATTCTTGCTTTAATTGCCATAAACAGTTCTGTATTACATTTACCCCTCCCTCTACCACCTCTTCCATTTTTACCTCCTCTAGTGGCCATTTTACCTTCCCTGTGTCTCCCACCAATTTGGTCAACAAGGTTGCTTTCATCCTCCAGTACTGCCTCATCTCAATAATGTTTTGTTCCTGATCTATTGTGCCTTGGCACCTTTCTATTTTGTTTGCTAATTAATCACTGTCCTAATCTGTTTTATCTTTCTCTAAAGTTAGTTATTAAGCGGGGAGATACGATTATGCTTCCATCTCCAAGAGGGCAAACCACAGTCCTTCAAGCAGCTTTAGCTTTCTCCATGACAAGAATTCAGACCCCAGTAAGTGAAAAAAGTGAAAAGAGAGAATCTTCCTATTATAGCTCACTTCACACTATTTAAGACCAAATGTTTCATACATAGGTATGATGCTTGATGACAAGGGAGGCTTATTCTCTAAAATGCTTCCCATATTTTCTCAACTGCTTGAGTTGCTCAGTCCCAATTTGAGTCACAAATTAACAAGAACTTTTTATATGTTTTCATTTTCTATTTTGACAAATTCCTCTAACTATATTTGTTTTAATTTTTTAAAGGCACTTTGACTCTCAGTATTGAGAAAAAGGCAAAATATAAATGAATAGTTAATAAAAGTAATAGTAAGTTAGGTTTATCCTTTAAGTAAAATCTTTTCCACACTCCAAGCATTTAACTGGTTTCTTCCCTGTGTGAGCTGCTTGATGATGGAGGCAGGTCTTCCAGTTGATGGCGATGCCATCTGACTGAAACTGTTTCCAGACTCCAAGGACTGAAATGGTCTGTCATCTTTGTGAGTTGCTTGATGATGCTGAATGATGTGTTTTCCAGCTGAAGCTCTTTTCACACTCCAAGCACTGAAATGGTTTCTCGCCAGTATGAGTTTCTTGATGAGAAGTTAGATGTGGCTTCTGAGTGAAGTTCTTCCCACACACTAAGCATTTAAACGGTTTCTCTCCAGTGTGAACTGCCTGATGATAAGTGAGGCCAGTCTTCCATCTGAAACTCTTTCCACACTCCCAGCATTTAAATGGTTTCTCCCCTGTGTGGGCTGCTTGATGACGAGTGAGGCCTGTCTTCCAACTGAAACTTTTTCCACACTCCACGCACCTAAATGGTTTCTCTCCAGTGTGGGTTGCTTGATGACGAGTGAGGCCTGTCTTCCAACTGAAGCTTTTTCCACACTCCAAGCATTTAAATGGTTTCTCATCTGTGTGAGTTCCTTGATGACAAATGAGGTGTGACATTCGACAGAAACTTTTTCCACATTCTAAACATTTAAATGGTCTCTCTCCTGTGTGGATTGTTTGATGATAGGTGAGGTCTGTCTTCGAACTGAAGCCCTTTCCACACTCCAAACATTTAAATGGCTTCTCCCCAGTATGAGTTGCTTGATGAGAAGTTAAGTGTGGCTTCTGAGTGAAGTTCTTCCCACACACCAGGCACTTGAATGGTTTCTCTCCAGTGTGAACTGCTTGATGAGAAGTGAGGCCTGTCTTCCAACTGAAGCTCTTTCCACAATCCAAGCATTTAAATGGTTTCTCACCTGTGTGAGTTCCTTGATGATAAATAAGGTGTGATTTTTGAAAAAAGCTTTTTCCACAGTCTAAACATTTAAATGGTTTCTCACCTGTGTGGGTTGCTTGATGATGAGTGAGGCCTCTCTTCCACCTGAAGTTCTTTCCACACTCTAAGCACGGAAATGATTTCGTCCCAATATGAGTTGCTTGATGGCGAATGAGGTATGTCTTGCAAGAAAAGGTCTTTCCACATTCCAAACACTGAAATGGTTTCTTACCTGTGTGAGTTGCTTGGTGATTTGTGAGGCCTGTCTTCCAACCAAAGCTCTTTCCACACTCCAAGCATTTAAAGGGTTTCTCCTCCATGTGTGTTGCTTGATGAGAAGTTAGGTGTGACTTCTGACTGAAATGCTTTCCACACTCCAAGCATTCAAATGGTTTTTTCCCAGTATGTGTTACCTGATGAGAAGTTAGGTTTGATTTCTGACTGAAGCTCTTTCCACACTCCAAGCACTCAAACAGCTTCTTCCCAATATGAGTTGCTTGATGAGAAGTTAGGTTTGACTTCTGACTGAAGCGCTTTCCACACTCCAAGCACTCAAACGGTTTCTTCCCAGAGTGGGTTGCTTGATGAGAAATTAGGTTAGGCTTCTGAGTGAACATCTTCCCACAAACCAGGCACTGAAATGGTTTCTCCCCTGTGTGAACTGCTTGATGTAAAGTGAGGCTTCTCTTCCAACTGAAGCTTTTTCCACACTCCAAGCATTTAAATGGTTTCTTACCTGTGTGAATTATTTGATGACGAACAAGGTACTTCCTGCAGCTGAAGCTTTTTCCACAATCTGAACATTTAAATAGCTTCTCTCTTGTGTGAGTTGCTTGATGACATGTGAGGCTCTCCCTCCGAATGAAAGTCTTTCCACACTCCAAACATTTAAAATGTTTCTCCCCTGTGTGAGTTGCTTGATGAAAAATGAAGTGTGCTTTCCGCCTAAAGCTCTTTCCACACTCCAAGCATGTAAGTGGCTTCTCCAGTGTATGAATTGCTTGATGACAAACGAGGTATGCCTTCTGACTGAAGGACTTTCCACACTCCAAGCATTTAAACGGTCTCTCTCCTCTGTGAACTGCTTGATGAATAGTGAGGCATCTCTTCCAGCTGAAACTTTTTCCACACTCCGGGCACTTAAACGGTTTCTCCCCTGTGTGGGTCCTTTGATGACAGAAAAGGTATGACCTCGACTTGAAGCTCTTTCCACATGCCAAGCACTGAAATGGTTTCTCCCTTGCTTGACTTCTTCTGTGAGAAACCATACCCTTCCCAAAACTCAAGGTCCTTCCACACTCATCACCTTTGAAAGATTTATCTGTGTGACTTCTCTTGGGAAGACTGAAAATTGTTTTAAACCTGAAGATTCTTCCATGGTCAAACAAATCAAGTACATTCTTTTCTTCCTTTTGTGTTGTTTCTTGGGCTGGGATTCTACAAATCTCACTTCCGTGAGAAGCAAAGGCTATCTTCCCCCTCTTCTCTTGCACAACAATTTTTGCTCCTTGCTTTTCCTTCTGTTTACAAGCAGATTTTTCAAGCAAGGCCCTGTGTGGTTCTCCTTCATCCTCATTCACTTGTCCCTCTCCACCTGGAAATGAGGGAAACCAATGGTCAGAGCCCATGAGAGACACAGAGATTCAACTCAAAGGAATAACACAATTGGTTAACTGAGATCCATTTGTACTAATTGAAGCCTAGTCTCTCTACTGTCATTCCTGAGAGAGTAGCTCCCTGTAGTGTCTCTACAACTATTTTACTAAAAGGTGGGTGCTGTAAGGATGGCAACTTTAACAAATTTGTTATGGTTGCCAAACCCTCTCAACCACGCCATGACCTTTTAGTTCTTTCTTGAAGACTATATGCATGACCATGAATCCCTTAGTTCATTTCAAATCTTGTGCAAGCTGTTTCAGGAGCACTTCTGGCAATTATATGGGATACGACAGTTTTCAGCAGATTGAGTGGACTGTAATGTTGCTTTTCAGGGACCCTTGGAGAACTGATATTAGTCATGTGTGCAACTCCCAAAAACCACTGATGAGACAATGATTGTTTCAATTATCTTCTTTTAAAGTGTGGTGTATATTGTTGGAAAATTCTAGCATTCTCTCTCCCTGCATTCTTGTTCGAGGACAAATGGGACTTAGCTAGCATTGGGGTTCATTTTCTTTTGCGTGTCATAGCCTTTTGCCATCAGTCTTATCCTTTGTGTTATTTAAATGAATGGCTATGGTATCCCGACCATGAAACCCAGGACAGACCCTGGGATCACCGGCCTTACATAAAAGACCACACTTCTGTCTCTCCTCGCCATCTTGCTTCCAGTTCTTTCCCTCTGATCATGCTTCACTTTTCCACCAAGAAGATGGTGAGTTAAGTATGAAACTACTATCTTACCTAATCCTTTTGTTAGTTAGAATCTAGTCTCTCCAATGCATATATAACTTATTATGTAATATGTAACTTATTAGTAAATCTTTTAAAGTTTGAAACCTGAAACTGCCTGCCTTGTTGTGCTTTCCAAGTCAATCTCAGTTCAGGGGAGCCACACAGAGATTGCGACATGCTTTTTCTGCAACTCTCCTAAAGAAGGCTGGTTCCTAACAGTTTTAGCTTTCATACAATTTCCTCAAAGGACTAATACACCCTGGGAAACTCTAACTCCCAATATTTGACAGTTGCACAGCTAGAGATAAGAACAGAATCTGTTAGAAATATGAGCTGGTTAGGGTTTGTTACAGGTGATTAGAAAACAGGGCAGGGTGAGCAGTCTGAACTAACATAAAGTGGGGGGCGGGAAACGTCTGCAGAAGCCTAGTTAATTGATGTCTTTATATTATTCTCTGCTACTCTATGTCCCATAATTCTCAGACTTCTCTATCTGGATGGACTAAGCATCTGCCTTTTGTCACTCTACTCAGAGAAGAGGATGGTTCCTTTTTTGACAAGAGTTAAGATACAGTACTTACACTGAGCCAGCATGTTGTTGTGGTTTGAATGTTCAACTATGATCCTGGAAATCTAGTTCCATGTATATTGCTGTTGTGTGCTTTCAAGTTGTTTTTGACTTATGCTGATCCTAAGGTGACCCTATCACAGCGTTTTCTGGGGTTGAGAGTGTGTGATGTGCCCAAAATCACCCAGTGGGATTCCATGGCCAAGCGGGAAATGGAACTCTGGTTTCCAGGGTCACAGTCCAACACTCAGATCACTACATCACACTGGCTCTCTTTGAAGGAAGTTGACATGATGCAATATATAAAAACTGCTTTTTACTAATTTAAATTTTAACTTTATATTTGGGTGTCGAATGGATAAATATTCCATATATAAAATAATAAAAGGAAAG
Organism: Iguana delicatissima; assembly: GCA_948472985.1. Lineage (NCBI taxonomy): Eukaryota > Metazoa > Chordata > Lepidosauria > Squamata > Iguanidae > Iguana > Iguana delicatissima. The sequence goes on from CAOKZL010002165.1 coordinate 180,417, forward strand.
CTGTTTTCTTCATTGGAATAGTTCTGCATTTAAGGCCTCATTTCTAAACCAATCTTCTACTTCTACTTCTTCTTTTGTTTTTGCTTTTTTTTGTTTCGTTTTTTTCCATTGTTGAGAGTACAGTCAGACTGCTGTGGACCTGTTTTTACAGATGGCTAGAGGAAATAACAGTGGGTCCTGAGTGCAGCCAGTCCCAATTTGTTGACCCCAGTCGCATTATTCCTATCTTCAAGCCCATTGGAACTCATTCCCATTACAGCTGACCCTCCACATTCGCTAGGGTTAGGGATGCAAGACACTGGCAAAAGTGGAAAAATCACAAATAACAAAATTTGTGTGCATGTCTGTGGGAAGAGGGCTGAGGCAGGGTGGGGAGAATGGGTACCCTAGATACAAACCAGGTCAGGGAATGGAGAGGGAAAGGCAGCCCTATATTTCCTCTCTCTTGCTCATCTCATTCTGCATTGGGTGGGAGAGCACTGGGAGAGGGTTTGTGTTGCTGAGAAATCAGGCTGTGAGTTGTCCTTAGCTGGCCAGGCAGCTACTGATGGATGAGGAGGACCACCAGAGATGGATTTTTATAAGGCTGAGCAGCCTGTTCACAGCCACCAAAAGGGAAGGCTGCCCTCTGAAAAGAAGGGCCTGAAGTGGGATGAAAGGTTGGAGAAACTGTGGAAGTCAAACCCACAAATGCGGAGGAATTACTATAGTTTCAATACACAGAGAGCCTAGTTGCAAGAATCCAGTCAGCTCTCCGTAAGAAAATAATCTCTCCATCACCACAGTTCATGTTAGCTTGTTTTACTTTTAACACAAGGCCAGATTAACATGACTTGGCCACTGAAGTAAATGCGAGGCCCTCTTTAGGCCCATAAGTCAATTCTCCCAGGACAGATGGTGTAGAAATTAAGGTAAGGAAGGAATAAATAATACTAAACAAATTGCAAAGTAGAAGAGAGAGCAGGACGAACATTTCTAGGTCTTCAGTGACACACACCTTGATTATATCTCGTTTGGACTGTAATGAGCTCTATGTGGGGCTGCCTTTGGAAACTGTTCAGAAACTTCAGCAGGTTCAAACTACGGCAGTCAGAATGCTAACCGGGGCCAGTTACAGGGAGCATGTAACTCCCTTACTAAAACAGCCCCACTGGCTACCTGTTCATTTCCAGGCACAATTCAAAGTACTGGTTACGACCTATAAAGCTCTAAACGGGTTAAGTCCAGGCTATCTGAAAGATCTGATCTCCCTGTACAAACCAGCTACAGCCTTAAGATCTGCTGGGGAAGGCTTTCTCTCGGTCCCACCACTATCCCAGGCTCACCTAGCAACGACACGGAGAGAGCCTTCTCAGCGGCTGCTCCCACTCCGTGGAATGCTCTTCCATAGAAGGCTAGGCATACCCCTTCCCTGCTTCCCTTTCACTGGCAGGCGAAAACTTTTCTTTTCAAACAAGATGGGCAGCTTTATTAACTTGTTGTAATTGGCATATCATTTTAAGTGTTTTAATGATTTTATACCCTTTTAATTTTTTTAAACTGTTTTAAATGTTTTTAATGTATTTAATGTGTATATTTTGTTGGGTCCCAATTCCAGGAGAAAGGTGGCCTACAAATTAAATAAACAAACAAACAAACAAACAAACAAACAAAGTGGGAACTGGTTTTCAGGCCCTGCAGCCTTAGTGATGTACAGTCTTATTCTCACACATTTTCACTCAAGTAACACAAAACATGCTGCTTATTCAGGAAGTGACTGGGGAAAAAGAGAAGGCAGCTACACCTATCCCTTTCTACACACAGCCCAGTGAGAGAGGCCTGGAGCAACTGCAACAACTCAGCAGCCATTGATGACAACTTGGCCCTCATTAGCAGCCATCTGCTGACAAATGTTTTTCTAAGTGGAATTTTCAACGCTTTGGCCAGTTTACCTGATGTTTCTTCACCATCTTGTACTTCTCTCACTGTCCAAAAAGAGACAAATCCATTTTCCCTCTCTGGATATCTGTCTCCTTCCACTAACAGACTGACTGGTTCTTCTTTCACATAGTCCCAAATATCTGCTCCTGGAAAGGACAGAAACAATTGGTCAGAGCTCAAGAGAGAAACAAGGAATGAAATCAAAAGTAAATGTGATTGCTTGATTGTCAGGGAATGACAAAGCTGGAAGGGTTCCCTGCAGTCCAAGTCCCAAGTCCAGTTATGCCAGTCCTAGTAGATAGCTGTCCAACAGCACTTTAGGTAATTGGTTCCATTGCTGATTCACCCTTATTCTGATGTTCAGTCAAAGTCTACCCTTCTGTAACCTAAAACCATCAGAGTTGGTCCTTCCTGTTCTGGACACCACAATTGACAAGCTGGAATGTAGCCAGAGGATGGTGATCAAAATGGTAAAAGGTCTGGAAACCATGAAGTCCTGTGAAGAGCAGCTTAGGGCGCTGGGTATGTATTGCCTGGAGAAAAGAAAAAGGCTAAGAGGCCACATGATAGCTATATTTAAATATTTGAAAGGATGTCATATGAAAGATGGAGTCACCCACATTTTGGGGGTAATAGTGCTCTCTTTGCTCCTACTCCCTCTCCTCTGGGAGAAATCTCTTTTCTCAAGATGGTGACTGGAAGGAGATAGAATGCCATTGACTCACTACCACTCTTCTCCATCAGAGGGGAAAGTAACAATAAGCCCTTTACCTTCTCTTTTTTTGGTCAACCCCAGGGCTGCCAGGACAAGAAGTGGGGGAAGTGTGGGGGATTGAGGGGTAGAGTTATTCAAAGTTTTTTACATTTTCATGAGGGTTATGCAGCCAGAACCCTCACTAATGTGGAGGGGCCACTGTTACCCTGAAAACTGGGGGTATCTTGAAGACACCCAAACCAGGCTTCAAAAATTAAGGAACTAGCTGAGCTACCCAGCAAAACTTGCGAGGGCAAGGGATCTTTAACCCTATGTCTACGGGGTCAGAACCACGCAAGAGTCAGAGAAACAATATAAAATGTTTTTTTTTTAAAAAAACTAATGGACGGAGTCGCATACACACGTTATCAACTATTCTTGCAATCTTACAAGGGCTACAGAAATAAAGCTGGAAATAAGCGATCAATTGGGAGAAAAGGTATATGGACCCTAGTCTAGACGTCCTGGGAGAAGGAGGAGATTAGCGCAGGCTCAGTGTAAAGCACGAAGGGGAGGCGAGATCCTGGGCTGGACGAATGGCAGCAGCGGGGTCTCGTGGGAGTGGGGACGCGAGTCACGTTTGGCTCTCAGCAGCGTCTGAGAGGCTTAGATGGGAAGCTTCAGTAGCAGCAAAATGTGCCCTTATGTCCGGTGTAGGAGGCTCTCCAAAGAGGCTCCAAAAGTGGGGAATATTTATAGCCAATTTCTGTCCTCAGGTTGTGTATCGGCTAGCAAAGTATCATTAATGGGTGATAAGTGCGGAATATAATGTTAAGCAAATATCACAACCCCTGCTCGGTATTGTTTCTTACTAGGAAGTCCAGGTGCGTGATAGGTTTAAAATTCCAAATTGATAGGCTTTGATTGTCTCGCTTCGCACAGTTCACCAATGTAGCTTGGGGCTGTGACAGTGTCCAGGAGCAAGTCTATTGTGTCTGCCTAGGGATACGTGACTCAGAACAATAGGTCAGTCTTTTAGCATAAAGGACATTGTCTACGTTCCCATACAGCAGAGAGGGCAGTATTGTTTCTAGGAATTTCCAATTCAAAACCAATTCTGTTTTAACTGAAACTGACCTTTGCTAACCAATATCCAGGTTGGGGGAGCCAAGCCAATTGTAGGGGTTCTCTTTTAAGACTACTCTGGGGTGTAACACAGAAAATACTTATGGTCCAGGAACTGGCTGGGGAGGAAGAGAAAGCAGGTATACCTATTCCTTTCTACACCATGCCCCAGTGAGAGAGGCCTGGAGCAATTGCAATAACTCAGCAGCTATCAGTTATGACCTGGCCCTGCTTAGCAGCCATCAGCTGACAAACGTTTGTTTAAGTACAATCTTCAACCCTTTGACCAATTTACCTGATGTTTCCTGACCATCTTCTATTTCTCTCTTTGTCCAAAAAGTGGCAAATCCATTCTCCCTCTCTGGATAGCTGTCTCCTTCCACCAACAGACTGACTGGTTCTTCTTTCACATACTCCCAACCATCAGCTCCTGGAAAGACAGAAACAATTGATCAGGGCCCTAGAAAAAAGCAGACTCTGAAATCAAAGAGAAAACATGATTAGTTAATTGTCAAGGAATGATAGGGGGGAGAAGAGGACCCTGCAGTCCAATTCCCAGGCCCTGCTCTATGCAGGAATGCCATTTCTGGAATGCCAGTTCCCATTCCCATTCCAGGGATGCCACTTATGGCATTCCTAGTAGACGGCTGTCCAGCCTCTTTCTGAAAACATCTAAAGGATTACAACACACCAGCAATTTAGGTAAATGATTCCATTCCTTAACCACTCTTACCATAAAGAATTTTCTTCTGATGTCCAACCAAAATTTACTCTCCTGAAACTTAAAACCATTAGAGCTGGTCCTTCCAGTTCTCGGCACCACAATTCAAGAAGAATATGGACAAGCTGGAACATGGGCAGAATAAGAGAAGGCCTGGAAATCATGCCCTATGAGAAGAGGCTTAGGAAGATATGCTTAAATATTTGAAGGGATGTCACATGGAACAAAAAACAAATTTATTTTCCACTGCTTCAGAGACTAGGACACAGAGTAATAGATTCAAACTACAGGACAAGACATTCTACCTAAACATCAGGAAGAACTTCTTGATGGTAAGAGCAATTTGACAGTGGAATACGCTGCTGCCTCGGAGTACGGTGGAGTCTCTTTCTTTGAAGGTCTAAACAAGCTGGATGGCCATCTGTCGGGAGTGCTTTCATTGTGTTTACCTGCATGGCGGGGGTGGTGGAGGACTGGATGGCCCTCCTGTTCTCTTCCAACTCTATGATCCCTCTGGGACAGCAGAGAACAAACCTGCATCCTCCTCTCTGTGACAACCCTTTAGATATTTAAAAAGTTGGGCCACTCCACTCCTCGATCTCCTCTTCATCAGAATCCTCCTGAAGTTGTATCAATCTGAATAGGCCATTGGGGGAAGAAATGGGACTACAGAGCTTCTTCATTGGCTCCTCTGAGAGACGAGTAACATCCAGTCCCTGTTTTACCTCCTCCCTTAAATATAGCTATTGTAACAATTTCACAAGCTAACTGTGATGCGCAGGATAGCTCTGATTTATTTAATAACTAGTGTAGTTGCCCGGCGTTGCTCGGGATTTTATTTTCCTGTTAAGAACTCGCCAAACTGTCTTCTCCAGTATTTTGAGTTATCTACATACACAGTTTGGGTTCCTGAGGGAATACAGTCCTCCTCCTCCTTGCTGCTAGGCCTCATCTCCATAGCAACCGGCCTATTCCGCTACCTGAAACTTTTCTCTATGTTCTCCAATCCAGTCTGTATCCAAAGTTGTTAATGTACAGAGGTTGGGTTCCTGAGGGAATACGGTGTCTTCCTCCTTGCTGCTAGGCATCGTCTCCATAGCAACCAGCCTATTCTAGTAACTGTAACTTTCCCCCAAACTCCCCAATCTGATCTGCGTTGTCTGGCAATGCTGATCTACTACCTGGTTGTTGTTGTTTTTGGTTTGTTTTTTTTTGCTTTCTCTTGAATTTGTGCAATGGCTTTATGTTCTTCTGGAAGCATTTTTTGTTTTGAATTTCAACTTTAAGATTCCTTGCACATGGAATCCATACAATCTACCGTGTGGGGTGAAAAAACCTTGTAACTATGTTGTGTACGTCACTTTAATTTTTCTCACATACGCCGCCCAAACATCTTCTGGCATCTTTATTGCTGCTAGGCCTCATCTCCATAGCAACCGGCCTGAGGCCTAAGCGCTCTCTGCTGAGAATTCTAAAGGCCCCTCCCCAAACTGCCAGCCCCAGGATTCCATAGAATCTTCACAGCCAGCCAATCATATGAGGTCGTCTTATCTCACGCAGCCAATCATAGGAGGTCTTTGCCTGCCTGACGCAGATAAACAGACAAACTCACAGACAAACACTGACTTTGATATTGTAGATTAAGCAATTAAGCTAATAGGTTTCAAAAGCTTTATTACGGAACATCAAAGAAACAACCGCACGCCTTGGCACTGCAAAACTAAAGAAATACTGAATTTGCAGTCCCATACAAACCTTTACATTTTAAAATCAGCATGCTCTAACATCCCCTTTGAGGGTTTACCAAAACAATACTTTCCGTTCCCCTCCCATTTTCCCACTCAGCCTGCCGAAAGTCCGAACTTGCAGCCATGCCTGTTTACTCTCTTATCCCAAGCCATTACAACAACATTTCCATGTTCCCAGCTCACCCAGGCATCAACAGATCCCGTCATCCCCTCTGCACAGCAAAGCACGCAAACCCTAAAATAAAGTCAATTACCTAAAAATATGGCAGGGAAAGCTCAGCCAACCTTATGCTAGTAGATAAAATTTTCTCCCTCCATCCTTAAACGCATCGTCCCTTCTTTATTTTTGGGTCACAGAAGCACAGAATCAGAGTTAGAAGAGACCACAGGGGTCATCCATTTTAACCCCTTGCCATGCTGGCTACACAATCAAAGCACTCCTGACAGATGACCATTCAATCTCTGCTTAAAAACCTGCAAGGAAGAAGACTCCACCACACTTCCAGGCAGCGTACGCCACTGTCAAACTGCTCTTACTGTCAGTTCTTCCTAATGTTTAGATGGAATTGCTTTTCCTGAAGTTTGGTGCCATTGCTCCATGTCCTAATCTCTGGAGCAGCACAAAAGAAGTTTGCCCCATCTTCTATATAACATCCTTTTAAATACTGAAACATGGCTATCAAGTCACCTCAGTTTTTCTACATTGTAAGCCTGTGGGTAGGAAGTGCCTAGCTGGTTTCTCATCTCAAGTGAATCATAGCTGTTGAATGGTTGAATACACTGCCTTGGAGTGTGGTGGAATCTCCTTCTTTGGAAGTTTTTAAACATGGGGTAGACGGCATTCTTTCACGAATGTTTTGATTGCGTTCCCATGTGGCGGAGGATTCAAGTGGATGGCCCCTGTGGTCTCTTCCAACTCTATGATTCTATTGTCTCCACAATTGCTCAGCTTCTCTCTTCTTTTTCCAAGAAAGACTGACCGAGTGGCTATAGCCACCCTTTCCAACTACTTTCCTTCCCTCTACAACAGTGGGTCTCAACCTTTTCTTTACTGGGATACACTGTAAATAAAATTTCTTGTTGAGGACTCCCAAGACTAATTAGATTTGAATTTAAATATTGAAATACTTATTTATTACATGCTTCTGGAGATTGGGATTCAAATCACCACTCAGACACTGGGTGACCGAGGGCAAGTCACGTTCTCTGCTATTCAGCAAGGGGAAGCAAGTCAAATCCTTGGCCGGCCCTGTTCCCTTGGCACGATTCAATCTTTCACCTCTAATGGTGACTGCAGGTAGGCCAGGCCTTCTGGACAGCTCTAAAAGGCAGTTGTCCACCATATGGTCTGTGCTTAACAGCTTACTTGAACCTAACAGCATGCACTGTTGCCTTGACCAAGGTCTGTTAGTAAAGGACTTCCCAGCAGGTGATCCCAGAAACCACTCAGACAGGAAAGGGACAATTCAGTCCACTGGAATGTAGCAAGATGGCAAGCATTGAAACAAAAGTTTTGGTAACCCCTGCAAACACATTTGATCAACCATGAGAAGGAGGGAGCCTATATATGGCTTTTGGAAAAAGATATTTCTGTTACTACAAATTACATTCAGCCCTCCACAGTTGCTCGCATTAGGGGCTCAGGACCCCCAGAAAAAAATCACAAATATGGAAATGTGTGTGGGCGTGTGTCTGATGTACACATGTCTGTATGAAGAGGGCCAAAGCATGGTGGGGAGAGCAGCACCCAGCGTCCAAACCAAGGCAGGGAATGGGAGTAGACTGGCATGGTGGCCTCATACTTCCTCTCTCTCATCCATCTCCTTCCTTAAGAAGGGGGGGCATTGGGAGGTTTGTGGTGGTGAGAGATCAAGCTCTGAGCCATCCTTAGCTGATGAGGCAGCTGCTGGTGGAGGAGGAACAGAGGTGGGTTTTTAAAGGGCCACATGGCCTAATCACAGCCACGGAGAGGAAAGGTTCTCCAGAAAAAGAAGGGCTTGAGTGGGGGGACAGGGGTGGGAGAAACTCAGATGTAATCAAATCCATGAAAGTCACATCACAGATGTGGAGGGCGGACTGTACAAAACAAGCAGTTCCTGTTGACCCAAACCTAGGACTTCTCCCTATATTTTGTGACAACTGTGAGGCATTATATTATAAAGACACCCCTTTGTTTTCCTTTATTGAAAGACTGATAATAGTTTAGAACTGCGGGGGGGGGGGAACTGGACCACCTCTCAATTGAAGCCTGGTACGCAAACATTTGGGAAACAGCACTTACAGAAAAGCTGACATCTACTGTACAAGATCATAGAAATGATCAATCAGAACTTACCTTCTTTTCAACAAGACTTCCTTTTATTAATTTCATTAATAATTAATAATTAATGACTGCAGGGAGTTTCCACCTCCTCCATGGTCACATTTGGGCCTACAGAAGGACACTTTAGTTAAATGGTAAATCTATTGTTATTTTCTCAAGCTGTGAACCTATGATCCAAAGGTTTCGTATAATATGCAAGGCCTGGTGAGTTTCTTGTCTCTTTTGTTAAAAAAAAGTTATATCATGCCACTATGTTACTCCATTAATAACTTAATAAAAGTTTTTAATAAAGAAAGAGAGAGCCTTACGCAAAGAGGACACAATCTTCAAGATTTCTTCCATGACCTCCTGATGCAAGGCCCTTTGGTCTGGATCCAGCAGGGCCCACTCCTCCTTGCTGAAATGCACTGCCACCTCTTTGAAGATGGCCTGGATAAAGAAACATTATCTGTGAGCAGGAAATGGGGACCAAAGTCATAAAATCAGTTACCTATGGTGGCCTATTTAAGAAAGCACCTAAAAAAAGCCAAAACAATTCTAGGCTGCATCGAGAGGAGTATACTGTCTAGCAAAACACCTGGAAACCATGCACTGTGAGAAGCAGCTTAGGGAGCTGGATATGTTCACTCCAGAGGAGAGAAGGTTTAAGATGTGACATGACAGGCACGCTTAAATATTTGAGAGAATATCACATGGTAGATGGAGAAACTTTGTTTTCTGCTACTCCACAGACTAGGACACCAAGCAATGGATTCAAAGGAAAAGAGAATGCTTTGAGGGTGCATTCCTGAATGGGAGAATGGGGTATGACTTGATGGCCCATGTAGTCTCTTCCAGCTCTTGATGCTATGATTTAAATTTTTACACAGAGGCTTCACTGCAGGCATCTTGCATGAAAAAAACAGGAAAAGAACAAAGTTCTGTGAGGGCCATGGAGATGTGAAAGGGACACAGGAAGCCAATCTGACCCCTTCTTGGCCTGCCAGAGATTCTAGTGCCCACCTGATCTGGTGTTAAAGGAGTTGTGCTGAGTACATCAAAATGAAAAGGTTCTGCTCCATCTCCTGAAGGAATAGAAAAGGCAAGGGAGCGTTATTGCCCGTTGTTTCTATTTCTGGTTCAGTCTTTCCACACTCTTTCAAACCACAGAAAACATTACCATATATACCCAAGTAATGAATCAGGAAAGCACTGGAGTTAGTGGAGAAGAAAGTATAGAGCAAATTTGTATTCTACTGCTTCAGAGACTAGAACATGAAACAATAGCTTCAAACTTCAGGAAAAGAGATTCCATTAAATGTTAGGAAGAACTTCCTGACAGTAGAAGCAGTTTGACAGTGGAATACACTGCCTGGGAGTGTGGTGGAGTCTCCTTCTCTGGAGGTGTTTTAAACAGAGGCAGGATGGCTGTCTGTTGGGAGTGCCTTGATGGTCTATTCCTGCATGGGAGAATGAGGTTGGACTCGATGGCCCGTGTGGTCCCCTCCAACTCTATCACTGTATGAAACAGGAGTAAAGACACATGTTCAGAAAAACAAAATAGAACAAAGGATTTTATTGTTCCACCAGGGAAAAAATTCCCAAAGAAACCCATGAAGATCAGATTGCTGAGTGGGAAGGAATGTTGAGTGACTACTCCAGGAAACAGGAATGGGAGTATATGGGGGAAGAGGAAGGGAAAAGTAACCCTGCACTTAACTTTGCAACTTCTTGTTGCAGGCCACCAACAGCTTTTCCTACTTATATCCAACAGCTTCTTATAGCAGCCTTCAGTTGAAACCTACATCAGAGAACAAGGTCAGCAGAGACTTCTTGGGACTTTTCATTGCTATATAAAAGTGGAGGGGAAGAAGAGTTTTCTGGCTCCATCAGCTGGAGACATAGTCTGGGTTCGAAGCTCCTTCCTGCCCAAAGAGAGAGCAAGTGCTGGGCTTGGACTCTCAGCCAGTCTGGAGGCCAGAAGACAAACTGAACCCTTCCACTGATCCTTTATCACACATATATTTGCTGGCTGGGATATAGAAAATGGCTGAGGTGCCCCAGCCAGATACTCTCCGTATCTTGGTCCCATGAATTGCTCTTAAATTGGCTTTCACTGAAAGTAACTCTATGAATTAAAGACCTCCAAGTCATCCTGGTATCCACAGCCTTGCTCAGGTCCTGCCAACTCAGGGCTCTGGCTTCCCTGACTGACTGTAAGCAGACTCAAATGAAGTTGGCCGAGCAGTAAAAGCGCTCCTTACTTGTGGAGACGGACATTCCGGTCCCATCCTGCACCAGCCACTTGGGCGGCAGCGTCCACCTGGGGGCGGAAGAGACTTCTCCAGCACGGCGGCCTCTTCTCCAAAAAAGTCTGCCATCTGAAAAAATGCTAAAAAGAGAGAGGAAGGCAGAGAGACAGAGAGGGAAAGAGAAAAATGAATAGAAAAAAAAATAACTGGTCTCTGCCCTCATTCCCCATCTCCGGGGAGAGGAGGGCCAAGAACTGCTCCAGGACCACCAGGTCCAGCATCTGGGCCTTGCTGAGTCTCTCGGGCTTCAGCCACCACCGGCGGCAGAGGCCGGGGAGGCGGCGGCGGCAGAGCTCCCGGGGCCCCGCGGCCTCCCTACAGCTGAACGGCCTGAAGCGCCGGCGCTCTGCCTCCGGACCGAGACTCCCCGGCCAGGCTCGGCGGCGGCTCCTCCTCCTCCTCCCGGGCCCCCCTTCCGCCCCCGGCCTGAATAGGAGGAGGGGGGCCCTCCCTGGACTGGGACCCCCCAAAGAAGCCCCGCTTTCCCCCCCCGGGATCGGCTCCTCCAGGGAAGCCCCAGCGGGGCCACGAGAGCCATTGCCTCGTCGGGTAGAAAATAAATTACCAGCGCCTTCCCTCCCGGCTTTATAAGCCCTTCCTGGCGAGATGGGGACGCTTTAAACCCAAATCCAGGCCAGAAAATGGCTCCTCCCCCCGAATAAGAGGCAACCAGACTGGGAATCAGAGAGACGGAGGGGGTGAGGGAGAGGGCTCGGCCTCTTCCCGGAAGACCCCCACCCACAGGCGGAAGGGGCGGGACCTTAGCTGCCAGCGGCCATTTCCTTCCCCTCTAGGAATCCTCCTCACTTAATTTAACCCTCCCGCTGGCAACCGGAGGCGCTTCCTCTCCAGTCAGCCGCTTCCTTGTCCTCTGGCTCCCCCTGCAGGGCGGCGGGACCTGCTGCGTTCTAGTCATTTTCATTTAATAGTCGTGGGTCCAAATGACCAAAAGTTTTTGGGAGTTTTAGTTTAATACTCTCTTACAATAATGTAGGGTCTGATTAGATGTGGTTGTCAGTTTGCTTTCTATTATATTGTTTTATCTGGATAATTTGTTTTACAATTGTATGGTACAGCTTTTTTCTTTTCTGTTTGTCTGTATACATGTTAGTCCTTTTGGCAGGACTGTTTTTTGCTTGTTTAACATGTAGAGAGGCCACAAGGGCCATCCAGTCTGAGCCCCTTCTGCCATGCAGGAATAAAAAATCAAAGTCCAACAGCTGGCCATCCAGACTGTGCTTAAAAACCTCCAGAGGAGACTCTGCCGCACTCGAAGGCAGTGTATTCCACCGGAGAACAGCTCTTACCCTTTAGGAAGTTCTTCCTAATGTTGAGGTGGAATTGCTTTTCCTGAATGTTGAGGCCACTGCTCCATGTCCTGGACTCTGGAGCAGCAGAAAACAGGCTTCCTCCATATGGCATCTCTTCAAACATCTACACATGGCTATCATGTCACCTCTTAACCTTGACTTCTCCAGGCTAAACATACCCAGCTCCCTAAGCAGCTCTTTGGAGGGCTTCCTGCTTCCCAGGCCTTCATCCATTTTGCTCACCCTCCTCTGGACTGTTCCAGCTTGTCAATCTCCTCCCTGAACTGCGGGGCCCGGAACTAGACAGCACATTCCAGGTGGCGTCTGACAAAAGCAGAATAGAGTGGTATTGTCACTTCCCTCGACCTAGATACTACACGCCTATTGATGCAGCCGAGAATACTTTGTAATTCCAGTACATTAATGCAATCTTTTGTTATATCTCTAAAGCCAGAAAAACTAATAAGATATTCCCTCCAGTTCTAATTGATTTTCTTTAGACATATTTGTATTTACTATCATAATTTATTTTAAATCCAGTGACTACTATTTAGAGTCCTTAGCACATAACCGATGCGCTGTATTGGATTTTATACTACTAATATCATCTGCTTCTGCATTTTTGTATGATTTATTTATAACTGAAACACACTCACCATATTTAGTTGTTTTTTTGTTTTTGTTTTTACAAAAGTTCTACCAAATGAGTATGCTTAAGGAAGTCAAAAGCTTTTAATGCATCCAGTGATATTACACCTACCCAGTTACTATGGGAGCAACTCACATATATTTAAAGCTCTTCTTATACAGTTAGCATCCTAATTGAAACAAAGCAAGTTTACTCTCAGTGAATATATATAATTAAGAATTTATTTAATCTTTGAACAATAATTGATGTAAACATTGTTCTGGCCCTTATTAAATAGGTGATTATATAACAGTGATTATATAGTAGAATTATTCATGAAGCATGTGCTTACTGTCCCCCCTCCGCTTTTCTCCTCCTCTCATTCCCTTGCATTCCTCACCCCAGGCTTGCAAGGATTGTGTTTAAAATGGACCTTTTTTCCTTTGCTTAAGCAAAGCCCCCGCCCTGGCTCCACTGCTGGTGTCCTCTCTGCCATGGGTTTGCACATTCTGGGGTGTAATGGCTGCTGATTGCTCAGGTGCTCTCTTTCCTCCCCCCCCGCTTTCTCAAGATGAAAACCAGAACTCTGTTCTTCTCCGTCTGAGGGGAAAGTACCAATAAGCGCCTTACCTTGTTGTCTCCCACCCCCAAACAATGGGACTGTTACCCCAAAACATGGGTGCCACAAGGGCCACCCTGCAATGCCAAATACCCTCCTTGAAAAGTGGGGAATTAATTAGCTCAAAATCAGGAGGCTGGGAGAGGGGGACAACTCTATCAATGTTTACAGGCACACACAGGAAAAGAACCAAAGATTCAAAAATAAGCTAAAAATGTGTTTTATTTAGGAGAATTTACTCATGCATGCACACAAGATACATACAGTCACATATTTACACAAAAGCTGAGTGAGAAAAGGAGGAAAAAATTATGTATAGAAAGACTGAGGTGTTTGGGGAGATTTATAATTACCAGTAAAGGAGAGCAGTGAAGAGCAGAAATGTATTTTGGCTTAGGTATGACCGAAGGACAGTCCTCATTCAGGAGCCAGATGGACAGAGTGATGGGTAGACCTTTGAGAGACCGCCCTGGGCATCCTGAAATCAGGGGTATTTGTACCCTGAAACTAGCCTGTGGCAGTGAAGGTTCCAGATGCAAGACAAAGGGAACCTGTTGTGGACAATGGGTCTTTCGCCTGTTGTTGCGCTCAGTGTTTGATTGACAAAGACATGATGGGTGTTGTAATAGCTGTCTATTGCAGGTGCTGTGAGGAAAGAGGAAGCAATCCAGGTGTACAAGGGACGGATATGTGTCAATCAGTGTCCTGCCAGCCTTCTCACAGTTGGGTTCCCTGGAAAATTCCAGCTTCTATTTAAGCCTATTATCCACAGGAAGGGTGTGTATTTGCCTGACAAATGACTCAGTCTTACCTGGAGGAAGTTTTGAGTTGACCTATCCTTTCTCACGTTTACAGTCAAATTCCTTTCCTCGTTCAGTTTGACCTCTTTATCACCTTTCAGGTCTGATTTTGGTATCGGAACCAATTAATACAGTTGCCAATCCATTATTGTGCCAATTAGGTATGGTGCCCATCAAACCATACTAATATCAGGGACCCCCAAAGCAGGGCCTTACAGGGCCAGAGGCAAAGAAATAGGAAGGGGGAGCTCTGGAGGGGAATGCGAGGAGGAGTTGTGGTTTTTCCACATTTCCACAAATGTGAAGGGACCACTATGAATATCTTACGGCCTTTATTTAGTAATGAGATATGTCTATAATTCTTTGTAAATGGCTCATCTACATTTTCTTTGTGGCAATACTTTTTGCTTCCTTTCTTCATAGGAGTTTCTTGTTAAAAACAAAATATGAGTTCTTAATGGAGTTCCATACTCTATACCTTTTGGCTTCTGAACATAAAATATTTACATTTAAAGAGATTACTGTAAGATCGTTCATTTCAACTTCATCAAGTGATATTCAGAGAGTTGAGCTACTTTAAATGGAATAGGAGTAAATTTTGCTGAAGTGATTCCAACACTGAAATCACTATTCAGAATGACTGACAGTAAATAGATATCAACATCATGTCTACCCTTCCCTACTCTCTCTCTCTCTCTCTCTTTCCCACCCTCCCCAAACCCAAATAAGGCAGGCGCCTTCTCACTTTGCAGAAATTAAAGTGCAGCCATACTGGCAAATTGCAGGGGCCTTCCAACTCTACATTTCTATGATTCTGTGAAAGACCATGTCTCCCTTTTGGTCAAGTTCCTCCCTCCCCGCTCCCCTGCTATAATTTTATCGACAGAATAGGAAAACTTTGCTTATTTCTTCACTGAACAGATAAACAGACTTAAATATTCATAACTATATCCTAGTGTATTATAGAATAATACAAGAATGTTAAATAACACAAAGATATTGTTGAGAAACTTAGTAACCAGTAACTTAATCTAATCCTTAAATTCTTTACTTTGTAACAATTTATATCAACTCTAACTATAAATCCAGTCCAGTCAGTTGCGGTCTGAGCCTCTTATCTCTCTCTTCGGTGACCTTAGCATTTAGTGTTGACTTCCGGTTTTCAGTTCTCAGCAGCTGTTTGATTCATTTCCTCTCATCACGTTTGGTCTGCTTATTTAACACTGTCTGAAATCTTCACTTCCAGTTTCTCACAGATTTCAACCAGCTTTACTTTTGTGGAAGCTACCAAAACGCCTTCGTTGCCCTGAACTGTGATTCTGAAACAAAAGCACCATTTATACATAACACCTACTTCTCCAAAAGATCTCGTCAGTGGTCTCCATTCTGATTTTTTCTCTACCATTCTGAGGCCATGTCTCGATAAACCTTGATCCCTTTATATGTCAAGTTCTTAGTTGTTGCTCAAGGCTTTATAAATGTATGTTTTCTTAGGGTATCTTGCAAACTTCATTATGATGTGTCTAGAGTAATATTGCTGGGGCTGTTGAGACCAAGGTGGGTAGGTTCTGCCAGTCCTATGAATTCCTTCTAGATCTTCTTCAGTGAGAACAATATTAGGCTGTGCTTCCTAAAACCACGCCATGACTAGTTCAGAGAGGTTATTTTGGTTTTCTTCCTTTGAGAAACTGGAAATACAAATGTTCAAACAGTAATCTCTGTTTTCCTGATCCTCAAGCTTGTATTGTAATTTTCTAACTTTGTTCTGCTAGCCTTTTGTTTTTCTTCATGTTTCAGACACTAGTGCTTCTCCTGCTGTTTTACTTACGTAATTCACCTGTGCATTCACTTTGTTCAGCTCCTCTTTTAGGAGCCCTAACTACTTAAGCCTTAATTATTAAATCAGCCTGGAATTCTTGCTTTAATTGCCATAAATGGTTCTTTATCTCTGTATTACTTTTATCTCTTCCTCTATCGCCTCTTCCACTTTTACTTTCTCCAGAGGCCTTCTTACCTTCCCTGTGTCTCACACCACTTTGGTCAGTAACGTCATTTTCATCCTCCAGCATTGCTTCTTCTCACTGATGTCTTGTTACTGATTTACTGTATGTTGGCAAGTTGAACATACAGGTTAAGGATGAAATAGAGAGAGCAAAAACTTTTTGCACAGGGACAAATAATAAAATTCAAATACTTGAACCACCATTTAGAAAGCGGACAACAGCATACAAGATTAAAGATTTGGTCAAAACTAAAGACAGAGTGGTCACTAAGGAACAACCTGAGCCAGAGATAAATTCACAGGGGCCTCATAGGAAAGTTTTCCAAAGAAAGGGACGAGAGGGAGTCAAAGTATAGGTGGCACTATGTAAATAAGAATATTATAGCCAAGGAGAGAAACAGAATTCTGAGGCATACCTACAAAGCCAATGACAAGCAAAGGATAGGAGGAGTTCATTTAAACACTTAAATTTTCAATCATAGGTGATAACCTCTCAGCTACTACTCAGGAGGAAACACCAAAAGGGAAATATCTCACCTAAACTGCTTGTCATGGAACATTGCTGAGTGGAAATTCAAACTTAATGATGAGGAAGCCAATGACTTCCTAAGAAAATACAATATAATCTGCTTACAAGAGACCTGGTGCACCACAAATGTGAACTTTAATGGATAACTCACCTATGAATTACCTGCAACAGCCCCCAAAACAAAAGGCAGACTGAAAGCAGGTCTACCTATCTTAATTTCTATGTCTTTAAATGCATCCTTTAAACACCGTTTGTCCTGTGGGCACATGGCCATGGCGTACCTAGTTGACCTTAATATAATGGTATCTTGCTGGTTACTGTATATGTACTCCCTATCTTAGACCAAGAAGAAGCAACTCAAGTGTGCGAGGAGCTGGAGGAGTATATAATTAAGCTAGAAGCTCAATTTCAAAAAACACATTAAGTAGTGATGGGGGATCTTAATGCACAAATTGAGATAAATAACAATAAGCTTTTAGCATCAAAATATTGGCACTGAAACGAACTAGACGACTACCTAAATAAGTTTAGCAGGCAATCCAAGGATGCTAAAATCAATTACGGTGAAGATTGTCTCTCACAAATGGTGGACAACTGGCCCTTAGAATTATAAATGGAGATCCAAAGTTTGAGCTTCATGGGGAATACACATATATTTCACACAATGGGAGTAGTCTGATAGACTTGTAAATGAAATATGACGCTAGACTACATCCTAGCATCATATTTCATTTACAAGTATATAGTAAAATTTAAGCTGATGGCAACAACAGAAAGTAATCACTTACCAATTGCTCTCACCCGCTCTATCCCAAAACAGACCCACTTACCAGCTCAAAAACAGTTTGGGGATAATATCATGATGATAAGGAAAGGAAGATTGAAATGGTTAGTAAGCATGAGAAATAAACTAGCCAGTTTACTAGATTCTTCCTTCAGCAAAGGGCTCAAAATGTCATCATAAAGACAGATAACCCTGAGGAGGCCTTACAGAGCTACTCGCAACTCTTCACATCAATTGCCTTATTAATAAAGAGTATGGTGAGAAGTAGAGGGAACCCCAGAAGGGGTGGAAAAAGAATGTAAAGAAACGAAGAAATACAAGAGGCAACTATATCTTAAATATAAGAGAGATAATTCTAAAATGCTCCGAAAGAGCTACTTCATAATAATTTAAAAAAACCCAACATAAAGCTAGCATAGCAAAGAAAAAAAAAAGGGAATCCTGCTATAGACAGTGGTCAGCCCTATTAGATTCTGTGCTCCGAAACAATTCTAAACAATTCTAGGAAACAGCTACAGGTACGTTGGGAAACTCTGGGGGTGAGTGGGTTCACCACATTGTAATATTCCATCATATACTTGTGAAGCCTACTTTTCCCATCTCTTTAGAGATTGTGAAGCATTAGGAAAAACACAAGTTGCAGAATTAACTGCAGACACTGCAAGTTAATCAGATATACCACAATGGCCCCCAGTGATGCCACAGGAAGGTCTAATATGATTAATTAGACCTGCAAAGGCACCCGGGCCTGACTTAATACAGTAGGCCCTTCGTTTTCACTGGCGATAAGGAAACAGAACCCTCGCAAAAGTGAAAAACTATGAATAACTGTGGGCCCTCACCTGCCCCATCAAGAGGGTCATAGGAGAGAGCCAAGCTGGGAAAGAACTTCCCTGCTTGCCTTTCTCTTGGCTCCCACCCCCATGATCAGGCACGTGGGGGGAGCGCAGGAGAAAGCCAAGCAGGGAAAGGACTCACCCAGGGCATGCTTGCATGGGCGGCGGCAGCAGCAGGAGCATGGGGAAGGGGTGATCGCCCAACCTGCACCTTCTGCCGCCCAGCCAAGGTGTGCCCGCACAAGAGGTGATGGCAGAGAGAGCACGGGGAAGGGGCAATCACCCATCCCGCACCCTCTGCCACCCACCCAGGGCATGCCCACACGGGCAGCGGTGGAAGGAGTGCGGGGAAGGGATGATCGCCCTCCTGCCCCCACCCAGGCCAGGGAATGGGGGAGGCAAGAGGCACCTTGCGAATAATCAAATTGGCGAAAGTGAAACCCACAAATGTGGAGGGAGAACTGTAATGCCAGAATTCCTAACAGAAAACATCTATGGTGGTCACTGCTATTGGCAACTCTGTTTACACACATCAATCGAACAGCCAAACTCCCACACAGCTGGCCACATGGTATCACTATCCTGATATATAACAAAGGAGGTTAGAACAATCCCCAAAATTAGCAGCCAATAAGTCTTTAATCAGTAGTGGGAAAAGTTTACGCACAATATCACAATATTCAGTTCCAGGAGTGGATAGAATCAGAAAAAATCTTAGAGGAGGAACAAGCAGGCTTCAGAAGAGGGTAGTCAAGCATAGATAACTGTATAATCTTAAACCATCTCGTTGAGAAACATTTAAGATCATATCCTCATTGTCTTTATGGTGCTTTTATGGATTTGAAAGCAGCCTTTTGTATCCAGAATGTCCCATAAAAATATGGACATTCTGATGGGAGAGCTGTTGAGTTTGCAGTTGAACATGATGGGCCCTGCAGTATTAAAAACCATGCAGATACAGCCTGCAGATACAGTTTTTCATTCTTTGAAACTACAACAAATGCTCCTCTGTTTATTCTGATTCTGGGAACTCTGCCATGTATTTCCTTGAAATGCAGAAACTGATAAAAAGTTAAAGTCTGAAACTGGAAAACAATAAAGGCTTGTTGCTAGTCAGAATCAGTTGGAGGCAGAGAAAAAAGGGAAAAGCAGAGCGGATAAAAATCAATGATTTTTTTTAAATTAAAAATCAGTTTTTTTATTTAAATTGGATTTTTAAAATTAAATGCTGTTTGAGGAAAAATCTATTTAAGATAGTTTCTACTTAAGATACATTATGGTCCAACAGTTATTCATCATTAAATTGGGATTAGTTTTGGAAAAGCAGCTTATTTCATCCTAACCTGGAAAGATGTTCATGGTTTTCTTAGATAGTGCAATTCCTCAGCCAGATTGATTCCTGAGGTCTCACAGGGGTTCACTCTAACTGCCCTTCAGAGGGAAGGTCCTGTCCTGGGGCCACTATTTTAATCACCAGAGAAAAATACGCTTCTATTTCAGTTCGTTTCTTTCCACAATCTTTTCTTTTTAATTGGTGACAACACTCTGGGGGAAGAGAGTTTACTCAAGTTTCTACGGCTTTGCCTAGTTCGAATCACAACGTTAGTTTATACAGGAAATAACAGGATAGCAGGATCCACAAGATCCATGGGAAAACTTACTAAGAGGTAATTCAGTGAACAATAGACAATCCTCCATTGATAGAGAAGAGCTCCAACACAGGAGTAAGAGCAACATTGATGAAGGCGCATAGAACTTAACACTCATAAGAAACAAACTGGTTTTAATCAATTATCCTAAGCTGAGAGGGTGGTTATCTTAGGTTGCGTGGAAGGAGCATCTGCTACCAATACTGGGCCTAGGGGCAAGAAGTCTTTCCTCTGTAGAAATAACTCGGATTGAACATCTATTCTATAATTATCTAAACGCCTGGATGGTAACTGAATTTCTTGATGAATGCAGTTTGAGGAAAATATATTCAGTGCAAACTAAACTTGGGAGGGAGGGCATTGTTATTTCTCTTTTTCTTTTTCTCTTTTGTTAATAATTTCTCTCCCACCCCATTATGCACAAGTATAGAGAGGAGAGCAAATACGAAGAGTCAATGCAAAGAGGAAAACCTCATAATATTAGGTATGAGGACAGTGTACAACCAACGTCCCTACCCCTTGGAAGTCAGTTAACTAAAATAGCCCTGGTAACAGAATGACCTAACACCCAATTTCAAAAAATGGTCATTGAGGAAGAGGAATTTCTAATGCAATCCTTCCAGCTCCTCTCACCAATAACACAAATGGAGATAATAGAAAGAATATCTATATTATATGGGAAATTGGTAAATCTGCTGAGGAAGGAAGCAGGTAGGAAAACAAATTTTATACTTGATTGTGTTACAGTAACAGAGAGGATAGCTTCGGTGGGCCAACAAGAGCTAGAGGCAGATTCTCAAGGCTCTTGGTGATGATTTAAGTAGAAAGGTTAAAGCAGACAAACAAAATTAGAACACGTATAAGGATAATAGTTTTCTGGGGAAAGGGTATGACTCCTTTTGATTGATAAGAGATAGGAGGACTATTTCTAGGAAGGTGAACTTTCCAGGGGCTAAATTGGAAATAAATTTGAGGTGGGAAACACCAGTTCTAAATAGTTTATCTTGGAATATTACAGGCTGGAAGTCTAAAATTTATAATGATGAGGTTGGAGATTTTCTAAGAAAGTATGATATACTTCATCTGCAGGAGACATGGTGCGATACAAAATCAGATTTTAATGGTTTTCATTCCCTAGAATTACTGGCAAAAGCAAATGTGAGAAAAGAGAGACCTATGGCAGGCTGAGGTATATTAGTTTCTACAGCTTTAAAAGCCTCAGTCAAATGCATCCCCCATCCATGGTAATATAGTGTTAGCCTATGTGCTTGAATTGAAGGGAATAAAATTATTGTTGATCAATGTGTATATGCCCCATATAAGATTCCAAGAGGAAATAACTCAATTATGGGAATACCTGGAGGAATATAATCAAATTAGAAGCACAATTCCCTAAAGCTCATAAAATAGTGATGGGAGATCTAAATGCACAAATAGGGATAAATAATGAAAAGCTTTTTGCTTCACATCATTGGCAATGTAAACAGCTGGAAGACTGTCTAAATAGGAGTAGCTATCAATTTAAAGACACTAAAATTAACTATGCTGGCACAGATCCTGGGACACCTAGGCCGCAGAATTATAAATGGAGACTATAAGTTTGAGTCAAAAGGGGAATATACATACATATCGGCCCATGGGAGTAGATTACGTTTTAGTATCTAATTCCATCTATAGCTATGTAAGGAATTTTGAAGTAACAACTAGAACAGAGAGTGAACATTTCCCAATAGTTCTAAAACTCAGTGTCCCAAAAGGGAAACATTTAGTAGCTCAAATGCAACTAGGAGATCAGGGCATGAGGATCAGAAAAGGGAGACAAAAATGGACAACAAACATGGGACGTAAACTGGCAAGCCTTTTAAAACCTGCCCCCCTTAAGGAACTAAAAAAGGATATCATAAAGACAAAAAATTCACAGGAGGCAGTACAGAAGTACTCCCTAATCTGTACTTTAATAGCATCAGAAGTAAGGAGTTTGGAGAGGAGAATGGGGACTTATAGAAGAAAAGAGGCGATTACAGCGTTAGACAAACAATGTCAGGAAAATAGAAAACAATTAAGTCAAATATATCACAAATATAGGCACGATAATTCTAGGACACTTCCCAAGTGATATTTTGAAATAAAAAAACAATATAAAAAGCACTCAGCTGTGAAGAAAAAGAGAGGTGCTGCAAATACTGGTCCACCTTATTGGATTCAGTACTGCATAATCACTCCAAGCAATTCTGGAAGATGGTTACAGGAGCATTGGGGAAAGGTGAGGGAGCACCGCAAGGTAACATCCCATCCTGCCTACGGGAGCCCTATTTTACTAACCTTTATAGTGATCGTGAGGCACTAGAGATCATGTCATTAAAAAAACTAACAGCTAGATGGTCTCACTGGCTTTTCAGATATTCCAAACTGGCCGCCTGTAACAGCTCGGGAAGTTAAGGGATTAATACTTCCAATCAATCCTGGAAAAGCCCCTGGGCCAGATCTTACAATGCCAAAGGGCACCAATGTTGGCAAATCTGTTTTCACCTATAAATCAAACTGCTAACATACCTGTCAGCTGGTCTCATGCCATTACGATACCAATATATAAAAAACGAGATTAAAAACGAGCCCCAGAAATATCACCTAATCAGTTCATCATCAATAGTTGGGAAAGTGTATGCTCAGTACCTAAATAATTGTCTCCAGGATTGAGCAGAACAAGGAAATATCTTGGGAGATTAACAGGTGGGATTTAGAATAGGAAAGTCCACAACAGATAATTTTGTCTGATATTAAATTATTTGGTAAGAAAATATTTAAGCACATATCCAAAGAAATTATATGCTGCCTTTATGGACTTAAAAGGAGCTTTTGATTCAATATATAGAGGCATACTGTGGGAAAAACTGAGAGTCTCCTCCATGGACAAAAGACTTGCAATAATTAGGAGGATTTATACTAACACTATACTAACACTACTACACAAGTAAGTTATGTCCCATAAAAAAGAGGATCTGTTAAGGATGTATCCTTGTCCCTACATTGTTCAACCTATATTTAAATGGTTTAGCGCCAGTATTAAATTCTCAGCAAATGTACTGCTCCTACTGTATGCAAATGATGGCCTTCTTCTATTGCAAACCAAAGTGGCCATTAAATGACTATTAAGAATTCTTGCGGGATATTGCGATAGTAACTTCTTTAGTATAAATTACAATAAATCAAAAGTAATGGTTTTCTCGAAGAAATGCGTAAGAGGAGTCTGGAATATCAATGGTCATAAAATAGAACAAGTTAACTATTTCAGGTATCTGGGGGTGTCATTTCACTCCTCAGGATCATGGGCTTATCGTCTGAAGCTTGCAATTACACAGGCCGTAAACACAGTAAAAGCAATAACTCGCTTTTACTATACAAAAAGAGGGCAGTTGATTCTAGCAGCAGTTAAAATCTTTAATTCATTAATCATAATAAGGGCTGATGATGATGATTTAAAATCAAATCCACCCTGGGTGAAAGCTGTCCTAAAGCAACCTTATTGTGTCACAGAATGAAAAACAAACCCGCTGCATAAATTAGGCATGCTTCTTGCATAGACTGAATGTAACGTTTTGATGCAGAAATGACTAAGCGCATGCGTAGATGAGAATAGTTACTAAGAGATTATGAAGTATGTGGCTAGTGCATCTGTGTGAATTTTTAACCGATGAGGAGTTGTTAGCAGGTATCTGTGAAAGACAAGAGTGTATAAATTCCATTTGAACAATGCATGTTTTTGCTCAGCCTTGCCTTGGCGTGATAAGGACTTGGCTGGTCCTGCTGTGCAGTAGAATAAAGACTTCTTTCTCAATCAACTCAAGATTCCTCAGTTGTCTCTGTGTGTGGGTGTGTGGTTTGCAGCAACACTTTGATTCCATACCCAGAAGCAGACTATGGGCAAAACTATCTGCTGATTCAGAGGATAAAAGACTGCTCTATATAATCAGGAGGTTATCTGCTGAAGCACTCTTAACCAATTCTATTCCTATCAAAAGGGGGCTTCATCAAGGATGCATCCTAACTCCTGCACTGTTTAGTCTGTATCTAATTGACCTAGGAGCACTGGTTAAGTCCTAGGATGGTCACTCTCCAAAACTGGCCAGTGAGCACACCCCTACTCCTTTATGCAGTATTACGCTCGCCTTTTTGTTGGAATATAGACAAGACTTACAACTTTAATCGTTATAGGGTTAATTGTGTATTAGTGAGATACAGAGGGCCTTCAGCTGTAAATGTTATTTGCAGCAGCTGTGAAGCCTCTATAAGAGTAGCGTCTTCCTTAATACGCTTATCTGCTCTGTTGCTGCTCTTTGTCTCCTGTTTGGTCCTGCTTCATTGTGGTATGTTGTTGTTTGATATATTTTGTATTTTTACTTGCCTATATTGCTCATGCTCATTTTAACCTTTTGACTACATTTTTCCTTTTGTGTATTGTCTTTATATAAATACCTTGTTTGCTATTTTTTCTCTTTAAATAGAATAGAAAAGATAATTTATATTATCCATTTGTCTTCCGAATTTCTATTTTACAACACTTTTGTCTCAAACAAAAGTGGGTATTAAACAAGAATTGAGAGCATTTGTGGCCGATTGTGACAACAACATTTAAACATTAACTATAACAAATCCAAATTTTTAGCATTTTCAGGAAAATCATTAACAGGTTATTGGTGTATTGCAGGCCATAAAATTGAACAAGTTAATTCTTTCAAATATAGAGGAATTACCTTCCTTGGGATCTTGGGCTCTCCAGTGTAAACTAAAATGGAGGCCTCAAACATCGGGAAAGCAATAACCCATTTTTATTTTTGTTTTTTTATAAAAGTGTTAGGCTTTAAATGTGAGGCTCTGTAACTTGCTATAGAACTAATACTTCATCATCATTAACTGTGATATTAATTGGCATGTTAGACAATCAGAGCTCATCAAACAACCTTGCTTTAAAATTGTTTATTCTGCTCCTGTCTATAATCAGTTTGTACAAGCAAAGGACTCTTGAAGCGTCAGTGATATCTTTGAGAATGACCTAGGATGTAACAGGGTCATGCAGATTCAGAAGTTAAGGGTCAGACAGAATGTAACATGTGTACAAACTGTGACACTGCTAATCTTTTCTTTTCTGCAAGTATTCTCTAATAAAAACATAAAAACAGTGTAAGAAGGGAAGCCTGAAAGAATAAATCATCCTTCCTGAGGTGTGTGTGTGTCTTTCTTTCCTTCTCTTTTCTACCTTCCTACCTTGTGTTTGGGGGTTCAAGCCAGCTCTGTGTTCTACCTGGGGATACTGTGAAGGTGTGGTTTGTTTAGCAACCCTAACAAAAGGAGGGCAGTTTATTCCACCAGCTGTCAAGGTAGTTCAGGCTAACAGTCTCCCACAATTGTTATACGCAATCCCAGTCTGGATGTTGGGTCTTCCTCCCTTACTTGAACAACTATTATCAACTTTTTAAGGAAATTATTCATAGTCCCAAACTGTGTGTCTTCAGCAGTGTTAAGGCTTGAGGCTGGAATAACATCGACTGAATATTTTGCCTGGAAATGGGCCTAGGGGTAAGTTCAAACTACAGGACAAGAGATTCTACCTAAATATTAGGAAGAACTTCTGGATGATAAGAGCTGTTCAACAGTGGAATACACTGCATGGGAGTGTGGTGGAATCTCCTTCTTTGGTAGTGTGAACAGGCTGGGTGGCCATCTTTTGGGAGTACTTTGTGTTTTCCTGCACGGCAGGGGTTGGACTAGATGGCTCTTGCGTTCTCTTCCAACTCTGATTCACTCTGGTACAGCAGAAAACAAACCTGCTCCCTCCTCTCTGTGACAACCCTTTAGATATTTAAAAAGTCTGATCACTTCACTCCCCAATCTCCTCATCAGAATCTTCCTCAACTTGTATCAATCTAAGCAGGCTACTGGGGAGAGAGATGGGACTCCAGAGCTGCTTCTTTGGCTCTCGTGAGAGAGCAGCTCCCTCCAGTCTCTGCTTTACCTCTTCCCTTAAAATCCAGGTGATGTAAAAAATTTATAAGCTAACTGTGATGCACAGGATACTCCGTGTTATTAACTGATCGAGGAATTAAGCTGAGAGGTTTCAAAAACTTTATTCAGGAATGTCAAAGAAACAACAGCACGCCATGGCTTGCCAAGAATGAAGGAATATTGGATTTCCAGTGCTATATAAACTTTTACATTTTAAAATTAGCATGCACTAACATCCTCTTTCAGGGTTTACCTAAACAACATATTTCTCAGGCTTTCTGTTCCCCTCCCATTTTCCCACTCAGTTTGCCGACTGTCTGATCTAACAGCCGCGCCTATTTACTCTCTTATCACAAGCCATTTTTCCATGTTCCGTGTTCACCCAAACATCAGCAGATCTCATCATCTCTCACCTACACAGCAAAACACAAAAACCCTAAAGTAGAATCAATTACCTAAAAATATGGAAGGAAGAGCTCAGCCATCCTGATACTAATGGATGAAATTTTCTTCCTCCGCCCTTAAACACACCATCTTTTCTTTACTTTTGGGTCACAGAACCACTGAATCATAGAATTAGAAGAGATCACAGGGGCCGTCCATTCCAACCCTCTGTCCTGCTGGAATACACAATCAAAGCACTACTGACAGATGGACATCCAGCCTCCGTTTAAAAATCTCCAAAGAAGGAGACTCTACCACACTCCAGGGGAGCACATCCCACTGTCAAACTGCACTTACCCTCAGGAAGTTCTTTCTAATATTTAGGCAGAATCTCTTTTCCTGAAGTTTGAATCCATTGCTCAGGGTCCTAGTCTCTGGAGCAACAGCAAAGAAGCTCGGCCCATCTTCCATACGACAACACCTCAGTCCTTCTAAATTGTAAGCTTGTGGGCAAGAACTGACTGGCTGGTTTCTCATCTCACAGAATCACAGCTATTCAACAGTGGAATACACTGGCTCAAACTGTGCCGGAGTGTCCTTTTTTGGAGGTTTTCAAATGCAGGCTGGATGGGTATCTGCCAGGAGCCTTTTGATTGCATATTCCTATGTGGCAGGGGATCAGAGTGGATGGCCCCTGTGGTCTCTGCCAACTTTACGATTCTATCCTTTCCAGAATAGCTCAGCTTTTCCCTTCTCTTTTCAGGGAAAATTGACCAAGTGGTTAGAGCCACTCCATTCAACTACTCTCCTTCCCTCTAGAACAGTGGTTCTTAACCTTTTCTTTACACCCTGTAAATACAATTCATTGCCAGGAACTCCCAACATTTAACTTAAGATTTCAATATTCAAATTTGGATTTCAATATTGAAATATTTAATTATCTTTAAAGGCTTTTGGGTGACCTTGGGCAAGTCACATTCTTTCAGCCTCAGAGGAAGACAAAGGCAAACCCTCTCTCAACAAATCTTGCCAAAAACCTGTGATAGGTTCACCTTAGGGATGCCAAAAGTTAAAACTGACTTGATGGAACACAACAACAAAGTGCCATTGACAGAAGGAGATTCCTTCTAGCCATTATGTTTCCCCTCTTTGAAAACTGACTTATGGTGACCAAAAGGTGAATCATATCAATGGGAGTTTCTTGGCAAAATGTGTTGCCTTTGCCTTTCTCTGAGGCTGAGAGAATGTCACTTACCTGAAGTCACCCAGTGGAGTTCCATGGCTGAGTGGCGATTCAAACCCTTGTCTCCCGTCAGTTTGGGCATCTGCATACTCCATACTTTCGTCAGGGATGTGGTAGAGGGAGCATGTATGCACTCGGGTGCCAAAACTGCTCCCTCACTTGCAAATGAGGGAGCAGTTTGGGCGTGCGCACAGGCCTCCTGCTGTGTCCCTCAGTGCCCACACCCTCTGCTGCCACTAAGAACCACTGCTCTAGAACATCTGGACTTTTTTTTGCATCTTTAGGTGACCGAATGGAAGCAGTCAGATTCTGCTTTTCAGCAGGAGGAAACCAGTCAAATGCTTGGCGGGCCCTGTTCCCTTGTCACAATCCAATCTTTCATTTCTAATGGTAATTGCAGGTAGGTCAGGCCTTCTGAGTGATGATAACTCTGGACAGACCAGTTGTCCACCTTAAAAACCTTAATTTTGTGGGAAATAATATGCAAGATATGCAATAATATGCAAGGCCTGATGAGTTGCTTGACTCTTCTGTAAAAAAAAGAAAAAAAATACATTGTGCCACTAAATCACACCATTAATAACATATAAAGTTTTAAAAAAAGGGAGCCTTACCCAAAGAGGACACAGCTTCCAAGATCTCTTCCATGTCTTCCTGATGCAAGGCCCTTTGGTCCGGAGCGAGCAGAGCCCATTCCTTCTCGCTGAAATACACCGCCACCTCTTTGAAGTTTGTCTGGACAACGAAACATTATCTGTGAGCAGGAAACAGGGACCACAGTCAGCAAATCAGTTGCCTGTCGTGGCCTATTTAAGAAAGCGTCTAAAAAAACCAATGCATCAAGAGGAGTATAGTGTCTAGTAAAAGGCCTAGAAATTATGCCCAATGAGGAACAGCTTAGGGAGTTGGACATGTTTACTCTGGAGAAGACAAAGTTAAGACGTGACATGATAGCCACATTTAAATAGCTGAAGGGATTATCACATGGTAGATGGAGCCATCTTTTTTTCTGCTGCTCCAGAAACAAGGACACGGAGCAATAGATTTAAACTTCAGGAAAAGAGACTCAACTTAAACATTAGGAAAAGCTTCCTGATAGTAAGAGCAACTCAACAGTGGAATGCGCTGCCTTGGAGTGTGTTGGAATCTCCTCCTTTGGAGGTTCTTAAATAGAGGTTGGATGGCCCATCTGTCAGGAGTGTTTTGATTGTGTATTCTTTTGTGGCAGGGGAACTGGACTTGATGGCCCTTGCAATCTCTTCCAGCTCTATGATTCTATAATTTGAATCTTTACACGGAGACTTCGCTGTAGGCATCTTGAATGAACACAGAGGAAAAGAGCAACGTTCTGTCAGGGCCATGGAGATGTGAAGGGGACACCGGAAGCCAACCTGACCCCTTCTTGGCTCACCAGGGATCCTAGTGCCTACCTGATCTGCTGTCATAGGAGCTGTGCTGAATACATCAAAATGAAGAGGTGAACAAGGATATATTGGTTCTGCTCCATCTCCTGTAAGAACAGAAAAAGCAAGGGGGTGTTATTGACTGTTGTCTCCATTTCTGCTTCAGTCTTTCCACATTCTTTCAAATGCAAAGAAAAAACATTAACATATATATCCAAATTACAGGAAGTAGCACTAAATTCAGGGTAACCTCAAGGTTAGCCTGTGTAGTAAATAATCTGAGAAATATATGCAAAGTGAGTCAGGAAGGAAGAAAAAGCAAGCAAAAAGGTCAGGAAGAAATGAATGGTCTATAGATTTTTAACTTACTGAAGAAAAGAATTGAAATGAGGGTGAAAAGGGAAAGCAATGGAGTCAGTGAAGAAAGAATGGAGCAAGCCTGTTTTCTGCTGCCGCAGAGACTAGGCCCTGGACTAATAGTTTTGAACTATAGGAAAAGAGATTCCATCTAAACATCAGGAGGAATTTCCTGACGGTAAGAGCAGTTTGAAGGTAGAATACGCTGACTGGGAGTGTGGTGGAGTCTCCTTCTTTGGAGGTTTTTCAACAAAGGCTGGATGGCCATCTGTTGGGAATGCTTTGATGGTATATTCTGCATGGCAGGAGATTCTATGATTCTATGAATCAGGATTAGAAACTCACATTCAGAAAAAAAATCTTGTTGCCAGCTAGGTCACCTCCTGGGTTTGTGTTGGGAATCTATTTTTATGTGACAGATGGGAGAAAAAACTCCTCCTATCAGTCTTAGATATAGTCTGTCTTCTCTCCGCAACTCATCAACACACCAAAAAGCCTTCTTTCCCTCCATTTGCACCCTCTCTGGACAGGGAAAAACCTGGAGCATGGACTGTATCATTAACTTGACGGAAGACGATTTACAGCACCAGCACAAAATTATCCCCGGAACTGCTGCACTCTGGACACAGTGTCTCAGAGGCAAGCATAAACATAGCAGAGTTTCCAAACAGCAAAAAGTGTGTGCAGCAGAGTACAACTACAGCAACAGATATATTATTGCTCTGCCCCCTCTACCCACTGGTTAGTAACTCACAGACACTGAGTTTGTCATCTAAAATACCTGGAAGCTTTAATCTTCATAGTTGCAATATGTACGTCTATGCACAGGATACGCAGATCCACAGGAAGAGATTCAGCATCAGAGTTTCAGGATCAGAGATTCGGACGCAGAGTGTCAGGATCAGAGATTCGGAGTCAGAGAGAGAGCAAGCATTCCCGCTCCTCTTTTATATACACCTGCTTGCTGGTTATCAGTCAGGGCCATTACCTGATGCAACCCCTTGCCATGATTTCAGTATCATGACTCAGCCCTTACTACAGGTCCCCTAGGGAACATGTCATAACTTGCTAAGTTGTTGTACATGTTCATCAAATGTATCTTCCACTGGGGCAAATGTCACCGCATTTTTTTATCCAACATAACTGACATATGCCAACAATATCAGTACTGATATTGGAACTCGTCATTGCTATGCAAGGGTGGAGAAGAGGAAGGGTTTTCTGATTCTGGCAGCTGGTGATATAGTCCTTCATCCAAGCTATTGCCTGCCCAGGGACAGGGTAAGTGCTGGGCTTAGAATCTGAGACTTTCTGAACAGGAGTGGTAGGATTCAAAATCAGCCCTTCCACTGCATATGTGTTGGTTAGGATATACAAGATTGCTGAGGTGCCCAGCTCAAATATTATGTTCTTGTTGTTCCTACAAACGGTTCTCAACTTGCCTTTGACTAAAAGCAAGCCTGTGAATTAAAGACCTCCAAGTCAAACTGGCATCCACAGCCTTGGCAGGTCCTACCAACTCAGGCCTGTGCCTTCCTTGATTAACTCTAAGTAGACTCAAAAGGAGTCGGCCAAGAAGTAGAAGTGTCCCCGAGTCCTTACTCGTGGAGATGGACATTCTGGTCCCGTCCTGCAGGATCCTGTCCGGCTGCAGCGTCCAGCTGGGTGTGGCAGGAGACTCCTCCAGTGTGGGGCCTTCTTCTGTCATCTGAAGAAAATGCAAAGAAACAAAGAGAGAAATGAACAAGGAAAAAAGGGATTAATAGGAAGAGAAATGAGGGTGGGTGAAGAATCTGGAATTTGTTTTCCTCAAAATGGAGCATTCCTGCCTCTTTGAAAGTGTCAGGCTAAAGCAGAGCTTTCCAAACTTTCCACATTGGTGACACATTTTTTAGACATGCCTGGTTTTGTGAGACAGTAATTCAGTTTTACTAGGAAACCAGAGGTTAAATGAACCCCTTGTAAGAGATAGGGACATGTACATAAATAGCAATAACGAAATGTATGGGGACACAATACGTCTCACGAAAACCTTTCATATATTTTTTAAAAAATACGATTTATAAACAATAACATGTATTTCAAGATTGTTGTCATTTGTGAGTAAAAATAAATATGCTGCCATCCTCTGCAGCAGTGAAAAACCCTGGTGAGGGTGGCAGAAGGGGGAAAGGCAGCCTCCCCGCCTGAGCCTGGCCGGCTGCTGTCCTCCTCAGTAAGGAAAGAGCCTGGCAAGCGCGGCGGCGGGCCCGGCTCAGGCGTGGGTGTCTCTTGGAGCGGGGAGGAAAGCCCTGGGCTGACGCTCTCTCACCGGCCGCCCTTCCAGGTTCTCCCTCTTCTTCTTCTCCTCCTCCGCCTGGCTCGGGAGGAACCCTCTCTGCCAGGCCACCGCCTGGGCGCTGCTCTCCGCCCCGCAGCCCCTCGCCCACTCCGCCGCCTCCGGGGGCAGGAGGGCCAGGAGCCGCGCCAGGACCGCCAGGTCCCCCGTCTGGGCCTTGCCGCGTCTCCCGGCCTTCAGCCCCCGGCGGCAGAGCTCCCGGGGCCCCGCGGCCTCCTCGTAGCTGCACTCCCTGAAGCGCCGCCGCCGCTGCTCTGCCTCCGGACCGAGGGGCTCCCCCTCCGCCGGGCTCCTCTCCCCCAAAGGCCTTCCGCTCTCAGGCTCAGGGGGGCCCTCCCTGGGCTCGGGGCCTCCGCAGAAGCCCCGCCCTCCCCGCAGGGAAGGCCCAGCGGGGCAGCAGAGCCATCGCCCCTCCGGTGGGAAAGAAACTGCCAGCCATGACTAATATAACGCCCCACCCTCCGCCAGCGCCTTCCCTCCCGGCCTCATAAGCCCTTCCGGGTGAGACGGGGGCGACTTAAACTCAAACCCACGCGGGAAAATGGCTCCTCCCCCCGAGTTAGAAGCAATAAGGCCGGGAACCAGAGAGCGACAGAGGAAGGCGGAGGCTCCACCTCCTCCAGGACGGCTCCCACCCATGGGCGGAAGGGGCGGGACCTTGGCTGCCGGCAGCCATTTCTTTCCCCTCTAGGAATCGAACTCACTCAATTTAGCCCTCAGAGAGCCAAATCTCTCCCTCGGCAATCCGAGGCCCCTCCTCTCTCCTCGCCTGTCTGCCCTCTCCTTGTCCTCTGGCTCCCCCTGCAGGGCGCCAGGATCAACTTCTTTCTACCCGTTTACTTTAATAGTCGCGAGTCTAAATGAACAAAAACCTTTTGGGAGTTTGAGTTTAATATTGTCTTACAATTATCTTACAATTTAATTTCACTACATGGAGTTATCAGTTTGCTTTATTTTATTTTTTTTGTGTTTTATTTGGATAATTTATTTTACAATTGTATGGTATACCCTTTATTATTTTGTGTGTGTGTGTATGTACATGCGTTTTAGATAATCCGCCTTTTGGCGGACTCACTGTTTTCGGTTGTTTAACTTTAAGCGGCCTGTAGATAGCTGGTGCTATTGGAATGAATGATGAGCACAGGAGAGCTGGCGCTGCAGGAATGAATGATGAGCGCAGGAGAGCTGGCGCTGCAGGAATGAATGATGAGCGCAGGAGAGCTGGCGCTGCAGGAATGAATGATGAGCGCAGGAGAGCTGGCGCTGCAGGAATGAATGATGAGCGCAGGAGAGCTGGCGCTGCAGGAATGAATGATGAGCGCAGGCGAGCTGGCGCTGCAGGAATGAATGATGAGCGCAGGAGAGCTGGCGCTGGAGGAATGAATGATGAGCGCAGGAGAGCTGGCGCTGCAGGAATGAATGATGAGCGCAGGAGAGCTGGCGCTGCAGGAATGAATGATGAGCGCAGGAGAGCTGGCGCTGCAGGAATGAATGATGAGCGCAGGAGAGCTGGCGCTGCAGGAATGAATGATGAGCGCAGGCGAGCTGGCGCTGCAGGAATGAATGATGAGCGCAGGAGAGCTGGCGCTGGAGGAATGAATGATGAGCGCAGGAGAGCTGGCGCTGCAGGAATGAATGATGAGCGCAGGAGAGCTGGCGCTGGAGGAATGAATGATGAGCGCAGGAGAGCTGGCGCTGCAGGAATGAATGATGAGCGCAGGAGAGCTGGCGCTGCAGGAATGAATGATGAGCGCAGGCGAGCTGGCGCTGCAGGAATGAATGATGAGCGCAGGCGAGCTGGCGCTGCAGGAATGATGAGCACAGGAGAGCTGGCGCTGGAGGAATGAATGATGAGCGCAGGAGAGCTGGCGCTGCAGGAATGAATGATGAGCGCAGGAGAGCTGGCGCTGCAGGAATGAATGATGAGCGCAGGAGAGCTGGCGCTGGAGGAATGAATGATGAGCACAGGAGAGACTATCTTCAATAACCCCCAAAGGAGGAGACTCCATCACACTCAGGCAGCAGCCCTTACTTTCAGGATGTTCTTCATAATGTTGAGGTGGAATCTCTTTTCCCCAAGTGTTAATCTATTGGTCCATGTCCTAGTCTTTGGAGCATCAGAAAACAGGCTCACTCCATCCTCCATATGACATCTCTCCAAAGATTTAAACATGGCTATCATGTTGCTCCTTTAGTATCTTGTCTAAAAACCCAGTTTTAGGCCTTGTTCCTTATTTTGCATTTTTCCTGTTATATACTAGTTCCAAAATCTTCCCTATCAACACCAGTTTTACATGAAATATCTTTTTCTTCCCGATCATCTCATATTTATGATCTACACAGAATGTATGAGCAAAGTAATTATCTTTTGTAGTTACTTCCCCACCCTTAACATTTCTGCTTTTTCCCTTTTTAATTCCCTACCTTTCCTTACTTTTAACCCACTCCATCACTTGATAGTTTTTCCATTTTCATCATGTCCATAATTTTGACTTTCCATTCATCAACTGATGGTTCTGTTTCCCTTTCTAGTGTTGTGCACAGTCTGACTGCCATTATCAAGTATAAAATTATCTCCTTGTTTTTCCGTAGTTCTTTTTGGTTCCTGACTATATTAAAAAGATACTTTCAGGAATCATTTCAAATTTTAGATGTAATATCTTTTAAGAGTATGTCATGAATTTTTTGCCAATAGTTTTTTTGCAAGACCACCACATGTGGAAATGAGTACCTGTTACCCTGTTTACTGGGGGTCCCGTGAGGGACACCAAAGTCCGCTCTCAAAATATCAAAAGGTGGGGAAATTAGCTAAGAGCACAAGCTAGCAATATGAGAGGCAGGGCAACGGTGCAAGATCTTTCACCCAACGTCTATGGGGTCAGACCAAGTCAAGGAGCACACAGAATTGAAATAATAATTGTGGGTTTTATTAAAATACAATCCAACAGTGTATGCAACACACTCATGCAGAGTACTAAAGAAATAAAGGTTGGAGTGGAATAGAGGGATTTTTAGAGGAGTTGTTGGTTTGGGTAATACTACACCTATTCTGAAGCCTGGGCAGTCTGCAGCAGAAGTTCGGAGATATGGAGTCTCAGTAGGTGGGACTGAGGGGAAGGCTTGCCAAGCACAGCGGCAGCAAGCCTGGATGGAAATCGGGAGCGATCCAAGCGATCCGAGTGGTCAGAGCAATCCAAGCGATCCGAGGAAGGTCTTAGAATTAGGGTTTTTTAAAGAGGAAAATGTAGCCACAGGCTAGTCCGTACTTGGGGAAAACAATGAGTTTCGGGCTAGAGACAAAGCCTCCGAAAGGTCAGAATTTAGCATGATTGAGTTGTGTCCGAATTTACAATGGAATAGGCAGTATGCAAGCGCAGAGTGCTTGACAGGTGAGGATTCTTCTAATCAAGCTGCCTGCTCGGGGCAGGGAGTTCTTTGTACGTGGCGTGCGTACGTAATGAGGGTACTTGCCGTGAGGTCTCCTGAAGCGGCAGTGTGGCTATTTCTGGCCAGCCTGTGTTTGTTTTGAATATTCCAGCAATTAGCAACCGAGCTTGTTTGCGTGCTTGTCCGGGGGCCTCGCAAGCAGGTGGAGAACAGAGGGGTATAATAGCCCAAATTATTGATACCAAAATGATATCTATTGTCACCCCAAGCGCGGCCCAGGAACTGCAGTAACATACCAATAGTGTTTCTGCATTTCCAGCAGATCCCATTTTGAGTTATCTTTTTGAGTTTCTGTGGAGTCACATACCAACAGTGCAGCATCTCTCAAATTCAAACTCAAATTTAATATTGAGATTCCATGTTCTGGTCCATTTTTCAAGTTCTATTTCGTGCCCTATGTTTTGTTCCGTTTTATAGTTGTTTCTTTTATCATTTCACGCTCCATTTCTCTTTCAAGTACTTTGTAAATTTTGGATACTCATTTTATTTCATATTTAGTCAAAATTTCATTAATTTTGCTTTTCTCTCTCTCAGTTCTGTTAAGTTTATTGTCCATCTTAAATCTCTCCCTAATTTGCCTGTATGAAAACCAATATAGTTTTTGTCCTTGTTTTTTAAGGTCTTCCATAGTTTTCAGAGATGGGTTATTCTCTTCCTATTTGAGTAAATCTTTATATTTTTAGAAGTTTTCTGGATTTTGTTTTGCTTATTTTAAAGGCGTCCTGTGGAAAGGTCCAAATAGGAAACTTTTGGTAGAATTTTTTAATGTTCCCTCAAATTTTTATAAGTGATCTTCTAATGTAGTGGTTGTTGAAATCTCTATTCACATCTGTTTTATTGTAACGAAGATATCCATGCCAGCCAAATCTGTTGTCAAATCCCTCCAATTCTAGCAATGTGGTATTCTCAAAGGTGATCAATCTTTAATCCACTCCAAAAAAAAAAACAAAAAAAAACTTGCTTGATAGTACAGTTTCAGACCAGGAAATCCAAGTCCAAATCCTACTCTTTCTTTAGTATCTTGGAGTATAATTTATATCCTCAGTTTCCTTCCTGTGCAGATGAAATTTGAACTTTCTCTATTCTGCAGTGTGAAAGGCTTTTCATATATTATTGGAAGATCCTGAAATAGAACTATCAACTTTGGTAGCATGGCCATTTTGCTCATATTTACTCTTCTCATTAATGACAGATTAAATTCATTCCATCTTTGCAAATCACTTTTAAGCTGGTTCCACAATTTCTGATAATTGCCGAATAATTCTGAGGGTTTGTTGTTGTTGTTGTTGTTATAATGATACCCAAATATTTGGGTCTTTTCCCCTATTTGGAAGCCAGATATTTCTTTCGATTCTTCTTCCTTTTTTTGACATATTCATTGTTAATTGTGCTGTTTTGTCTTTATTTTAAGGCCTGCAACATAAATGCCTCTTCTGAAATTTCTTTCTGGTTAATAACCCTCAGTTTACAATTATACAAGTGAAAATTCTCTAATACCTTTATAAATTCAATTTGATTACCAATGCATTTATGTAATGTTTTCAAAGCCCGGAAAACCCACAATGACCTAAAAAAAAAGTTTTTATAAGATATGTCAGCAGCAAAAGGAAAAACAAGAAAATGATAGCATCGCTACATGGAGATGGGCAAGTACTAACAGGGGGCAGAGAAAAAGCAGAACTACTCAACATCTTCTTTGCCTCAGTTTTCTCCCAAAAAGAAAAAAAGTATTAAACGTGGGGGGTGGGGAGTAGGTGGGGAAGTGGCAGAAACTCAGCACAGTATAGGTAGAGAAATGGTACAGGAATACTTGTCTACTCTAAATGAATTCAAGTCTCTAGGGCCAGATGAACTATATCCAAGGATACTAAAAGAACTGGCAGAAGTAATTTCAGAACCACTCTCAATAATCTTTGAGAATTCTTGGAGAACAGGAGAAGTCCCAGCAGACTAGAGGAGGGCAAATGTTGTCCCCATCTTCAAAAAGGGGAAAAAAAGAGGATCCTAGTAATTATCGCCCAGTTCAGCCTCAAGTCAATACACAGAAAGATTCTAGAGCAGATAATTAAGCAGACAGCTTGTAATTACTTAGAAAGCAATGCTGTGATTACTAAAAGTCAGCATGGGTTTCTCAAAAACAAGTCATGCCAGACTAATCTGATCTCTTTTTATGATAGAGTGACGAGCTTGATAGATGGAAGGAAATGCTGTGGATGTAGCATTTCTCGACTTCAGTAAAGCCTTTGACAAAGTTCTCCATGATATTCCTGCAAAGAAGCTAGTAAAAGATGGGCTAGAAAGTACTACTGTCAAGTGGATTTGTAATTGGTTTGATGTCTGAATCCAAAGGGTGCTCATTACTGGCTGCTTTTCGTTCTGGAGAGAAGTGACTTGTGGGTTGCCACAGGGTTCTGTCCTGGGCCCAGTGCTATAAAACATCTTTATCAACGACTTGGATGAAGGAATAGAGAGCATGCTGATCAAATTTGCAGATGATACCAAATTGGGAGGGGTTACTAATACCCCAGAGGACAGGATTAGAATTCAAAATGACCTTGACAGATAGCTGGGCCAAGGCTAACAAAATCAATTTCAACAGACAGAAATGTAAGGTCCTATACCATGGCAGAAAAAGTGAAATGCACAAATATAGGATGGGGGACACCTGGCTGGACAACAATATGTGTGAAAGGGATCTAGGAGTGTTAGTAGACCATAAGCTGAACATGAGGCGGCAGTCAATAAAGCCAATGGGATTCTTGGTTGCATCAATAAGAGTATGGTGTCTAGATCGAGGAAAGTAACAGTACCATTCTATTTTGCTTTGGTCAGACTTCATCTGGAATACTGTGTCCAGTTCTGGGCACCTCATTTCAAGAAGAATATTGACAAGCTGAAGCATGTCCAGAGGAGGGCGACCAGAATGGTGAAGGATCTGGAAGCCATGCCCTATGAAGACCGGCTTAGTGAGCTGGATATGTTTAGTTTTCAGAAGAGAAGATTAAGCGGGGACAGGATAGCCATGTTTAAATATTTGAAAGGAAGTCATATCGAAGAGGGAGTAGGCTTGTTTTCCACTGTTCCAGAAACTAGTACAAGTAGCAATGGATTCAAGCTACAGGAAGAGAGATTCCAGCTGAACCGCAGGAAGAACTTCCTGACAGTCAGAGCTGTCTGGCAGTGGAATTTACTGCCGTGGAGTTTGGTGGAGTGTCCTTCTTTGGAGCAGAGGCTGGATGGTCATTTGTTGGGAGTCCTTTGATGTGTGTTCCTGCATAGTAGGTGGTTCGACTGGATGGCCCTGCGGTCTCTTCCAAATCTTAGTATTCTATGATTCTATGGATATATATCATTATGAATTTCTTTAATCTTTGAACAAGAATTGATGTAAATATTTTTTTGGGTCCTGATTAAATACCATAGTGTTATAGGTCAATAAGGTGATTACAGACCGGTAGTCATCCTTTGGTTTTACCAAAGGTACTCTTTCTGTTCTGTTTCAGGAACAAAGTATTTTTCCTTCTGAGAGTAATTCATTAAATAATTCATTAAATTCATTAAATAATTTGTGTAATTGTGGAATCACATTTGTTAATGTTACACTGCCAGATCCCTGCCTAAAGGGTTGTCTTGTTCCTCTGCTGCGCTCATAGTCATGGTAACTGGTGTGATAAGAAGTGCCTGGTATGTCTCACAGTTCCTGTGGGAAACTAATGGGTTGTTTGGAAAACAAACCGGCTACCTGGACCTTCCCACTGTGCGCTAGCTCTTATTTAGTTTTACACCCTGTTCCGCTTGTTATTCACAGTCTTCCCAGTCTGCTTCTCTGTCACGCGGTGGAGACGCAGATAGTCACCTAGCTTTGCTTTTTCCATGTACTCAAGCTGCAATAAAGTTTAGTCTATTTTTGGCCTCATCTCTGGTCTTTAAACCTTCTCCTGCCTGTTTTGAAGCACTGGTGTTCTGTGGGTCATGCTGGCATACAGCAAGCCCCCTGGAGTCCCCCAACAACACCATCAGCAAATGTTTTGTAGAAATGCATGTTGAAACCATCTGGTCTGGTGATTTATCAAGTTTTAAATTGTTAATTGTGTTTTCTTTCTTCACAAGTTACAGAAGCATTTAATGTATCTTTATGTAAATTATGGATCAGGTTAATTGGAAGATCTCTCACAATACCTTATATATTAATATTTCTGTCTATTTCTGAAAATCAGCAAAGAATTCCTTACAGGCATTACTCCTTTTATGTGGGTTTGTAATATATTGCTTACTTTGGTCTTTAATCAAACTTATACTTCTTGTAGCTTTTTTTTAAAAAAAAATAGCATTAGATAATAATTTTGTGTTTTTATTACTAAACTCATAACTCATTTTAAAATATACTAAGCAGAATACAGTCATCCCTCCACATTTGCTGGGGTTTAGGGGCACAGGACCCCTGCAAAAGTGGAAAAACTGTGAATAACTCTAGGCCTTCCCAAGCCATATTTAGCACACAAAAAAGTATGATCATCATATTCAATCCATCATGGATTCCTCTGAGGCCTCAGGGTTCCTTTGCAAAACAGAAGTGGGGGGGCTGGTGGGGCTGACTGCCACCTCCACGGCTGCCCCACCTCATTTTTAATAGGGATTTGCAAGCTTTGTTCACAGTTTCTCAGTCTCACGAGGCTTGCAGTCCCTGGTAAAAATGGCCTAGGGAGGCAGCAGAGGTGACAGGAAATAATCTGTGAATAATCAGATCCGCAAAAGTTAAACCCACAAATGTGGAGGGCTGACTGTATATCATTTTCAGTAGTTCTGATATTCTTTGACACAATTTAAGTTTTTTCAGGGTTGTTTTTTTTTTGCTCCTTGAACTTTCTATAATAAAATTTTCCCTAATACATTTTTTCATACAGTCCCAAAGGAAATCTGAATTACCATTAGGTCTAGTGTTTAGTACATTAAAGTTTTTGATATGTTGTTTCATTCTCCCATTACCTGCCTGCTTGAAAGCAAAGTTCTTTTAAGCCTCAAAGTTGTGTCTTTAGTTTTTTGACTTCTGGCATATATTCTGGTATCAGTAAATGATCGGTTATAGAACAGCTGCTGTGCCTGTCTGAGTAATCCATATGCAGGCTTCACCCAATTATCTGACAGGTTACGGACCAGAACACGATCAGAAGTAGTTGAAAAGCAGAATCGATGTATTATAATGTAGGGAACATGAAGGACTTACTTGGGGCTCACGTGGAACCGACTGCATATGGGCTGCTTGTAAATTCTCTTAGCTGGATTAGTGCCTTTTTCCCCCTTGCAGTTCATTTTACCAAGCAGCTCGTGTGCGAGAGCAGTTCCAAGAAAGCCTGCATAAGCAAGAAGAATTGATGAAAGAGTGGAACCCCCACTGAATTAATGGAACTTGTTAATTTGGAAGTGCCAGAAAGAGCAACTCGTCAGGTAAGGGAGCATCAAAAGGTGAGGTCTTCCTGTAATCCTTTTCTTTGGGATGTAAAGTATTCTCTGCATCCAGTAAATTACATTTATGAGAGGGAGAAAGTATTTCATGTCCATCATTTGTCGAGCTGAACTAATTTTTTATCTAATATGCAGATGGTTGCCCTCCCATGATAATAGTCTTGCAAATTTATTTTTAACATTTGTTCCATAAAGATTGCTTGATATTTGTTGTATGCATAACATGATTGCCAAATTATAATTTTTCCTATTACTGAATTCTTAATTTTAAAAAAACAAATCTCTCTTCTTTATCTCTCACATGGTCTATTATTTCTATATTGCAAGTTTTGGAAATTAATACGGCTGCCCCCGCCCAGATTGTTCATTCCATTGTGAGCTGAATTAGTCTTTAAAATACTATTGTCCAAATACTTTCCCCCTTTTTTAATATATTGATAGATTTTAATACTAATAATCTAAGTTACAATCAAATTAATATACATTCTTATGACAAAGGAACAGAGGTAAGAAAAGGAAAAGAATAAAGGAATAAAAAAACAGAACATATAACTACAACACAAGACTGCTTTGGCCAATTCCTCGTTCCAGGAAGCAGGTGCAGTCCTTCCTTGGCCTGGCTGGGTACTACCGGAGATTCGTGCCCAACTATAGCTAAGTGGTGACACCTCTAACAGACCTGACAGGTTCCAAGAAGCCTAAGGTGGTGAAATGGACAGCAGAGTGTCAAGAAGCCTTTGCAGCCTTGAAGCAGGCCTTGATGGCAGATCCTGTGCTCCGGGCACCAGACTTTGACAAGCCGTTCGTAGCGGCTACAGATGCTTCTGACAGAGGCATTGGAGCAGTCTTACTACAAGAGGGTCCGGATGGCACCTTGCATCCCATCTTGTTCCTCAGCAAGAAGCTTTCTGCAAGGGAGTCCAATTGGTCCATACCAGAGAAGGAATGCTATGCTATTGTATATGCGTTAGAGAAGCTGAGACCATACGTCTGGGGATGTCGCTTCACCCTCCAGACTGATCATGCTGCCCTCCGATGGCTACATACAGTCCGGGGAACTAACAAGAAGTTACTACGATGGAGCCTGTCCCTACAAGACTTTGACTTCGACATTCAGCACGTGGCTGGAAGTTCTAATGTGGTTGCAGATTCCTTGTCACGCAGAGGACTGGAGGGAGGTTAAGAGGGCTGAGTTTTACATGTCCACATTGATAATATGGCTAACCTGTACTGTTGTGTGCGTTTGCATTTATTCTTTGACTTTTCCTTTCTTAGGTCCCAGGATGAAATCCCAGCCAGTGTGGTTCCAGCCTTCAGCTGTTCCCAGACCGTCTGAGATTTGGGGGGCGTGTGATAATGGGGCTTCCCATTATCTAGGCTTATCAAAGGGAGATACTTCCCTCTTCAGGTAAACCAAGGGTTAATGAGATGTTGGGATTACATCAAGGGTCACAGGGTGAGAGTTGACCAACCAAAAGGAAAGGGTCAGCATCACAAGTCACAAGGTGAGAATTGACCAACCAAAAGGAAAGAGGCGGGCATCTTGCAGATGCTTCCAGATCCTTCCAAGGAAGAAAATATAAAACTTCTGAGAGGCCATGTGGCCAGAGAGAAAGAGAGACACAGAGAGAGAGAGAGAGAGAGAGAGAGAGAGAGAGAGGGGAGAGCTGGGCCAATCGAGCTGGCAGCATGCCGTGTCTCCTGGACCCCCCTCTTCTCCTTTAGACCACCTACGCCTATAACCTAATTGTGAGTAACTAGAAATAAGTAGTTAGTCACGTTAGGGATGTTGTTATTTTGGGAATTGGCTGATCTTAAGAATGTATCTGTGCTGTTATATCTGTTTTGTAAATTCTTGTAACTAAGTGTACCTGGGAGAGGGGAGTCTCCCAAGTGTGAAGTGGTTTTGTTTATTTGCATGCCTTGATTAAACACTTCTGTAAACCTCCGTTTCTCTCCATTTCCATGCGCTACATAGGACCTCTCACTCGGGGGAAGGGGAGGTGGAAGATCCCTACGCTTAGAGATTGGGCAGAGTCCCTCCTGTTCTGTCCAAGGGATTCATAATTCGGGGGGGGGGTGGCAGCATACCTGATAGAGCTGGGGAGATTGCCAGTCGTTCCAAGCGTGGGAGTCAGCTTTGGGAGGCTGGCAAGAACCCTAGTAAAATGCTGGGAGGGAATTTCCAGTCTTGCAAGGGTGGAAGTCAACTTAAGAGACTGGAAATAAACCTACAGTGTCACAGTCCCAACTGTAATAAAAGAAAAATACAAGGGGAAAAAAATATTGTTCTACCATTACAGATTTAATGAAATAATTATACTAAGATTATTAATAACCATAAGAAGAGGTTATTACCATGTTAGATTTCTTATTGCTCAAAAGTCCATAAAAGTTTTCCAATCTTTCAAAAAGTCTTCAATTGGTTCATCTTTTAGAACTCATGTTAATTTGACAATCTGGGTGAACTCAGCAGCCTTAACGATCCATTCTTCCATTGTTGATGCTTCAGTCCTTTTGCAAATTTGAGCAAGCAATATCCTTACTGATGTAATTGTGTGTCGAAGAAGTAACTCATATTTACTATCCATTTCTTTATCCACTATCCATGCCCATCAAAAATATTTCTGGTAGCACTATAAAATCTACTTTACATTTGTTTTTGATTAGCTTACAAATCTTAGACCTTATAGACCTTAAACATTTCTCCTTCTTACAAGTCCACAACATATGAAAAAAGGAGCCCTCCTTATCTTGACACCCCCCAGAACTGGTTTGATATTCCCAGGACATTTTGGACAGCTTATTTGGGGTTAGATACCATTTACACAACAATTTATAAAGGTTAACTTTTAAATTACTGCACAAAGAATTTTTTTTATGTTTGGACCACCTTTTCCCCATATATCCACATGCAGATTATGCCCTGGATTTTGGGGCCTCCTCACCATGTACAGGTCCATCTTCTGCCTCTAGTTTCAAAAGCCATTTATACACTTTTTAAATTACATTGTCATTGTCTTTACACAACTCTAAATAGAAATCATTTTATTTTACCTCTATGGCTGCATTTCTCTTATCTTGATTAAATTTGCCCTTAAATTCCATATACGCAAACCAAGTAAGCTCTTCACCTTCCTTAATAATCACTGATCTTGATTTAAACTTCCAGTTGTTCTATTCAAAATACAAAAGATCATCATTAACCAACCATCTCCAATTCTTAATCCCTTACACACACACACACACGAGTGCATATACACACACACACACACACACACAC
This sequence comes from Iguana delicatissima, assembly GCA_948472985.1. Classification (NCBI taxonomy): domain Eukaryota; kingdom Metazoa; phylum Chordata; class Lepidosauria; order Squamata; family Iguanidae; genus Iguana; species Iguana delicatissima. Next base: position 224,314 of record CAOKZL010002165.1, read on the forward strand.
ACACACACACATGGGGGGGGGGCTTCCTGCAGTGAAGTGGCTAGTATTGTCTTAGGGGAAAGTCTCTGCTTATTCTAAAATCTCAGGAAAGCCATTCTAATACAATGATTTTTAAATTCAGCATGGGCTTTAACTTTATCACACCCGTGCTATCCATGCCACCCAAAGCTTACATTACAAAATTCAAGTTGCAAATCCACATTTCTAAGCAAAATCCATTCCTTCAACCGTACAAAACAGTCCTCTTAATACAATCCAATATTAAGGACTCCCAAAGCACCCCTTGGCTTAGCATCATACAGTACTTTAAATTTTATTCTAGTTTTCTTTGCCTGTCAGACAGATCTGGGAATTTCATCACTGCTCAAAAGGTATTCCGTTTGTTACAATAGGGATAATCTGATAAGAGGAATAAGAGTCATGGCAAAACATGTGCTTTTATTAGAGCAATTCTACCCCGAAAGGATCCATTTAATTTCCCCATTTTTCTAAATTTATTTTCCTTCCAGACTCTTTCAGTTGCTTTGAAATAACAATTTATTGTTGTTATTTATCATATTTTTATGCTGCCTTTCTCCTGGTATGGGACCCACGGCGGCTTCCAACAACAAATTAAAACACCAAAATTAAAACATCATTGTGTCTGTAACTCCCAAATATTTAATCCCCCTTTCCCCACTTTAAAATTAGAAAGAAGTTAATCCATTGCCGTTTTCCAAGGTCATATTTTTATCAGGCAACTTTGTTTTGTCACAAGTCACTTTAAACCCAGAACATGTCCCAAATACCATTTTTTCCAAGAGAGCCTCCACTGAGTCCCAACCAGCTTTGTGTCATTGTCACAAGATCATCCACATAAAAGCTTATACTGTTATTTTATTTTAGCTGTCACTCCATAAATGCTGTCATCTTGTTTGATATCTCAGTTGCATCTCTAACACCGAAATAAATAGTAAAGGTGGGACACAACACCCTTGTCTGGTCAACTTTTGTATTTCAATTGATCTTGTTGCCCTGCCATTTACTGATGTCTGGGCCCTCTGAACTGAGCAGATTGGTGAAGATATTATTGGGACAATAAACAAAAAGTCCATACTCTCCAATACTTGAAATAAGTCCAAGAAACATTGTCAAATGCTTTCTCTGTCTCTTTAAAAAAACTAAGTAAGATTAAAAATAGACTTTTAAGCATTATGATGTTCCCAAAATTCAATACCATCAGGTGCAGTTCTCATATTGGTTGTTGTGGGTTTTCCGGGCTTTGAGGCCATGTTCTATCAGTATTTTCTCCTGACGTTTTGCCTGCATCTGTGGCTGTCATCTTCAGAGGATTTGGTGGCATGGAAGTGAGACAGTGCGTATACACTTGTGTAGTCTCAAGGTGGGAGGAAGCAATTTGCCTGTGTTACAGTTGGCCTGTGTGATGGCCTATTGTTAAATGGGATATCCACCCAGGGTTGTGTTGTTAGTCAGGGGATATGCATGACAGTGCATTAAATACATTAGCAATCTATTGTATTGTTCCCTGTGGAGGGACCTCCAGAGTCTGGGTGGTGTTCACTGGCATAGTTTGAGTCTTGATTTTAGTGTTCTTCAGTACTGGTAGCCAAATTTTGTTTACTTTCCAAGTTTCTTCTTTCCTGTTGAAATTGTCCATGTGTTTATGGATTTCAATGGCCGCTCTGTGTCGTCTGACATAGTAGTTGTTCTCATATTATTCTTTGGATATTGTTTCGGCAAAAAGAAAACCCCCCTCTGATCCTCAAGGATATCCTGAGAACTATCTTTCCTCCATCTGCTTGCCAAAATGGCAGTACACTCCTCCCTCATTTGAGGGTTTGACCTTTGCAAATTTGAGTATTCATGGATCACGTGTTTGCCTCCCTACCTTGATTTTATTCCTTCCACTCTCTTGCACTCCTCACCCCAAGCGTGCCAGGCTTGTGTTTAAAATGGATGTTTTTTCCTTCGGGGTGAAGAAAGTATCCTCCTTGGCTGGAGGCATGTCCTCTCTGCCACGTGGCTGCACATTCTGCTGTGTAATGGCTGCCGATTGGTCAGGCGCTCTCTTCGCTCCTACCTCTCCTTTCTCAAGATAGCAACTGGAAGTAACTAGAAGCCAGAACCCTGATCATCTCGGTCTGAAGGGAAAGAACCAATAAGCCTTTTACCTTGCCTTTACAGGAGCTAAAGGAAACAGAATGGGGGGGGCTCCAGAGGAGAATGGAAGAGGGAGTTCTTTGCAGTTTTTCCAATTTCACGAGGGTTCTCTGCCACAAATTGTCACAAATGTGGAAGGGCTAGTTTAAATACTTTATGGTCTTTATTAATGAGATAGGTCCATAATTCTTTGTTAATGGCTCATCTGTCTTTTTTTCCATAGCAATACTTTTCTTTTCTTCACATGAATTTCTTGTAAAAACAAAATGTGAATTCTCTATTTCATAATGGGGTTTACTCTACAGATTTTGGCTGCTGAACCTAAACCATGTACATTTAAAGAAATTAATGTTAAGATCATCCATTTCAACTTCCAATTTCATCTATTAATATTTATATAGTTGAACTACTTGAAGTGGAATAGGACTAAATTTTGCTGAATTGATTCCAACACTGAAATCACCACGCAGAATGATGGACAGTAAATAGATACTAACATCTTTGTCTGCCCTTCCCCTCTCTCCCATGCACCCCAAGCTGAAAGATGGCAGTGAAGGCAGGTGCCTTCTCACTTTGGAGAAATGAAAGTACAGCCACACTGGCAAATTGCAGTGGCCAAAAGACCAAGTCTTCCTTGCGGCCAGACCTTCCCTTTCCCCCTCCCTTGCTACTAGTTTTATCTACAGGATAGCAAAACTTTATTTCTTCATTCAACATATAAACAGATCAAAATATTCAAAACACTATCTTATAAACACTTCTTAAATAATACAAAATTATTAGATAACATAAATATTATAATAAATTAGTAACCAGTGATTTAATTTAATCCTTAACTTCTTTACTGCGCAGGAACTCATATCAATTCTAAATATAAAGCCAGTCCAGTCACTGGCAGACTGAACTTCTTATCTCCCTCTTCAGTGACCTTAGCATTTAGTGTTGCCTTCTGGTTTTCAGCTCTCAGCAGCTGATTCACTTCCTCTCATTGTGTTTGGTCTGCTGATCTAACACTGAAATTTTCATTTCCAATTTCTCACAGATTTCAATCAGCTTCTCTTTTGTAAAAGTGACCAAAACTTCTTCAATGCTTTGAATTTTGAAAGGAAAGCTCCCTTTATACATAACACCTGCCTGTCTTAAAGATCTCGACAGTGATCTCCATTCTGATTGGCTTTTTTTCCCATTCTGAGGTCATGTCTTGATAAACCTCAATTCTCCTTTCTTTCTATGTCAAGTTCTTTGTTGCTGCTCAAATGTATGTTTTCCTAGGGTATCTTGCGTTATTATTATGCCTCTAGAATAATACTGATGAGACTGTTAAGACAGAGCCCTATATGTTCTTCTGGTCTCCATGAATTCTTTCTAGCTTCTCTTCAGTGAGAACAATATCAGGCTGTGTTTCCTTAAACCATGCCATGATTACCATATTTGCTAGCATATAAGACACACCAGCATATAAAGTGCACCCCATTTATACACCAGCAAACACTATTTGCTGCGGTATAAGATGCACTGGCATATAAGACATGCCCCATTTTCAAACAGTTTTTTCAGGAAAAAATGTGAGTCTTATATGCCAGCAAACAGGGTATTTCAGAGAGATTATTTTAGCTTTCCTCTTTTAAGAAACTGGGAATATGGATGTTCAAACGGCAATCTCTGTTTTCCTGATCTTCAAGCTTGTATTGTAATTCTCTAATTTTGTTCTGCATAGCCTTTTGTTTTTTATAACTTAGACGCCAGTGCTTCTCCCACTATTTAACTTACCACTACATTTGATTTTTAATTTGATTTAATTTTTGAAATGTTTTAAGGTGCCTTGAGACCCAGTACTGAGAAAAAGAAAGAATGAAAATGAATACTTAATAAAAATAATAGTAAGTTAGGTTTATCCAGTAAGTAAAACCCTTTCCACACTCCAAGCATTCAAACATCTCCCCTGTGTAAGCTGCTTGATGATGGAGGCAGCTCTTCCAATTGAATGTATGCCATCTGACTGAAACTGTTTTCAGACTCCAAGGACTGAAATGGTTTCTCATCTGTGTGACTTGCTTGATTATTGTGAATAAGCTGTGTTTTCCAACTGAAGCTCTTTTCACACTTCGAGAATTCAAATATTTTCTCCCTCATATGAATTGCTTGATGAGAATTAAGGTGTGACTTCTGACGGAATTTTTTCCCACACTCCAGGCACGGAAATGGTTTTTCTCCAGTATGAGTTGCTTGATGGGAAGTTAGATGTGGCTTCTGAGTAAAGTTCTTCCCACAGACCAAGCACTTAAATGGTTTCTCTCCTGTATGAAGTGCTTGATGAGAAGTGAGGCCTGACTTCCAACTGAAGCTCTTTCCACACTCCAGGCATTTATAAGGTTTCTCTCCTGCGTGGGTTGCTCGATGACGAGTGAGGCCTGTCTTCCAGCTGAAGCTCTTTCCACACTCCAAACATTTAAATGGTTTCTCACCGGTGTGAGTTCCTTGATGACAAATGAGGTGCGACTTTCGACAGAAGCTTTTCCCACATTCTAAACATTTAAACGGTTTCTCTCCTGTGTGGGTTGCTTGATGATGGGTGAGGCCTTTTTCCCAACTGAAGCTCTTCCCACACTCCAAGCATTTAAATGGTTTCTCACCTGTGTGAGTTGCTTGATGAATCGTGAGGCTTTTCTTCCTGCTGAAGTTCTTTCCACACTCTGAACACTGAAATGGTTTTGCCTCAATATGAGTTGTTTGATGGCGAATGAGATATGTCTTGCAAGAAAAGGTCTTTCCACACTCTATGCAAAGAAATGGTTTCTCTCCTGTGTGAATTGCTTGGTGATTTGTGAGACCTGTCTTCCAGCTGAAGCTCTTTCCACACTCCAAGCATTTAAAAGGTTTCTCCTCCATATGTGTTGCTTGATGAGAAGTTAGGTGTGATTTCTGACTGAAATGCTTTCCACATTCTAAACACTCGAATGGTTTTTTACCGGTATGAGTTGCCTGATGAGAAGTTAGGTGAGGCTTCTGTGTGAAGGCTTTCCCACACACCAGGCACTGAAATGGTCTCTCCCCTGTGTGAACAGCTTGATGAGAAGTGAGGCTTATCTTCCAACTGAAGCTCTTTCCACACTCCAAGCATTTAAATGGTTTCTTTCCTGTGTGAGTTCTTTGATGACGAACAAGGTACATCTTCGAACTGAAACATTTTCCACATTCTGAGCATTTAAATGGCTTCTCTCCTGAGTGGGTTGCTTTATGCTGATTAAGGCCTGTCTTCCAACTGAACCTCTTTCCGCATTCCAGGCATTTAAAGGGTTTCTCCCCTGCATGAGTTGCTTGGTGAGAAATTAAGTATGCCTTCCAACTGAAGCTCTTTCCACACTCCAAGCATTTAAAGGGTTTCTCTCCTGTGTGTTTTGCCTGATGAGAAGTTAGGTTTGACTTCTGACTGAAGTGCTTTCCACACTCCAAGCACTCAAATGGTTTCTTCCCAGTATGGGTTGCTTGATGAGAAGTTAGGTTAGACTTCTGAGTGAAGGTCTTTCCGCACACCAGGCACTGAAATGGTTTCTCACCTGTGTGAACTGCTTGATGAAAAGTGAGGCTTGTCTTCCAACTGAAGTCTTTTCCACACTCCAAGCATTTAAATGGTTTCTTACCTGTGTGAGTTCCTTGATGACGAATGAGGTACTTCTTACAGCTGAAGCTTTTTCCACATTCTGGACACTTAAATAGTTTCTCTCTTGTATGAGTTGCTTGATGACATGTGAGGGTTTCCTTCCGAATGAAAGTCTTTCCACACTCCAAACATTTAAAAGGTTTCTCACCTGTGTGAGTCGCTTGGTGAAAAATGATGTGTGCCTTCCGCCAAAAGCTCTTTCCACACTCCAAGCATTTGAATGGCTTCTCTTGTGTATGAACTGCTTGATGACAAACAAGATGTGCCTTCTGACCAAAGCACTTTCCACACTCAGTGCATTTAAATGGTCTCTCTCCTCTGTGAACTGCTTGATGAGCAGTGAGGCTTCTCTTCCAGCTAAAATTTTTCCCACATTCCAGGCACTTTAGCAGTTTCTCCCCTGTGTGAGTCCTTTGATGACAGAAAAGGTATGACCTCCACTTGAAGATCTTTCCACATTCCAAGCATTGAAATGGTTTTTCCCTTGCTTGACTTTTTTTGTGAGAAACTGCACCCTTCCTAAAGCTGAAAGTCTTTCCATACTCACTGCCTTCAAAGGATTTATCTGTGTGATTTCTCCTGGGAAGATTGAGGCTTGTTTTACAACTGAAGATTCTTCCATATTCAAGCAAAATTAGTTTATTCTTTTCTTCTTTCTGTGTTATTTCTTGGGCTGAGACTCCACAAATCTCACCTCCATGAGAAGCAACGGCTTTCTTCTTTCTGCTCTCTTGAGCAATAGTTTTTGTTCCTTGCCTTTCCTTCTGCTTACATTCAGCTTTTTCAAGCAAGGCCTCATGTGGTTCTCCTTCAAATCCATTCTCTTGTTCCTCTCCACCTGGAAATGAGGGAAACCAATGGTCAGAGTCCAGGAGAGACACCGAGATTCAACTCAAAGGAGTAACACAACTGGTTAACTGAGATCCATTCTCAATAATTGCAGCCAGGTCTCTCAACCGGCGTTCCCAGAGACTAGCTCCCCTAAGTGTCTCCTCAACTCTTTTAAAATTAAAAGGTGGGTGCTGTAAGGAATTCACAACCTTACCAAACTCGTTAAGGTTGCCAAGCCCTCTCAACCACAGCACAACCTTTTAGTTCTTCCCTGCAAACTATATGCATGGCCATGAATCCCTTAGTTTCCTTCAAATCTTGTGCAAACGGTTTCAGGAGCACCATTGGCAGTTATGTGGGATACCACAGATTTCTGCAGATTGGGTGGGCTGTCATGTCCCTTTTCAGAGACCCTTGGACAACACACACTGGCCATGTGTGCAACTCCCACAAGCCATCAATGAGACAATGACTATTCCAATGATTTTCTTTTTAAAAGGATATGGCTGCACATTCTTTGGTCTAATCGTCGCTGTTTGTTCAGGTGCTGTTACGGTCCTGCGCAACCCTCAATATTGATATGGTTTAATTGGCAAATGTTATTTAATTGCTACATTATTTGGCATTTAGATAATACTAACAAATATACCTGGTATTGCCTGAGATTTTATTTTCTCATAGGTAATACTTGTTAGAAATACCTTAGGAATTACCTTACCTTAGGAATCAGATGCGGTTGAAATATGCATATTTGAGATCCTGTGTTTCTAATTCCCCCCACTGTCTTGTCTAGTACCTCTTAACTTTTCCACATATTGCCCAATCCAATCTGTATTCAGAGTTATTAACATACAGAGGTTGGGTTCCTGAAGGAATACATTCCTTGCTGCTAGAACACATCTCCATAGCAACAAGCACAGTCGACTGAGGCCCAAGAGCTCTCTGGCTGAGAATTCTAAAAGCCGCTCCCTGAACTGCAAACCTCAAGGATTCCACATAATCTTCTTAGGCAGCCAATCATATGAGGTGTTCACCTCACACAGACGAACTCTGACTTTTATATAGTAGATGGAACCTGAGGTTCTACTACTGGCTATAAATGTGTGATTGCAAGGAAGGTCAGCCCACACCCCCTCTAGGTGCAGCCGAAGTCATTGTCAGGCAGATTATGAGGCAACCTTGGAGATAACAGGTTTATGCAAAAGCTGAACCTCTCCGATGGAGTAAGTCAATGTTTTCACCAAACAGTGATTGTCTCAACCCAGTTACCTCACACCTGGATGTCTCCCTGCATTGTCCTGGACCCCTCCTTAAATACAGAGCTATTACAACATCCATTATCAATTTGTCACATAAGCGCTGAGACCATTAGCACCCTCTGGACCCCACTCTCTGTGTTGCAACTTAAATGTCAGAGAATGGGAAAGCTGGAACAGTTCCTTACAGTCCAACCCCCCGACCCCACTGTAGGCAGGAATGCCAGTTACAGCATTCCTAGCAGGCACCTGTCCAGCCTCCAAGGAAGACATCCAAAGCAATTTAGATAAATGATTCCACTCCTTAACCACGCTTACCATAAAGAATTTCCTTCTAATGTCCAATCAAAATGTACTCTCTTGTAACTTAAAACCATTAGACCTGGTTCTTCCAGTTCTGGGCACCACAATTCAAGAAAGATATTGACAAGCTAGAACATTGCCAGAGGAGGAAAAGCAAAATGATAGAAGGCCTGGAAACCATGCCCTCTGAGAAGAGGCTTAGAGAGCTGGATATGTTTAAATATTGAAAGGGATATCATATGAGAAAGCTTGTTTTCTGCTGCTTCAGAGACTACGACACGGAGTAATAGATTCAAGCTATAGGACAAGAAATTCCACCTAAACATTAAGAACTTCCTGATGGTAAGAGCAATTTGACAATGAAATATGCTGCTGCCTCGGAGTATGGTAGAATCTCCTTCTTTGGAGGCCTAAACAGGCAGGGTGACCACTTGTCCTGAGTACTTTGATTGCGTTTTCCTGCATGGTAAAAGGGGGTTGGACTGGATGGCTCTTGTGTCTGCAGCCTCCTCTCTACGACAACCCTTAGATATTTATAAAGTTGGATCCCCTTGCCCCTCAATCTTCTCTTCATCAGAATCCTCCTCAAGTTATATCAATCTGAAAAGGCTAATGCGAAGAAAGATGGGACTCCAGAGGTTCTTCATTGGCTACCTAACAGACCAGCTCCATCCAGTCCCTGCTTTAACTCCTCCCTTAAAATCCAGCTGTTGTAACAATTTATAAGCTAACTATATTGTACAGGATAGCTCCAAGTTATTAATTAAGGAATTAAGCTAAGGGGTTTCAAAAGTTTTATTCAGGAACATCAAAGAAACAATGCCACACCTTGACATTTGCAGGACTAAAGGAATACTGGATTTACAGTGCCATACAAACATTTATATTTTAAAATTAGCACGCACTAACATCCCCTTTGAAGGTTTACCCAAACCACACGTTTCTCAGGCTTTCTGGTCCACTCTCATTTTCCCACTCCAACCTTGCAGCCATGCCTGTTTGCTCTTTTATCACAAGCCATTGCAACAACATTTCCATGTTCCCAGCTCACCCAGACATCAACAGATCCCATCATCCTCACCTACATAGCAAAGCACATAAACCCTAAATTACAGTCAATTATCTGAAAGTATGCAAGGGAGAACTCAGCCAACCTGATGCTAATGCAGTGGTTCTCAACCTGTGGGTCCCCAGATGTTCGTGGACTTCAGCTCCCAGAAGCCCTGACCATTGACCACAGTGGCTGGGGCTTCTGGGAGCTGAAGTCCACAAACATCTGGGGACCCACAGGTTGAGAACCACTGTGCTAATGGATTAAATTTCTTCCTCCATCCTTAAACATATTGTCCCGTCTTCATTTTTGGGTCACAGGACCACTTAATCACAGAGTTAGAAGAGACCACAGCGGGACACCCATTCCAACCCCTTGTCCTGCTGGAATACACAGTGAAAGCACTCCTAACAGATGTCCATCCAGCCTGTTTAAAAATATCCAAAGAAGGACACTTCACCAAACTCTAAGACAGCATACGCCACTATCGAATAGCTCTTACCCTCTGAAAATTCTTGCTAAAGTTTAGGTGGAATCTCTTGTCTTGTAGTTTGAAGCCATTGCTCCATGTCCTAGTCTATGGAGCAGCAAAAAAGAAGTTTGGCCCATCTTCCATATGACATCCTTTCAAATACTGAAACAGGGCTATAAAGTCACCTCAGTGCTTCTGAACTGTAAGCCTGCGGGCAGGAACTGACTGGCTGGCTTCTCTTCTCAGCAAAAGACAGAGTTGGAGGAGACCACAAAGGCCACTGAGTCCAGCCCCCTGTCATGGAGGAATATACCATTAAAGCATTCCTGACAGACGACAACCTAGCCTGTTTAAAAACCTCCAAAAGAGACTCCACCAAACTCTGAGGCAGCGTATTCCAGTTCTTTCTATTGTTTAGATAGAACCTCTTTTCCTCCAATCTGAAGCCACTGCTCCGTGTCCTAGTCTCTGCAGCAGCAGAAAACAGGCTTGCTTCATCCTCCATATGGCACCTCCTCAAATATTTAAACATAGCTACTATGTTGCCTGTTAACCCTCTCTTCTCCAGGCTAAGGATACCCAGCTCCCTAAGCTGCTCCCCATAGGGTTTCATGGTTTCCAAGCTTTCTACCATTTTGGTCGCCCTCCCCAGACATATTCCAGCTTATCAATATCTTTCCTGAACTGTGGTGCCCAGAACTCAACACAGTATTCCAGTTGGGAACTGACTAAATCAGAAAAGAGTGCAACTACCACTTCCCTTTACTCCTATTGATGTACTATACTCCTATTGATGCTGCCTAGAATCACATTGGGTTTTTTACCTGCGGCATCACACTGCTGACTCATGTTCAGCTTGTGGTCCACTACGTCTCCTAAATCCTTTTCACATGTAGAAGCAAAAGCATTTTCAGCGGTAGCACTAGGTCCAAATGTTTACAATCAGCCAGGTGAAGTAAAGCTGGCTCTCCAATAGCTGCTGAACTGCAGCTCCCATCAGCCACTGGTAGCATGGGTAGAGACAAAACATGGTGGGAATTGCAATCCAATAATGTCTGAAGGCTTTAAGTTACTGAACGCCCCCCTCCCCCAAAATTAACTAAACAAGCTATTGATTCGAGAAGAGACCTCAGGAAGAAATTCTGGAGCCCTGTGAGATTCCCCACAGCCAGGTGACAATGAAATAAGGGGCATTTTTTCCATTTGATGCCATGGTTTGTTTGTGGCAAGTATCTTTTCTCTCCAAAAAACAAAGAATATACATACAGAAAAATCATCTTTTGGTTCAAAAGAGGTAAATAATTCATTCCTTTCTTCCAGTCCCTGATCAGTCCTATAATACAGTAAGTTGTTCTTCCTGTTGTCTAGAACTGCGTGACCCCCCCATCACTCTCATTCTTTCACATAGAGTATCACAAAACATCTTACTCTGTACCAGAACAAGAAAAATAATTGTGTGGTTTCTTGTCCACACTCACGAAGAGCAAACATGCAAGAAGTTCCATTAGTTCTGAATTTCTGCTATCTAGCCCACTCATGTTACCCAGCTTTGTTTTCAGCTGCTTCAGAGATTAGGAGATGGAGCAATGCATTCAAACTAGAGGTGACCAAAATGATACAAACCATGAGGCCCTGTAAGGAGCAGCTTAGGGAGCTGGGTAGGTTTAGCCTGGAGAAGAGAAAGTTTAAAAAATGACAGATCAGCTGTGTTTACATATTTGAAAAGATGTCATAGGGAAGATGGAGCAAGCCTGTTTTCTGCTGCTCCAGAGACTTGGACATGGAGCATTGGCTTCAAAGTACAGGAAAAGAAATATTCTTTCTAAATATTAGGAAAAACTTTCCGACAGTAAGAGCAGTTGGACAGTGGAATATGCTGCTTTGGAGTGTGGTGGAGTCTCCTTTGGAGAATTTTAAGCAGAGACTGAATGGCCATCTGTCGGGAGTGTTTTGAGCGCATAATCCTACATGGCAGGGTATTGGACTGGATGGCCCCATAGCAAGTAGTATCAAAAGAAGTTTTGGTAGCGCCTGCAAACAAATTTGATCAACCATGAGAAAGAAGAAACCTATGTCTGAATTTTGAAAAAAGATATTTCTATTACTACAAATTATAGTCAGCCCTCCATAGTCACTAAGGTTAGGGGAAAAATCACAAATATCAAAACGTGAGTGTGTCTGTCTATCTGTATAAAATGGGCCCAGGCATGGTGGAAAGAGCAACAGTCAGAGTCCAAACCAGATGGCCCCATACTTCCTCTCTCTCATCCATCTTCTTCCTTGGGTGTGTGTGGGAGGCATCAGGAGAGGGTCTGTTGTGCTGAGAGACTGGGTTGTGAGCTATCAGCTGCTAGTGGAGGAGAACCAGAAATGCGTTTTAAAAGGGCCGCATGGCCTGATCAGAGCTACTGAGATGGAGGGTTGGCCTGGAAAAGAAGAGTCTGAGCTGGGGGGGCTGGAGTTAGAGAAACTTGCAAATAATCAAATCTGTGAAAGTAAAACCTGCAGATGTGGAGGGCTAACTGTACAAAACTAGCATTTTCTGTTGACCCACACTCAAGACTTTCTCCATATTTTGTGATAACTGTAAAACATTAAATTCTAAAGACCTGAATTTTTTTTTGGTCTTGCTGCAAGATTGATAATAGCTCAGAATTGGGACCAGATCTCAAATGAAGCCTGGTATTAAAAAATGTGTGAAATAGTGGTTACGGTAAAGCTGACATCTACTGTATGATACGATAGAAGTGACCAGTCTGAACTTAGCTTCTTTTCAACATGGTTTCCTTTTATTATTTTCACTAATGACAGCAGAGAGTTCCATCTCCTCCATGGGCACATTTGGATCAACAAGAGGATGCTTTACTTGAATGGTAAATGTACTGCTATTTTCTCATGCTATGAACTTATGAACCAAAGGTTTCACATAAACCTTGAAAACCTTTTGGAGAAATAATATGCAATGCCTGGTGAGATTCTCGTCCCTTTTGTTCAAAACAAAATAGTTACGCTATCCCACTATGTCACACAGCTAATAACTTAATAAAGTTTTTAAAAAGAGAAAGGATTCTTACCCAAAGAAGACACAACCTCCAAGATCTCTTCCATGACCTCCTGATGCAAGGCCCTTTGGTCCGGATTCAGCAGGGCCCACTCCTCCACACTGAAATACACTGCCACCTCTTTGAAGATGGTCTGGAAAATGAAATGTTATTTCTCAGCAGGAAATGGGAACCACAGTCATAAAATCACTTGCTTGTGGTGGCCTAAGAAAAAGCAACTTTAAAAAATGTGATTCTAGGCTGCATCAAGAGGAAAAGAGCGTCTAGTAAAAGGCCTGGAAACCATGAAGCCCTGTGAGGAGTGGTTTAGAGAGCTGGATAATTTTACCCTGGAGGAAAGGTTAAAATGTGACATGACAGCCACGTTTTAATATTTGAAGGCACATCAAATGGAAGACAAAGCAAGCTTGTTTTCTGCTGCTCCAAAGACCCTTAGGACACGGAGTAATTGATTCAAAGTTCAGGAAGAGATTCCACCTAAACTTCAGGTAAAAAACTTCCTGACAGAAAGAACCATTTGACTGTAGAATACACTGCCCCAGAATGTGGTAGAGTCTCCGAATTTGGAGATTTTTTTTAACAGAGGATGGGTGGCCCATATACCAAGAGTGCTTTGATGGTATATTCGTGCATGGCGGAATGAGGTTGGACTTGATGGACCTTCTGGTCTCTTCCAGCTCTAGAATTCTGTAATTTAAATCTTTACACAGGGACTTTTTTGCAGGCATTTTGGATGAAAAGGGAGGAAAAGAGCAAAGTATTGTCAGGGCCATGGAGATGTGAAGGGGACACAGGAAGCCAACCTGACCCCTTCTTGGCCCACTGGGATCCTAATGCATACCTGATCTGGTGCCACAGAAGCTGTGCTGAGTACATCAAAATGAAAAGGGGAGCCAGGATACTTTGGTTCTGCTTCATCTCCTGTAGAAACAGAAAAGGCAAGGGGGTGTTATTGACCTTTGTCTCCATCGCTGGTTCAGTTTTACCATACTCTTTCAAACGCAAGAAAAATATTAATGTATATACCCCGGTTACATATAGTACCACTAGATTTAAAGTCACCTTGAGGTTGGCTGGTGTAGCAATAAATCTTATGTGAAATTAGTCAGCAAGGAAAGAAGAAGGGAGGGAAGAAAAAAGCAAGCAAACAGGTCAGGAGGATATAAATTCTCATAGAATTTTAACTTATTGAGGAAAAGAGTTTAAACGAGGTGATACAGTCTGAGTTCCAAGCTCTTCCCTGCCCAGGGAAGGGGCAAGCGCTGGGTTTGGAGCCTCAGCCTGCCTGGGGGCCAGCAGACAAATTCAACCCTTCCACTGATCATTTATCCTTTCTATATAGGCTGGTTAGGATATACAAAATGGCAGGAGCAGCAAAAGTGTCCCTCAGTCCTTACTTGTGGAAATGGACATTCTGGTCCTGTCCTGCATGATCCACTCTGGCTGCAGCATCCAGCTGGGTGCAGAAGGAGACTTCTTCAGTGTGGTGGCCTTTTCTGCAAACAAGTCTGCCATCTGATGAAACAGAATCATAGAATCATAGAGTTGGAAGAGATCCCAGGGGCCATTGAGTCCAACTCCCTGCTACGCAGGAACACACACCAAAGCATTCCCAACAGACGGCCATCCAGCCTCCCATTAAAAACCTCCAAAGAAAGCGACTCCATCACACTCCAAGGCAGCATATTCCACTGCCGGACAGCTCTGATCATCAGGAAGTTCTTCCTGAGGTTCAGGTGGAATCTCCTTTCCTGCACCATGAATCCATTGCTCCTTGTCCTGGTCTCTGGAGCAACAGAAAACAAGCCCGCTCCCTCCTCAACATGACATCCCTTCAAATATTTAATCATGGTTGTCATGTCCCCTCTTAACCTTCTCATCTGCAGACTAAACATACCCAGCTCCCTAGCCATTCTTCAGAGGGCTTCATGGCTCCCAGACCCTTCACCGTTTTGGACACACTCCTCTGGACATGTTCCAGCTTGTCAATATCCTTCTTGAATTGAGATGCCCAGAAGTGCACACAGTATTCCAAATTAGGCCTAAGCAATGCAGAATAGAGTGGCACCGTTACCTCCTTCGATCTAGACACCATGCTCCTATCGATGCAACCAAGAATCCTGTTGGCTTTCTTGGCTGCCACATCACACTACTGACCCGCGTTCAGCTTGTGATCAACCAAGACTCCTAGATCCCTTTCACATATACTGCTATCCAGCCACATGTCCCTCATCCTATGTTTGTGCCTTCCATTTTTTCTGTCTAACCACAGGACCTTGCGCTTCCCTCTGTTGAAGTTCATTTTGTTAGCTTTGGCCCAGCTCTCCAATCTGTCAAGGTCGTTTTGAAATTTGATCCTGTCCTCTGGTGTACTAGGAACCCTTCCCAATTTGGTATCATCTGCAAATTTGATCAGCATGCCAAAGAAACAAAGTGAAAAATGAATAGAAAAAAAAATGTGGGTGCAGAATTTTGATTTTTTCTTCCTTCAAAATGGAGCATCCCTGCCTCTTCGAAAGTACCAGGAAAACACTGTCTCACCGGCTGCCCTTCCAGGTTCTCCTCCTCCTCCGCCTGGCTCAGGAGGAACCCCTCCGCCAGGGCCACCGCCTGGGCGCTGCTCTCCGCCCCGCAGCCGCTCACCCACTTCCGCATCTCCGGGGGCAGGAGGGCCAGGAACTGCTCCAGGACCACCAGGTCCAGCACCTGAGCCTTGCTGCGTCTCTCGGCTCCAGCCACAGGCGGCAGGGAACGTGGAGGCGGCGGCAGAGCTCCCGGGGCCCCGCGGCCCCCTCGTAGCTGCACTCCCTGAAGCGCCGCCGCTCTGCCTCCGGCCCGAGGGGCTCCCCTCCGCCGGGCTCCTCTCCCGCAAAGGCCTTCCGCGCTCAGGCTCAGGCGGGCCCTCCCTGGACGCGGGGCCCCCGCGGAAGCCCCGCTCTCCCCCCCCGGGAAACCCCAGCAGAGCCATCGCCCCTCCGGCGGAAAGAAATGACCAGCCTCTCCCAATAACAGGGGCCCCCGGTGCTTTCCCTGCTGGGTTCATGAGCCCTTCCTGGCGAGACGGGGCTGATTCAAGCTCAAACGCAGGCCAGAAAATGGCTCCCCTCTCCCCATAAAAAGCAACAACGTCAGAGGAAGTAGCACAGAAGAAGGGGAAGACTCCCACCCGTGGGCGGAAGGGGCGGGACCTTGGCCGCCGGCAGCCGTTTCCTTCCTTCCTCTCTAGGAATCCTCCTCACTCAGTTTAACGCTTAGCGTGCGGAACCCCCCCCGTCTGGGAATCCGAGGCTCTTCCTCTGCTGTCAGCCCCTTCCGTGTCCTCTGGCTCCCCCTGCAGGGCGGTGGGACCTGCTGCTTTCTAGGCATTTCACAGTTAATAGTTGTGAGTCCAAATGAAAAGCCTCTGGGAGTTTTAGGCCATTTCTGTGCCGCACTGTTACAGCGCTACTGTTCCACTTCCAACATCCTGTGGAATTCTGGGATGTATAATTTACTGAGGCCCAAGAGCTCTCTGGCTGAGAATTCTAAAGGTGCCTCCCTGAACTGCAAACTCCAGGATTCCATACTGTGTTGAAAGTGGAATAATAGAGCTATAACAGTGCTGTGCGGGAAAGCTCTTAGTTTGATACTGCCATACAATTTTTTTAGGGTTTGATTACATGTAGTTGTAAGCTTGCTTTATATTGTATTGTATTTATATTGTTTTATCTGGACAATTTGTTTTACAATTGCATGATACAGCTTTTTTATTTTCTGTTCGTGCATATATACATATATTTTAAGTTATACGCCTTTTGGTAGGACCTACTTTTTTATTGTTTAACTTGTAAAGAGACCACAATGGCTATCCAGTCTACCTCCTTCTGCCATGCAGGAATAGAGAATCAAAGCCCTCCCAAAAGATGGCTATCCAGACTGTATTTAAAAACCTCAAAAAGAGGAGACTCTAGCACACTCGAAGGCAGTGTATTCAACTGTCGAACTGCTCTTACTGTCAAGAAGCTCTTCCTAACATTTAGGTAAAATCTCTTTTCCTGAAGGTTGAGGCCATTGCTCCATGTCCTAGTGTCTGGAGCAGCAGGAAATAGGCTTGCTCCATCATCCATATGGCATCCCTTCAAACATCTAAACTTACCACATCTGGGGAGGAGATGAAAGTAAAGGAAAGCTTGCTTGGGCTAGCCCAGGGCACAGACAGACCAGACCTGCCTTTCTTTTCTTCTTCAGAGGAGTGGCAGTGCCCCTATTAATCTTATCATCACCAACTGGCTCCGTCCTTCACGCCTATTCACAACCCTGCTTTCCCTAAAACTCACAACCTGGGTACATAAAAGACAAAACTTACTAATGGTTACCCAAAAAGGAATGGAAACCTGTGGTAGCATGTTATAATGGTAAAACTGAAGAAAACACCCTGTTGAGGCAAACTTATAAAAAATAGAATGAAATCTTTATTAAAATAACGCAGGGGAAAAGGTAATGTGGTTTCAAGAGGAATACTTATACAATACATACTCATTCCTTACAGATATTTAATTAATTCCTATAAAACACCACAGTGTTCACCAACAGAGCTTTCATGCACACCCCTTTGGCTCTCCCAGGACAAAGGTCTGTTTCCCCACTCAGGGTTCCACTTTCTGATCCTTACAGAAGTGATTTGGTTACTTCCCTGTCCTCACACTAGGCCACTGAGAAGATAACCCTCTCTCAGTGCTATTCACTATCTTTATTAATGACTTGGATGAAGGAATAGAGAGTATGCTGATCAAATTTGCAGATGATACCAAATTGGGAGGGGTTGCTAATACGCCAGAGGATAGGACCAATATTCAAAAGGACCTTGACAAATTAGAGAGCTGGGCCAAAGCCAACAAAATGAGTTTCAATAAAGAGTAATGTAAGTTCTTACACTTAGTCAGAAAAAATGGAATGCACAAATATAGGATGGGGGAACATGTGGCTGGCTAACGCTACATGGGAAAGGGATCTTGAAGTCTTGGTGGACCATAAGCTGAACATGAGCCACCAGTGTGATAAAGCAGCCAAAAAAGCAAATGCAATTCTTGGTTGCATTGATAGGAGTGTGGTGTCTAGATCAACGGAGGTAATGATACCTTTCTATTCTGCTTTGGTTAGACATCATCTGGAATACTGTGTCCAGTGCTGGGCACCTCATTTCAAGAAGGATATTGACAAACTGGAGCGTGTCCAAAGGAGGGGGACCAAAATGGTGAAGGGTCTGGAAGCCATGCCCTATGAGGAACAGCTTAGGGAGCTGGGTATGTTTAGTCTGCGGAAGAGAAGGTTGAGAGGGGACATGATAGCCATGTTTAAATATTTGAAGAGATGTCATGTTGAGGAGGGAGCAGGCTTGTTCTCTGCTGCTCCAGAGACCAGGACAAGGAGCAATGGATTCAAGTTGCAGGAAAGAAGATTCCACCTGAACCTCACGAAGAACTTCCTGATAGTCAGAGCTGTCCGGCAGTGGAATATGCTGCCTGGGAGTGTGATGGAGTCTCTTTCTTTGGAGGTTTTTAAGGAAAGGCTGGATGGCCATCTGTTGGGAAAACTTTGATGTGTGTTCCTGCATGGCAAGGAGTTGGACTGGATGGCCTCTGGGATCACTTCCAACTCTATGATTCTATTATTCTATTAAGCCAGACGGGGACGAAATATAGAAGAGTGAAGGGAGAATTTAAAGCCCTGGCTTTGTCCAGATCTCCCTGGTTCTGACCCTTGACAATAAAGAGGCAGCATGGTTTAGTGGTTGGAGTGGTGGACTGGGACTTTGGGAGACCAGGGTTCTAATTCCCTCTTAGCCATGGAAACCCACAGGGGAATCCTGGGTAAGTCACACTCTCAGGGGAAAGCAATGACAATCCTACTCTGAATAAAGCTTGCCAATAAAACCCCATGGCACTTTTGCCTTAGGGTCACCACTGAAACCCAAAGGACTTGGAGGCCCACAAGAAACAGAAGAGAGAGGAGTGACAGGAGAACAAGATGGCAGGTGGGATTGTTGCTTTTTTCTGCTGGGCCTTGAATTCTTTTAAAAAGTTGAAGGGGAGAGGGAAATCATACCGGGAGACTGCCAACAAATACCAGGTCTGCAGGTTTTGTCGATATCCTTCTTGAACTGAGGTGCCCAGAACTGGACACAGTATTCCAAATGAGGTCTAACCAACGCAGAATAGAATGATACCATCACCTCCCTCAATCTAGACACCATACTCCTATTGATGCAGTCAGGAATCGTGTTGGCTTTCTTGGCTGCCGCATCACACTGCTGACTCATGTTCAGCTTGTGGTCCACCAAGACTCCAGATCCCTTCCCCACATACTGTTGTCCAGCCACTTGTTCCCCATCCTGTCCATTCCATTTTTTCTGCCTTAGTGCAGGACCTTAGGACCTCTCCCAGTTTATCTCCCTCTACTGCTTTCCCTAAATCCACACTCTTGCAGCTATGTCACTTGTGGTACCCTTGTACAGCCAATCCAGAGCAAAGAGACAATCTATTGAAATGGCTCTTTTATGAAAAATATAACAAAATCTTTATTTAACGCACTGACAAGGGAAAAGGTAAGGGTAGTTTAAGGATCAGCAAGTGGCACAATCGTGTATTTAAGCCAGGTCCAAGAGCTACCTCCAGTTTCCATCCTGACCACTCCGCGCCAAACCATCTTCCCCTGAGGGCCATTTCCGCACTACACTTTTATAGCACGATTATTCCACTTTCAACATCCTATGGAATCCTGGAGTTTGCAATTCTCCCGAAACTGCAAACTCCAGGACCATTTCCGCACTAGACTGCTACAGTGCTATTATTCCACTTTCAACATCCTATGGAGCCCTGGGGCCTTGGAGGCCCTTCCCTAAACTGCAAACCCCAGGATTCCATAGCATGTTGAAAGTGTAATAATAGCACTACAGTAGTCTGGTGCAGAAATGGCCCAGGATTCCATAGGATGTTGAAAGTGGAATAATCGCGCTATAAGAGTGTAATGCGGGAATAAGGAGCTGCTCCCCTGTTGGTGGGGACGGCGCTGTGATCTCCGGGGAAGATCCAGAGGAAAAGCACCTCCCTTGGGAGAGAGCGGGAAGAGGGTTTTCCAAGGGTTAAGAGGAAAGCAGGGGGGGTCTTCTTTGGCCCAGGCCCGGCTTGTTCCTGCTTTCCGCCGCGCTGGGGCTTCCTAGAGGGAGGGGAAGGATTAGGGGTCTCTTTTGGGGGGCGCCTGGCGGTCTCCGGCCACTCCTGGGGGCCCGACAAGGGTCTTCCTCCCTCCCGGGCGAGGCAGGCTCAGGGGCAGCCCCTTCCCTACTCCTCCTCCTGGGGATTTCGTGGAAGGCAGCCTCCCCCGAGTCCCCCTCCCCCAGCGGGGCCCAGGCGGCCTTTCCGTGGCGCGGGCGGGGCGGCGGGGCCCCTCCGGCCCTCCCCTCCTCCTCTCCCCGGGCGGGCGAGGGAGGCCTTCGGGTTCCCCTTGGAGGGGCCCCAAGAGGGAGAGGGCGGAGGGGGGCCTGGGGAGGGGGCCCCGGGGGCCCTTTCGGGGGTTGGGGCCACTTGTGGGAGGGACTCCTCAGTCCCCCCGGCAGCCCCGGAGAGGAGGAGAAGGAGAGAGGCTTCGGCAGGACCAGCTTTTCAGTGAGCTTTGCAGTGTTTTGGTTGAAAGGATTGTTCTTATATTGCCTGTGAATTCTTTGACTGTATTGCGGTGTTGACTTTTTTGATGTTTGTGATGTTTTTTGTGTTATTGTGCGTCTTCAGGTCTTTCTGGCTCAGGGCGACCCCGAGGCCAGCCTGGAGGCAGCGTGGTGCAGTGGTTGGAGCCCTCGGCCCTCACTCCGGAGCCGGGTTCAAATCGCAGCTGGGGGCTGGAAACCCCCTGGGCGACCCTGGGCCGGTTCCACCCTCTCAGCCTCAGGCGAACACAGTGGCAAACTCCCTCTGAACAGATATTGGGAGGAAAACTCTGCATCCTCATGAATTTGAGGGGCCTTGAAGGCACCGAGCAGCACTAAAGAGGGTTTTCTTGGTAAGATTTGCACTGGAGGGTCTTTCTCTGAGGCTGAAGGACTGAGCAACAGAGAGGATCCTGCCTGCTAATTCTGGTTTCTTAGAAGGAGAGGAGCTGCTCCATGAATCTTTGTATTTGTCTTCTATACAGAATGGGAGACTAGTTGCCGATTTAAAAAGAAAAAAATTGCTGTCAAAGTCCTGGTGCCACAGAAAGTGTTCCCAGGAGCTGATTGACACAGTATCTGTCTTGCTTTCTAGGCCCCCTTATTTTGTCACTATTGGCCTTCAGACCCAGTCTTGAAAAAGAGGGAGGCGTTTATTCGGCCATTTTGCAGAGAGCCTAGGAGCACGGAAGCAAGATGGGAAAAGAGGAACCGGCTGGTCCTGAATTAGGGAAACCCTCTCGCATCGTTCAGGCTGAGGGGAGTGGAGCGTTCTGGGAAGGAACTACCAGGAAAAGCCTGGCGGGAGAGGATGGGCTCCGTTCGGATGTTCAGTGGCAGCGTTTCAGGCAGTTCTGCTACATGGAGGCCTCGGGGCCTCGGGAGGTTTGCAGCCGCCTCCACAATCTCTGCCGCCTGTGGCTGAAGCCCAAGCGACACAGCAAGGCTCAGATGCTGGACCTGGTGGTCCTGGAGCAGCTCCTGGCTGTCCTTCCCCCCGAGATGGAGAGCTGGGTGAGAGAGTGTGGCCCAGAGACCAGCTCCCAGGCGGTGGCCCTGGCAGAGGGCTTCCTCCTGTGCCAGGCAGAGGAGAGGACGCAGGTGAGGGAGAGATTCCTTTTCTAAGGCTCCATGAGTGATTGTCCTGAGTATGGTAAGATTCCCAAAGACTTACCCACATTGTCTAGACATCCTAAAAGTGGGGATTGTCCTCCCAGGACTTGTCCTCCTCCCTTCATTTCAGTCAACCTGACGGTCCCTCCGAAGCTTATTCTTGATAGCATACTGATTTGTCTTGTTTAATCCAATGTTTTGTCATGCATGTATTCAATGCACAGTTTCATATAAGACATGCCCAGTATACGATTCTGTAATATTTCATTATGTGTCTTGTCTGTATTAATTGATACATAGTGCTTTCAACAGCCCTAAAGAAGGCCACATAAATAATTCTGAATTTAAATATGTTTCTTTTTTATTTGGATTTTTGTCTCTGTTACATCAAGTCTTCCTGTCACATTTTGGACCTTTCTAGTAGGAAATGCAGCCTTTCTCTTGAGCCCTCTGGGCAGATCCAGAAGCATCTGTCTCTGTTCTGCTTCCTGGGAGCCCCCAACAAACCCCACCCCTCTTTCCTCCTTGGCAAAGCAAGAGGCCTCTGTCCACCCCCAGAGCCCTCCAAGGCCATGCTTGTGCTCCCTGAAACTGTAATCCCTGTTCTTCTGCCCCAGAATCACTGGGGAGGGCTGGGAATTGCCTGTGTAGTTCTACAGACACCACTTGTTCCTGGATCATTCTGCTTCTGTGGGTCAGATTCTCCAAAGGGCTTTGCCTCCTGCATTTGTTAGTCTTCCTTGTTGCTCGTGGGATTGCTGCTCTGTTGCTTTCCCAGAAGGGTCTGATTTGTTTTATTAAAAAGGAAGGAAAAGCAGAATCCTCCCACAAGAACAAAAAGCTCAGGAAGCGGCCCCCAGCTGGATTCTGCCTGCTCTCCCTCTTCGACAGGGCACAATTGGAGTCCTCTGAGTGCAGCTGAAAAGCCCTCCTTCCGCCCTATGAAATCCCGGGATTGGAGGGGAAGGTGAACTCCCAGCCAGAGACCACATCCAGGGCCTCTTAAAACCCAAAATCCCAGGTTTCCCCAGGATGCAGTCAGAGCAGTTAAAGTGGAATCATAGTGCTCTAACTGTGTAGTATGGAAGGGCTTTCTGTTCAGTCATATCCTTCCTCCACCTCTGACCGTGTCCTAGGGCAGAGCCCAAAACAATGACAGAATCTCAACTACACCACCTAGAATGAATTTGCTCCCCAACTGCAGTCAGAGCCCTCTGGAGACGGTCAATGAGGCAGAGCTCCCCTTTTTCTAATCTTTCTTCTTCTTTGTGATCCTTGCTGCTTCTCCAGGCACCGGATTCTTTTGGAGAGGAAGAGTCTCTTTTGGAGATCAAGCGGCTTGTCCAGGGTGGAGACAGAGCATCGGCTGGAAGTGGTAAGGACGAAGGGCCTCCTTTTGTTGTTTGGCCACCTCCTCCCAAGTAGATGTGAAATGTCCGGACTTTGTGCTTTGCAGCACTGTGGGGATGATGAGAGAATACTAAATCTGGGATCGATGTAGGCAGCTCATCCGTGTAACATTTAAGAATGGAGTCTTCATTAGAGAAATCCTCAGATGACCCATCTAAACAACAAAACGGTTTTCTCTCTATTTTCTTTGTATGTACGAACCTTTTGTCCAGTCTTAGGCCTACGGCAAAAGAGGGAAAACATTTCAGGGATGGGGGCCAGAATGGGCACCCAGGAGACCCTGGAGGGGTAGACCCGATTGGTCCCATAAATTTATTTGAATCTTTTTTTCCACCAATGTCCCCCCACCCCAGTGGTCCCTGTGACTTGGGAGTAAATTTCATCATGTTCATGAAACCATCCAGAAACATATTAGGTCTATAAGGGACCTTTCTTTAAACTCTGAACTGACCTAGAAACCAGTACTATGGATTTCTCCCTGCGTCCCCAGGGAAACTTAAGGAACATTTTGAAAGCGACCTTGCTTTAAAAAATGGGGGAGCCTGTGCACTTATGAATTACACAAGTTGGGGAAATTAGTCAAAGAGCACAACCTAACAGTGCAAGGGCAGGGCAACGCAGCACAATCTTTTACCCAGTGTTTACGGGATCAGGCCAAGTCAAGAAGCAGACCGGTTTGAAAATAATGAATGGTAAATTTATTAAATACAAGCAAGCAGTGTAAGCAACACATGCACACAGATAACTAAGGAAAATAAAGGTGGGGGTGTTGATAGCGGGATTTTCAGAGAGATAGTTGATACGAAACCTGTCCTGAAGCCCGGAAGAAATAGAGAGCGATGCTGGGGTTCGATGTGACTCAACACGTGGAGCTGAGGGGAAGCTTGCCAAGCAAGGCGGTCTGGAACTCGGGAGCGATGCGGGAAGAGTGTTCAATCAGGGGTTGCAGGAAAATGGGACTGCAGGCTATGCCTTAATCGGTGAGAACAATGGGTTTTGGGTGTGAGACAATGTCTTGGAAAGGTCACAATTTAGTATGATGGAATCAAGAGCCGCATTAACAATGGTGTAGCCAGTATGCACATGAGCAACGCTTGACAGTAGATGGTTCAGTCTTTGTCAAGTTGCCTGCTCAGCAGGACCCTTTGTAGGTAGCGCGCATAAATAATGTGGTGTTTGCCGGGAGTTCTCCTGAAGTGGCGATCTGGCTGTGTCTGGCTTGCCTGTATTGTTTGAGAATAGTGCAGCAGTTAAGTGCCGAGCCCACTTTTGTGCTTGTCCGGGGGCCTGACAAACACCTGGAGACGGGTGGTGGAAGAGAGCCAATGATATCGAAATGATATCTTTATGCCATCTCCAGGAGCCTAAACTGCAGTAACACCTCGTCGGCCCCGAAGCGGGCAGACTGGATCGCCATGACCCCTGCCCCTCACCCCGGCCCCGACTGAGCCTCTCTCTCTTACTTCCATCTGAGATGCCCACATGGAACGTCCCTTTTGGAGAGAGAAATCACAAACTACCTTTCCGTTTTCCTTTCTGACTGGGGTTGAATCTCCTGTTAACAGATAACCTTTTTGTCTTCAGCTGAGCTTTCAAGATGTGGCCGTTGATTTCTCTGAGGAGGAGTGGGCACCAGGAAGTCATGGAGGAGAATTTGGGGATCCTGTCCTCTCTGGGTAAGGCACTTTTTTTCTTGTGGTTAATCAAATCAATTTGCAAGTGCAAAAAATCATCCTTTCTTGTAAGTCTTTTCCTCTGGAGTAACAGAAAATAATCTTATTCCGCTTTCCACATGGCAAGATTTTTTTTCTTTTTCCATTAGAAATTTTCACAAGAAACAAGTTCTGTCCCATTTGCCAGAAGAGACGAGAGGGCCATCAAATCCATCCCCCTTTTTTCCAAGCAGGAATCCACCATCAAAGCTTTCCTGACAGATGGCCATCCAGCTTCTGTTTAAAAGCGGCCCAAGAGGGAGACTCCACCACACTCTGAGGCAGCACTTCAAACCGTTAGACCTGGTCCTTCCCTCTGGACCAGCAGTGAACAAACCGGCCCCTCTCCCCTCTGTGACTGCCCTGGAGATATTTAAAGAGTGTAATCATGTCACCCTTCAGTTTTCTTCACCAAGGGTCCTTCCACCCTGCTTTATATATTCTGTTCTCCATACCTCATATCACGCCTTGTGGCTCTTCTCTCCACTTCCTCTCTTTTGTCTGTGTCTTTCTTAAGATGAAGCCCTTCCACTGAATACAGGGCTCCACATGAGGCCTGACCCACATAGAAGATAATGGGTCTTTTTCTCCTCCCACTTTGGAAACTCTGCTTCTAATAATGCAGGCTAAAATAATACTTGCCCTTTTCCCAGAGAACTATACTGCTGGCACATTTTCAACCATGTGTTCAACAAGAATCCCAAGGTCCTTTTCTCATGTAGTCTTGCTGAGGCCCTATCACCCATCCTGTATCCGTGCATTGGGTTTTTGTGGACTGCATGTACAATTTTTTATTTGTGCCTTTCATTTGAATAATTTCTTCCCAGTTTTCTACTTTATGAACTGCAGGCCGACTTTTAATGCTCCTCTGTGAGAGGACATTTCTGCTAGTGCCAACATCTAGGATGTCTCTTTCTGTGTGATGGGGCCACACTTGTGAAACCAAACCTAAATAAAAGATGGAGGGTTTGCCTCCTGCGTGGGCTGCATCTCAAGGAGAGAAATTCAACATTATAAGAATGCTTTTTTTAAAAAGAAAAGACTGAAAAGCCAAGATGGAAATAGCAACCTTTAATCAAAAATCAAAGCAGTGGTAAAATCAAAAGAGGAAAATATCAAAATCAAGATTTCTGTAGGTCTGTCTAATCATTTTTAAATACGACCTATACTGTGTCACTCTAAACTCAATTTAATAGAGTCAAACAGATAAAGGAATATTTGGTGACATTTTAAGATATTGAGAATCTTAAAGTGGCTTTAGAATTAGAACAAAAACTATTATTGCAGCAGTTTGTTCTTGTTTAGAGCAGGGATGGGAAACTTTGATAGGTTTGGGGAGGACATGGAGGATCACCTTGACTGCTAATAATCTCCCAAAATGGAAAAAATAAAATTTGGAGTGCCCCAGGAAACAGCTCATACTGAGTCTCCTCTCTTGATCAAAAGGCATCTTAAAATGTATGAAAACCTTAATCTAATATAACTTATTAAATTGTTTTACACGTGGTCAGACTCCCGTCGTTCTCAAGCAAATCAGATTGAGAGAAGAAATGATTTAAAGCTAGGAATACAGAAAGACTTCCATCTGGAAGGAAGACTTCAGATATCAGCAGGCCTCTACCCCAGGAGAGAACCCATTTTTAGGCCCAGAGAAAATATCAAAGGCTTCAGTCACAAGTCCTCCCTTGTTCATCATCAAGCAACACACCCAGGGGAGAAACCCTTTTAGATGCTTGGACTGTGGTAAGAGCTTTGGTCGGGAGACAGGGCTCATTTGTCATCAATCAATTCACACGGGAGAGAAACCATTTAAATGCAGAGAAAGATGAAAAGAGCTTCTGCTAAAGACAAACCTCATTTGTCATCAAGCAACTCACACAGGGGAGAAACCATTTAAATGCTCACAGTGCGGAAAGAACTTCTCTCAAAAGGGAAGCCTCAATCGTCATCAAGCAACTCACACACGGAAGAAACCATTCAAATGCTCACAGTGCGGAAAGAGCTTCTGTCAAAAGAGAAGCCTTATTTATCACCAAGCAACTCACGCAAGGGAGAAACTGGCACCTGCTCTTAGCTTGAGACCAACAGCCAAGTAGCACCAGACAGGGGGTGGTGGGGAAGAAGTTAGCTTTCCCAGATGTGCGAGTACTCTCAAACACTCTATGGGAAATAGCCAAATCTCCCAGGCGAGGGGGTATACGTACTCTTCCATTTTAGGGGAGCTCAGCATGGGCTGACGGCTGCAGTGCAGTGCATATTGGCTGTCAGAGGTGGGGGGGGTCTCCTTTCTGCTTTTTGCATGGGCTCCTTCCAGCGGATGATGAAGGAACTTGCTTGGGTGAGAACATCTATCTTTATGTTATCTAGGCCTGATAGGTTAAGGTGGATTCATCTGTAACTGTACCTACTAATGCTGATTACATGCTTATGCTGTTTGAACTGTTTGCTGTTGGATAAATTTGAGACTTTTTCACCTACAACTGGTGTCTTTCTCTGCCTTAGTGAACTAGCCAATCGTCTTTGGTAAGACAGCTTGAATGCTGGAATCAATACACATGTAGCACAGTCTCTCTCTTTTTCAAATACTCCATCATCCCATGGTACATCCAGAATGTGAGAGCATCAGTTTCATCCCTTTCACTTCGTTTTTCAAGTTGAGTCCTGATTTGCTTTGGGAGCCCTCCATTTGTCTTTTGGCTGCTTGAGTACAAATGCCTGGGAATCAGGTTGTTAGTCTGACTGCAGTTGCAGGGTGGAAATTGGGTTCCCCATAAAAATGTTTGCCCTGCTTGCTGATGTATTTCATTCTTTACTCTTTTTCTTTCTTTAGTTTCTCCACCATCTTTCCTCAAAGATTTCACCTACACATGCAAAGAGGGACCTGTTTTTAAAACTGCAGCAGAATCCTGGCTCTCTTTAATCTGGCCTTGTTATGAACAGTAAAGCAACCACAAATGAACTTCATAGAATCAGGGAATCAGAGAACCATAGAGTTGGAAGAGAGACTGCAAGGACCATCTAGTCCAATTCCATTCTGCCATGGAGCAATCTCCCATCAAAGCATTCCTGACAGGTGGCCACCCAGCCTTGGTTTAAAAGCCTTCAGAGAAATAGAGTTCATGGTCCTGCAAGGCAGCAGCGTATTCATCTGTGAGAATTTCTGGGGACATGGCTATGAAGAACTTTGAGTGCCGTAGTAAGCCCTCCTGAGCATGTTCAGAGTGCAAAGCCATGCTGTTCTCCTGAGCTCCATGCTGATTACGTCGGCAAGAAAAACAGCCATGGGGATGCATTGTGTCTAGGCTAAATCAACAATTTATAGAGAGCAAATCAGGATATGTGAGAAAAGCAATGTGCTTCAGACAGGAAGCCATGAAGCAGCTCAAAAGCAAAGGCAAAGTACAAAGGAAAAAGGTTAGACACTGAACAGAGAAAGCAAACTTTTAACCAGTAGTAAACCACTCCCGTACATACACACCGTGTGACTTGGTCCATGTTGCAACTCCCAGCCATTCTCGGGCTCAGAGTTTTCCCATGGGGTAGGACCTCAGGACACTAGAGAGTCAAAACATATAACACCGGTTGTGTTTCAGAAGGTACTGCAACCTCGCAGCTCACTTGGCTGGAAAAACAACTATGCTACTGCACACGTGCACTCACACACACACACACACACACTTTGAAGTACTGCACAAGCCCATTCTGACATGCAGGAATCCACCATCAAAGCATTCCTGAGAGATAGCCGTCCAGTGTTGGTTTAAAAATCTTCCAAGAAATTGACTCCACCACACTTTAAGGCAGCAATGTATTCTGTTGTCAAACTGCTCTTACCATCAGGAAATTTTCCTAATGCTTAGTTATAATCTTTTTTCATAGAGTTTCGTGTCCTAGTTTCTGGAGCAACAGGAAACAGGCTTGCTCCATCCTCCATATCACATTCCTTCAAATATTTAAACATAGTTATCATGTTGAGACTTAACCTTCTCTTCTCCAGGCTAAACCTACTCAGCTCTGTAAGTGGCTTCTTTTTTTTTAATTTTATTTTTTATTCATACAATAAATATAATTGAAAATCTCATTTGCATATTACCATTGCTATACATGTATTCATCATTAAATAATCCACTATATTTCCACCAATTATCCCAAATTACTAATAAAGTTCCATACATTAAGCAATAATAAAACTTCCATGTTTTTATAAAGTATTATTTTCCTATCATGTATCACTAACATCTCTCTTCACGCATATACATATGCATAATATATACATTATAATGGAATTTCCTACCACCTAATCTTCTTCTTGTTTGTTGCACTGTTTATTCTATCGCTAACATTGTCAAATCATTACCGATTTCTTCATACATTCCTTTCCTCCACTCTTCTTAAATCTATAAATTACTATCCCTACTTGTCGGTCACCTTTCCTACTTTAAACTTTGATTTTCCATTTATTTCTTATGTCCATCTAATCACCAATTCCCAATCTTTTTCTCCTTTAGTAGACTTGCCCTTCAAGATTTGGGAGAAAATATCACATTCCTTAAACTCTAAGAATTTCCTGTCGGTCAGGGCTGTCCGGCAGTGGAATGTGCTGCCACGGAGTGTGGTGGAGTCTCCTTCTTTGGAGGTTTTTAAGCGGAGGCTGGATGGCCACTTGTCGGGAGTGCTTTGAGGGTTTTCCTGCACAGCAGGGGGTTGGACTGGATGGCCCTTGTGGTCTCTTCCAACTCTACATTTCTATGATTCTATGATTCTATGATTCTAAGACTTTAGAAAACCACTGGTCAAGACTCGGTATATCAGGATTTTTCCACGTTCTAGCAAAATTTATCCTTGCAGCTGAGACTAAATACAATAAAACCCTGTAATTTTTGCTTGCAAATGCCGTTTCAAACATACATGTCATATTTAACAAGAAAAACTCCGGGGCCATAGGAAAAGTAATGCTAAACATCTCTTTCATTGCTTCATATATC
Organism: Iguana delicatissima; assembly: GCA_948472985.1. Taxonomy (NCBI): domain Eukaryota; kingdom Metazoa; phylum Chordata; class Lepidosauria; order Squamata; family Iguanidae; genus Iguana; species Iguana delicatissima. The sequence goes on from CAOKZL010002165.1 coordinate 254,011, forward strand.
TTCTTCCAATATCTTTTAGACATTTCACAGGACCACCAAATAGGAAAGTAAGTGCCAATTTTATCGTTACATTTCCAACGTTCATTGTTCCCTGAATTATAAATTTTATCTATTCTTTCAGGGGTAAGGTGGTATCTGTACATCATCTTCATAAAGTTCTCCTTCAGGTCCTGAGCATTAGTGAATTTATCAGTATCATTCCATGCCTTTTCCCAGTGTTCTCACAGGATCTCGTGTTGTAAATTTTGAGCCCACTGAGCCATTGTTGGTTTCACTACTTTCTCTTCCAGTTGTCGAGACAGGAGATATTTATAATACTGTGAGATCTTGTGTTGTGTTTTTGTGAAGATTATAGTTGCCAGTTCATTATAATTTTTTTGAGTCGCGAATCCTTCTAATTTTAAGTCCATTTTGAATCTCTCCTTTAACTGCAGGTATGGGAACCAATTTAGTTCTCTTCCTTGCTGGGTTAGTTCCTCCTGGGTTTTAAATCTTATTTCTTGATTATTTACAACTAACAAATCTTCATATTTTATCCAATCTCCTTTATGCTCCACCCATTGTCCAGAAAATGCCTCCTATGGGGAGATCCAACGTGCTATTCTGTTACAAGTATTTTTCTTGAGTTCATCCATATTTTTAACAAGGATTTTCTCAAATAATGATTGTTAAAGTCTTTATCAATTTTTGCTTTTCCGTACCATAAGTACGCATGAAATCCAAATCTCCTGTCTGCACCTTCGATTTCCAGAGTTCTGACGTTGCTCAATGTGATCCAATCTTGCAGCCATACCAGTGCGTTTGCGGAATAGTATAGCTTTAGATCAGGCAGTCCAAATCCTCCTTTTGATTTGTGTTCTGTTAACAACTTCCACCCAGAGTAAGCAGCTTCTGCTAGGGCATGTTTTCCAGGCCTTTTACCATTTTGGTCCCCTTTCTCTGGACACATTTTGAGCGTGTTAATATCTTTCTTGAATTTTGGTGCCTGAGAACTGGCCACAGTATTCCAGGCGGGGTCTGACCAGAGCAGAATTGAGTGGTACCATCACTTCCCTTGAGCTATTGATGCAGCCCAGAATCGCATTGGCTTTTTCAGCTGCTGCATCACACTGCTGACACATGTTCAGTGTGTGGCCTACAAAGACTCCAAAATCTCTTCCACATGTCCTGTGGTCAAGGCAGGTGTCATCCATCTTCTATTTGTGCATTTCATTTTTTTCTGCCCAGGTGGAGTACTCGGAGTCCCAGAGACCAGCTCTTGAATCCCTGCTTGGGCATGGAAATCCATTGGGTGACCTTGGCGAGTCACACTCTCTCTACCTCCTTGGAATGAATCTGACCCAGGAAACACTATACAAGGGTCATCATCGGCCATAGTTGTCTTGAAAAAACATAGCAAGAAATCCTATTTTACCACGTTTCTTGTTCGTTTCTGGAGGGGCTTAGTCTAATGGTAATAGTGGTGTTTTGTGTCCGTGCATGAAAGATTTTGGAGTTGGCACTGAAGGGCCAGAGGTAGAACTCTGTACTCTTAAGAAGTGGCACCACTGCAACAACAAGGGGAATTTTTAACCATATTTCTGGCTGAAATGAAAGGGCATAATTGGACAACTGGATGATTGGATCCAAAAGGATGAGTTTAATCCTTGGAACTTCAGTCTGGCTCAAGCCATCTGGGATCGGGTTAAACCCCTGCCTGGCTGCCGTGGGAGATTTTCAGCCAGCTGCAGGCCGCCTTCAAATGGTTACCGGTGAGTGAACATTCCTGTTCAACCTCTGGGACTTTGCCTCTCTGCGTGTTGGGGCCATGCATGCTAAATAAGTCCTAGATATTTTTTAAAATGTATATTTTATTGGAGTGATTAAAAAACAGGTATACACAGAGAAAATATATTCCAAAAGTTAATACAAAAACACTAACACTTCACTTATGAGTAAAATATTAAATATCCCAATAATTATATTTGTTTATAGAAATATCTTTAGTAATGTTCCTGCTACTATGATCCTTCTCTCACTCCCTTCTGCCCTCTCCTACTCCACTTGAGAGCAAAAACTAATTGTTATTTAAAACCCTTTTTCTTTGATGTGGAGAATCATATCAATTGTATCTTTTCTAATTTTTCACCCCTCCTCTTCCTTAAATTTTTCTATTAATAAATCTATTTCAATGATGGAAGTAGTAAAAGCAATCAGAAACTTGAAGAATGATGTATCTCCAGGACCAGACGGCTTTAGTGCAAAATACTACAAGATTATGGAACATGAGATCTCAATTCCACTGCAAAGTACAATAAATGAGATAATAAAGGAAGGAATACCAGACACTTGGAGAGAGGCAAATGTGGTGTTGATTTCGAAAGAAGGTAGCGATTCAACTGATGTAAAAAATTACAGACCAATCTGACTTTTGAATATGGATTATAAGATTTTTGCTTCAATCCTGGCAACGAGACTTAAAAAGGTTTTGTCTGAGCTTATTGATGAAGACCGGAACGCTTTCTTACCAAAAAGATTCTTGAGAAATAATATCAGAACGGTCTTAAATATAATTGAATATTATGAAAAGCATAACGAAAGGAAAATGGCCAGGATATTTGTAGATGCAGAGAAAGCTTTTGATGTGATCAGCTGGCCATTCCTGAAGACAGCTGTTAAGCAAATGCAAGCTGCAAATAAATGTGCGTCATGGATTGAAGCGATTTACAATCGGCAAAGGGCTCGATTGGTCATCAATGGAGAAAGAACAAAGCAGATAGAACTGAACAGAGGGACAGGACAGGGATGTCCTTTGTCCCCTTTGCTGTTTATAATGACAATGGAAATATTAAACACCATCATAAGAGAAGACAAAGTTATAAGAGGAGTTCCAATTAAGAAATATCAGTATAATGAATGATGAAATATGGAATAAGGAGGAGTATATTGAAAAAGCCAAAATTATTTTGCAGAAAATATGATATCCGATCTCTCAATGAAAACCATTTGGGATGCAAGTAAAACTGTCATGAGAGGAAATTTTATCAGATGGTCCGTGGAGAATGCGAAGAAAAGAGAAAAAAGAGGACATTATTTTGGAGAGAATGAAAATGTTTGAGAGACAAATGAGACAGGACCCGGCTAACCAACAGATAAGACTTCAGGTGAAGTTACTACAAGCTGAATTAAGCCAATTGAATGCTGAAGAAATAGTTCAACAGATGCATAGAACAAATCAGAAATTCTTTGAATAAGCAAACAAACAAACAAACCTTCAAAGCTTCTTGCTTCAATGTTGCGTAAAAGGAGGACAAGAAACATTATATCAGAAATTGTGGTCAGAAAGAAAAAGATTACAAGACAGGAAGATATAAAACAAGAGTTTTACAGATACTATCTTAAGCTGATGGGAACGGATCCAAAAATGAACAATCAACAAGGAGTGGAAGAATATTTGGAGAAAATGAATAAAATGAAGTTTAATGAAGAACAAAGATCAATATTGAATAAACCTATTTCAATGATGGAAGTCATTGAGTCTATTCGGAATTTGAAGTCTGATAAGGCTCCAGGACCAGATGGATTCACTGCCAGATATTGTAAGATTCTAGAACATGAGATTTCAATACCTTTACAAAGTACAATAAATGAAATAATTAAGGAAGGAGTACCAAGCACTTGGAAAGAAGCGAACGTTGTACTGATTCCAAAAGAAGGATGTGATTTGACTGACGTGAAAAATTATAGGCCTCTTTCACTTTTAAATGTGGACTATAAGATTTTTGGTTCAATCTCGGCTACAAGACTTAAAAAAGTGCTCTCTGGGGTTATCGAAGATCAGAACGGCTTTTTACCAAGAAGACCTGTTACCCTGCTTGCTAGGGGGCTCCCTTAAGGGATTCCCAAAATCTGTCAAAATTGTGGGGAAAATCAGCTCAGAGCACTGTTTTAGCTATACGAGAGGCAGGGTAACTTTGCAGGACCTTGTAACCCAGATTTTACAGAGTCAGACCAAGCCAAGAACTAGGCAGGTTGTTCAGTTTAAAGATTTTATTAAACCCTCAGTAATTAAAGCAACCAACAATAAACACCCTCACACATTCATTCAAGAGCTAAAGAAAAAGAAAGTAAGGAAAATTGATAGGGATTTTGTTTGGTGTGTTCAGAGGCAATACTCTACCTTGATTTAATGCCCAAGGGAGCCAATGTTGAAAAACTGGAGATTCAAAGCGATGAAACTCAAAATGGGGGAAGGGGGGGTGAGGCAAGACAAACTGACAGGGATTCAGGAGGAAAATGTGAATGAACCCACGAACAGATAAAAACATGGGGTTTTTATAGAAAAAATATACCTGGAGGGCTAGTTCTCTCCCTGGGAGAACAATAGTACAGGAGGCTAGATCAAAGACCTTCAATGACCAACATCTCCGGCTGAATGTTTTCTCAGTCCTTTGTGAATGATACTGCCCAAATGAGACAAAAGGCCCAGGTAGAGTGAAATTGCCTACATTCAGCAGGCTGATTGTGATTCTATTGAGCTGCCATATCAGTGCAAAAGGGCCCTTTTGTCTGTTTTATGGTCCTAATGTCTTCCAGGAATCCCTGGCCCACGTGACAGATTCAGTCTGAGTCACCTTTTGACTTGACCAAAGTTTTAACTTCCTGCCTGCATGCACTTTCAGTGACCCTGTCAGACACACGGAATGATTTCTAATATTAGCCATGTGGAGATATCAATTTGATGTGATAAATTAATAAATTGTAGACCCTGGGAGAGAGCTGCTGGCCGTACTTCCAGACTGTTGAGAAATAACATTCGGACTGTTCTGAACTTGATTGAATACTATGAGAGACATAATGAAAGGAAAATGGCCATGATATTTCTTGATGCCGAGAAAGCTTTTGATATGATAAATTTGCCATTTATAATAATGACATGTAAGCAAATGTTGGCTGGAGATAAATTTGTTACATGGATAGAAGAGATCTATAGACAACAGCAGGCAAGATTGGTGATAAATGGCGAAAAAACACAACTAATAGAGCTCAAGAGAGGGACAAGACAAGGATGTCCACTTTCGCCTTTGTTGTTTATAATGACATTGGAAATACTAAACAATATAATAAGAGAAGATAATGATATCAAAGGAACTCAAATTTAGAGATATCAATACAAACTGAAAGCGTTTGCTGATGACTTGGTGATATTTCTTGAGGATCCAATTAAGGGCATTAATAAACTGGTCAAAACAATTCAAGAATATGGGAAATTTTCAGGATTTAAGATAAATGTGGAAAAAACAACTTTTTTAACCAAAAACATGACAGAGGTTGAAGAGAAGGAAATAATACAAAAAACAGGATTTAAGAGAGGACAAAAAGTGAAGTATTTAGGAGTCTGGATAGCTAAGAGAAACAATGAGCTATATGCTAACAACTATGAAAAAAATGGAAAGAAATAACTAAGGATATGGAAAATTGGACTAAGTTACATTTGTCACTGTTGGGGAGGGTTGCAGTTATAAAGATGAATGTTTTGCCAAAGATGAACTTTTTGTTCCAAAATCTTCCAGTAATAATACCGTATTTTCCGGCGTATAAGACGACTTTTTAACCCAAGAAAAACTTCTCAAAAGTTGGGGGTCGTCTTATACGCCGGGTGTCATCTTTGCGGTCGCCGCATACGGTGGGGGCAGCTCAAAAATGGCCGCGGCCGCATCCCCACCATATGCGGCCACCGTATGAAACCACCCAGGGTGGTGCTGTGCACTTACCTGAAGATGCGGGGGGGGGGCTCCTCGCGCTCGCCGCTCTTCCCCCTCGCGCGAGCGCCAGTCGCGCTGCCTCCCCGCTTCCACCCCCACCCCCGCCTACAGCTCCCAGGCCAGGGAGCGCTGAGGCGGGGGAGCGGCGGCGTTTTGGGCGAGGCGAGGCTCCTTGCGCTCGCCGCTCTTCCCCCTCGCACGAGCGCCGGTCGCGCTGCCTCCCCGCTTCCACCCCCACCCCCGCCTACAGCTCCCAGGCCAGGGAGCGCTGAGGCGGGGGGAGCGGCGGCGTTTTGGGCGAGGCGAGGCTCCTCGCGCGAGCGCCGGTCGCGCTGCCTCCCCGCTTCCACCCCCACCCCCGCCTACAGCTCCCAGGCCAGGGAGCGCTGAGGCGGGGGGAGCGGCGGCGTTATGGGCGAGGCTCCTTGCGCTTGCTGCTCTTCCCCCTCGCGCGAGCGCTGGTCGCGCTGCCTCCCCGCTTCCACCCCCGCCTACAGCTCCCAGGCCAGGGAGCGCTGAGGCGGGGGAGCGGCGGCGTTTGGGCGAGGCGAGGCTCCTCGCGCTCGCCACTCTTCCCCCTCGCGCGAGCGCCGGTCGCGCTGCCTCCCCGCTTCCACCCCCACCCCCGCCTACAGCTCCCAGGCCAGGGAGCGCTGAGGCGGGGGAGCGGCGGCGTTTTGGGCGAGGCGAGGCTCCTCGCGCTCGCCGCTCTTCCCCCTCGCGCGAGCGCCGGTCGCGCTGCCTCCCCGCTTCCACCCCCACCCCCGCCCCCGCCTACAGCTCCCAGGCCAGGGAGCGCTGAGGCGGGGGGGAGCGGAGGCGTTTTGGGCGAGGCGAGGCTCCTTGCGCTCGCCGCTCTTCCCCCTCGCGTGAGCGCTGGTCGCGCTGCCTCCCCGCTTCCACCCCCACCCCCGCCTACAGCTCCCAGGCCAGGAAGCGCTGAGGCGGGGGAGCGGCGGCGTTTTGAGCGAGGACGGAGGTGGGGAAGAATCCGGCCAACTTGGCAGAGAGGGGGGAAAGGAGGGCTTCCCTCCAGGCCGGTGGGTCAGGTGGAGGGCAAGGGCCGGTGCCGGCCTCCCCCGCCCTCCTCCCCTCTGGGCACCCACCCCCCAGGCCCCCCAGCCCCAAAGAGCCGGGCGCGGGGTGCTGCCCTCTTCCCTCTTCTCCTTTGCTTCCCTTGGTGGAAGCAGCTGCAGTGGCTCGGGCAAACATTTTGTTTCTTTCCCAGCCCCAGCGGAGGAGGCCAACGAGGGGAAAGCGGGTGAGAGCCGAGGAGGGCGTTGAAAGAGGGGTAGTCTTATACGGTGAGTATATCCCAAACTCTGTATTTTAACTGGAAAAGTTGGGGGTCGTCTTATACGCCCAGTCGTCTTATACGCCGGAAAATACGGTAAATAAGAAACCTTTCATACGATGGAGGAGAGAGTTAACCAAGTTTATTTGGCAAGTTAAAAAACCCAAGATTAAATGGATTAATTTAAGAGATCAGAAAATTCGAGGTGGCCTGGGATTACCGGATTTAAAGATGTATTACAAGGCAGCGTCCCTTATATGGATTAAAGATTGGATGGATCTTCAAGATGTCAGCATGTTGACACTGGAGGGTGCAGATCGGAGGATGGGATGGCATGCATACATGTTTTATGATAAAGCAAAAGTGGACAAGGAATTTACAAACCATTGTATCAGAAAATCACTTTTGAAAGTTTGGGATGAATACAAGTCTAGAAATATAAGGCAGCTTCCCTCCTGGGTCTCCCCGCAGGAAGCTTTCTTTGGTAGATGGTCTGTAACTGAGAAGTGGCTTTGATACGACGACATAATTGAGGTCAGAATCGAATGATTTACAGCTTAAAACAAGAGACAAACTAGAACAAGAACAAGAAGGAATATTTCTAAACTGGTTTCCTTACAGGCAACTATCGGAGAGGTTTCAGATGGACTTGAAGACATATGGAATTGAAGTAAGGGAAAAGACTGGAGTGATTAAAAGTCTATTTGACAATCCTCCTCACTTACTTGCTCAAATTACTCAGGACATATTGCATCAGGAGATGCATGAAGAAACAACTAAAACTGTTATGATTTCTTGGGCACAGAACATAGGTTATGTAATTCAAATGGACTTATGGGAGCAGAGTTGGACAAAGACGAATAAATTTACTATGGCTCAGAATTTAAAAGAAAATTATTATAAGATATTTTACAGATGGTATTTGACACCAGACAAATTACAAAAGATTTACAAAACAGGTACTGGACTCTGTTGGAAATGTTCAAAAGAAGTGGGCACGTTATATCATATGTGGTGGATTTGCCCAAAGGTTAATAAATATTGGTGTGAGACACATAACAGGGTATGTGAAATATTGAAGCTGAAGATTCCTATGATTCCTGAAATGTACTTATTGAATATGATAGACTCAGTTGAAACTACTACAATAAAGAAGCACTGGTGAATAGTAATGTATATGATAACAACAGCACGTATTGAATATGCAAAGGTATGGAAAACACAGAGAGAATACCTACAGTTGATCAATGGTGGGGAACTTTTATCGAGAACAAAAACGCTGATATAGTTTCCCAGAGACTTAAAGGGAAAACAGATGAAGAAGTTCAGAAAGAATGGCAAATTGTGGGAGTTGGCGGGGAGATATTATAAAGAAGTCTGTAACTCATGGTATTATGTAGAAATGTAATTGTAATTGAGATAGCAATGTTGATATCATGAAGTGATATAGAGAGAATGAAATGCAATGTACCGACATGATAAATGGTATAGCAGTACAAGGAAATAATTTTGTAAAGTGACATTGAAAATGAAATCTGGATCAGTCTGGAAGAATCAGAAAATAATTGCATTTGAAATAACAATATGAAGAAATATTTGTTTTTACTTGTGAAATTTCAATAAAATGATTTAAAAAGAAAGAAAGAAAGAAAGAAAGAAAGAAAGAAAGAAAGAAAGGAAATGGAAAAATCAAAATATGTAAAGTTGATTGTGAAATGACACCAGAATTTTATTTGTTAAATATGATAGGTCAAAATAGGAAGATTAGAAGACACCAGAAGGCATTGTTGTATTTGATTACTGTAGTGAGATTGACATGTGCTCAATACTAGAAAGACCAGATAGATATAAGTTTGGAAGAATGGAAATTAAAGGTTTTGGATATATTAGAGACGGAAAAATTAGCAAATTCATTGAAAAACAAACCTATCTAAAACTTTGAAAAGGAATGGAAAGGGGTAATGGACTGGCTTAAAATATAAACTTATGTTATGATAATAGACAAAGAGTAAATAAGATGTATTCTTTATGTCAGGTAAAAAGCAAATAAGATAAACTCACCAGGGAAAAACAAATACAAGGAAGTGCAGGGGATGGGGGAAGGATATGTCCACAACAAGGATATATCCTGTATTTTATATGTTGGAACCTTAATAAAAATGTTTGGGGGAAAAAAACTTCAGGAAGAGAGATTCCACCTAAACATTAGGAAAAATGTCTTTACCATAAGAGTTGTTTGACCCATGAATAGACTTGCCTCAGAGGGTGATGGGATCTCCTTCTTTGGAAGTCTTTCAACATAAGTTGGATGGGCATTGTCATGAGTTGCTTTAATTGTGTCTTCATGGTCTCTCTTGATCCTGTGACTTGAGTGCAACAGTGAATTACACAGGCAGGTAGGAGAGAGAGGTTCCTGACTCTTTGTAGTTGGTAACAGAGTCCAGGTTCAGAGCTCTTCTCCGCATAAGGAGGGGGCCAAGACCACTGGAGGGACTCCAGGGGTATTTGGTGGCCAGGATCCCAACCCCCAGAAACAGCCTTTCCATTGATCTTTTCTACTTCATAAACGTGCAAATACAGATTGCTATCTAAAGTATATGTGAAGGAGCCTGGAGGGGAGTGGTTAGCCTGAGAAGCAGGCTGGCCTTAGCAACAGGTTGCCAAGTGACCCAAGGGGCTCTGGGTAAGAGAGAAACTCAGCCCATTGGTGCCAGGGAGGGGCTGACGTTTCTGAGGAGGAGCTCTATCTAAGGGAATTACTTGCTTTTTTTGAGAGATTCCTTCAGGGAGGGAAGGAAAGAGGGTTCTGCTGAATAAGAGAATGGTTTTCTTTGAGGCCTAGTGAGAGGCAGAGGAGAGACCAAATCACTTCTGAGTGGGTTACAAAGGGAGATCCTGACTTAGGGATTAGCACCTTGAGCAGGGGAAGCCAAAGGTCTGAGTAGGTATGAAAACTTCCTACCTGAATACTGGGTTGGGCTGAGGAATCTAGTTAGACATTTTTGGAAGTTCTGTTTTGCCTGTTTGTACATACTAGCATATATATGTGGTGTTTCCCCGGGATTTTATTTTCTCATAGGTGATACTTGTTAAAAAGATGTGAGATTCTGTGTCTCTAATTCCCCAAACTGTCTTGTCCAGTACCTGTAACTTTTCCCCATATTCCCTAATCCAATCTGTATTCAGAGTTATTAGCATTGAGAGGTTGGGTTCCTGAGGGAATACGCTGCCCTCCTCTTTGCTGCAGGAGCTGGCTGCAAAGTTCTCGGGGGTCTTTGGTCTTGGGATAGCCAAACTCTCTGAAGTGCTGGCGGCTCACCAGTGAAAGGAACATATCCTCCTGCAGAGGTTTTTGGACATTGTTTCTCAAGATCTCTCCTCTGGGCTTAGCCTGAACATTATGAGGACCTCTGGTTAACCTGGAGCCCCTTGTGTCTTGCGTGTCCATTTTTGTTCTCTTTTCCCGGGTGGGTTCCAACATGGCGAAAGGAGGGCCTTCCTCTATGGGCAGATTAGCTGGCAAAACAACTGGAGACATCCAGGCCTACAAAGGAAGCAAGGCACTCTGTTTATGAATTATATAGAAGAGATTCTGGAGGCAGGGAGAGGCTTTACAGTCAACTTCGAGTTGGAGAGTGGCTGTTTTCTCAATACAAAAGTCAATTCCCGTGACTGAGAGAAACAAGAATAGGTAGCAGGGAAACAGTTGCCTTTCCTTCCTGGCCATAAATCCTAATTATAGAATAATGCACCATTCTTCCACCTGGCTCTCTCCCAACAATCAACTGCCTTCCTTCTTTGCTTTTCCTTGTGCACCCTTCCATTTTGCGCCACACTCACTCTGATCCCTTTCTCAGAGTCAGAGCGGGGACATTTCTACAGATTCTGGCTCTTATTCCATAGTCCTGTGTCCATGAAAGAGGAAGAACAGCTGGGAGGCTGCTACTCAGTATAGGATATCGGGAGCGAGCGTGGATCTGCTGTGTTCACTTTCCACAGCTCTCTGTCCTCCCTCAACAGGGAAGAGCAGTTTGGGGGCAGCCCCTTCAGCTTCCCTGCATGATACCCAATGTGATTGCTTCACAGGAATACAGAATCGTAGAGTTGGAAGACACCCCAAGGGCCACCCAGCCCAGCCTGTTTCTGCCATTCAGGAATACACAAGCAAAGCATGTCCGACAGATGGCCATCCAGCCTCTCTTAAAAAACCTCCAAAGAAGGAGACTCCACCACACTGCAAGGCAGCAACATATTCCCCTGTCAAACTACTCTTACTGTCAGGAACTTCTTCCTAATGTTTAGATGGAATTTCTTTTCCTGAAGTATGAAGCCATTGCGCCATGTCCTAGTCTCTGCAGCAACAGAAAACAGGCTTGCTCCATCCTCTACTTGACATCTCCTCAACTATTTAAACAGCCACCATGCCACTCTTTAAACTTCTCTTCTCCATGCTAGATATACCCAGCTCCCTAAACCTCTCCTCTTAAGGCAGGTTTTCCAGGCCTTTTGGCATTTTTTTCAATATCCTTCCTGAGCTGTGGTGTCCCGAAGTGGACACAGGATTCCAGCTGGGGTCTGACCAAGGCAGAACAGAGCGGTACCATCACTGCCCTTGACCTAGATGCTATACTCCTGTCGATTCAGCCCAGAATCACATAGGCTGTTTTAGCTGCTGCATCACACTTCTGACTCATGTTTAGCTTAAGGTCTATTAAGGCTCTCAGATCCTTTTCGCAGGTACTGCGGTCAAGGCAGGTATCACCCATCTTATGCCTGTGCATTTCATTTTTCTGCCCAAGTGTAGTTCCTTACACTCTTCTCTGTTGAAATTCATTTTGTCAGTTTTGGCCCAGCTCCCATTCTGTGGAAGGCTGTGATTGAAAATACTCGGTTCCTGGAGCCCCCTCCTCCCTTGCGGCGCGGCCCCCTGAGGAATCCCAAGGGAGAAGGGAGGCGAAAGGCGGCTCTTTGCCTTCCTTTCTCGCGAAGACGCCGCCCAGCGCGGCCAGCGGCCTCTCCCACCAGCCGGTCCTGAGCCGGAGCCTCCCGCGAGGGCTCCACCCGACACCCGGCGCGGGCAGGAGGGGCGTCTCTTCAGGGGAGGCGGAGCTCCTCAGACGCCTGACGGTTAAACCCAAAGAGTCGGATTCCTAGAGCGGAAAGGAACGGGCGCTATCGGCCTCTCAACCACCGCCCCCTCCCCGCCGCCGAAGCCCCTCCCCTTCCGGCCACCCGTCGGTGGACGGCGGTTTTTCCCAGAGAGGCACGTGGGAGAAGCGGGCGGGGCGGCGGAGGGGAGGAAGCGCGAGGCGAGGAGTGGGGGTGGGGGTGCCCCCCTTTCTGCGCGGGGAGGGGGGAGGGAGGGGGGAGGGAGCGAGCCGTTGCCTCTCCCGCCGGGGGGACCCTGGTGAGTAAGAGGCCGCCTCCCGCCGGGTCCTGCGGGCGGAGGGAGAGCGTGCATGTTTGGGGCCTTTCCGCACTGCGCTGTTGTAGCGCTATTATTCCACTTTCAACCCCCTGTGGGTTTGGAGTTTCCTGAGGCCGGGGGGCTCCCTGGCTGAGAGCGTTAAAGGCCTCGCCCTCAGCTGCAAACCCCAGAATGGCGCAGGGTGCTGAAAGTGGAATAATAGCGCTGCAACGACGTAGTGCGGACGGGCTCCTGGACCAGGGAAGGCGGGCGGTTGATCAGGCGGTGGGCTGAAATCCCCCCCCGTAGCTTGTGGGGAGCGGGGCGGAAAGGTAACCTCTGTGGGGAGGGGGACGAAGAGGGGAGCGGGCAGGGCCCCTCCGTCCCCCTCCCTCGTTGAGTTGGGGTTTCGGGCCTCGGTGGCTGCGTGCCTTCAGGTCGACCCTGCTGCAAATCCGTCATGGGGTTTTGCCCTTTGGGAGACATCCAGGATACCAATGCGGCTGACTGGATGGGTGAATTAATTGATTTTCCTGGGGCCGAGAGTGTGTGCTGCGCCCCGGGTCTCCGGTGGGCTCCTGTATCTGGGCGGGGAAGGGGGGGACCCCGGTCTCCTGGGCCGCAGTCCAGCGCTCGGACCCTCACGCGACACCGGCTCTCGGTTGGGGGCGAGACTGTCGGCCCTCCGCCTTTGCTGGGGTGGGGGGGGCAGGACGCTTGCCGGAAGGGCAAAAATTGTAACTATCAAAATACGCACCTCTGTTGGGGGTGGGTGGGTGCGGGGGTTGGAGAAGCTTGCAAATAAACTCATGAAGGTGAAATTCGCAAATGTGGAGGGCCAGCTGTACAGCTACAATGATATGGCTGTGTACAGTCAGCCCTCCACATTTCCGGGTTTCACTTTTGCACATTTGATGAGTCAGATTATTTGCTGTCACCTCTGCGGCCTCTTTTTTTTTAAAAAAAATGACGGCAGCAATCTAATGATGATAGGCTTTGAACCCTAAAATTTGTATTACTACATGTGTGTAAAACTAGATTTAGAAAATGTGCTCTGTTGTTTTGAAAGGTTTTTTCTATATAGATCTTGATTATATTTGGATGATAGATTATTAGTATAAACGAATCAAGAATAAGTTAACAATGATTTACGAACCTGAGAATTTAAATATGTAAATAACTAAGATGATAAGTGGTTAGCAACAACTAATAACCATGGGATAAAATGAAGGATTTAATTGTTAGTTGTCAGTGCTTAAGTGATATGAACTGTTTGCAGCAAAGGCAGGAACCAGTATGTTTTGTTGGTTTTTGTTTTAGTTGTGTGCAGGTTAGGGTGTTGAAGTTTGTATGGATATATTTTTGGTTGTTGATTTGTATGTTTGGTTTGTGCAATTAAAAAAAAAAAGGCAATTTCCGCACTACACTGTTACATAGTGCTATTATTCTCCTTTCAACATCTTATGTAATCCTGGGGTTTGCAGTTTAGGGAGGCCTTTAGAATCCTCAGCCAGAGAGCTCTTTGGCCTCAGGAAACTACAAAGCCCAGAATTCCACAGGATGCTGAAAGTGGAATAACAGCACTATAAGTATAGGACAGAAATGGCAAAAATCCACCCGGTGACCTTGGGCAGCCTCAAAGGAAGACCATGGCAACCTGCCTCTGAACAAGGCTTGCCAAGAAAACTCTGTGGTATTTGGGTGGGATAAGTAAGAAACAACTTGAAAGCACAAAGCAAATATTGAGATTGGGATCTTGGTGTCTCTAGTCTTAGACACTATTTCCTGTAGGCGGATGTGCTCCAGACTGAATGGTGGATGATATCATTCACAGTTGCTGGCCTAAATTCTATTGTAACTCCTGACTAGAGTACCCCCTTTAAACCATGTGCTCACTCACTATTCAATAATTGGTTGATCGGGTCTGTTCTAGCTGGGGGTAACCAAAGAATGCCAGCCGCTGCCTTTCTAGCTGCCCTTCACGCTACACAATTCTATTGCTAGGATTCCACTTCAACTGGCAGGACTACATCCTATGGAACCCCGGGATTTGTAGTTTGGGGAGGCACTAGGGCTCTCTGGCTGAGAATTCTAAACACACCCTCCTGAAACTGAGTGTCTGAGGACTGCATAGAACAGAACCATGGCAGTTAAGGTGAACCATAGCATTATAAGTGAGTAGGCTGGAAGCGCCCCCCACCCCCAATTGTAAGCATACTAGAGGATGTTTGTCATTGGAGAGAACTCCTGCAGTAAGTTGCTTCTGTACACTTACGGATCAAACCCGTTGTATTTTTGTATTTGTTATAGTCTCAATCATAGTCATAGTGATACTGGCACATTTAATGCTGGAAAATCTTTTACCGAGGAACGCCTACCGTCAGCCCTCCACCTTTGCAGGTTTCACTTTCACCGATTTAAATGTTTGCGAGTTTCTCCAGCCCCTGCATCCCACCTCTGGTGCTGCTTTTCTGGGGGAGACTTCCCTCTCGGTGACTCCGGGCAGGCCATGCAGGCCTTTAAAACCCATCTCTAGTTCGCGTCCTTTCCTCTCCCTGGATATAGAGAGAATGTGTGCCCAGTGGCCAGAGCTTATTGCCACCTCTGCCTCTGCCTACGTCATTTTGCATAAAGATAGCTGTTCCCTGTGTGAGCCAGTGTGGTGCAGTGGTTTGAGCCTTGGACTACAACTCTGGAGATCAGGGCTCGATTCCCTGCTTGGCCATGGGAACCCACTGGGTGACTTTGGGTGTGTCCTACACTCTCAGCCCCAGAAAACCCTGTGATAGATTCGCATCTCCATAAGTCCAATACGACTTGGAGGCACACAGCAGCAACTTGTGCTGTATCCCAAAATCCAAAAACATCTGAAATATTGAATATTTCTGGTTCCAGGCATTTCGGGTAAGGTATACTCAGTCTTACTCATCTGCTTCAGAAATGAATTTCTCTTTCACTAAACATGCTTCATACTATAGATCAACCCACAACGAAAAATTGCTCAAGGATTTTGCTCTATATGATAATTATAGCAAGAATAGAATGTGCTAAATTCTGGAAGAAAGAAGAGACACCAGGTATAGAATATTGGATTCCAAGCCTTTCAGAAATAAAAACAGCAGATATCCTGATACAAAGACTTAAAGGTTTGTCAGACAAGAAGATAGAGAAAGACGGGGGTCCTGTAAATCAATTTCTTCCAAGGCAGAGAACCACAAAATAAACAGATAAATACAGTTACTGGGTGTGAGGAAGAATAGGTATCAAAGCAGATAACAAATGGGAGATTGAACAAGAGTAGATGTATAGAAGAAGCTATCACTAATCACATAATTTAATGAGAAAGGAAGCTGTATATGTATTGATAAACTACACAATTAAAGAATTAAGAAATATACTTAAGGTTAAGGATCGGATAGGATTAATCTGGAACAAATATTTATAATGTTGCCTTTTCTTCATAATAGATGTACTTATGTATGAGATATACACTAATAACTATATGCTCTGATAAAGAAGTGTGGAAGAACTATTTTACCAAGTAAGTTACAATTCATTATATAACTGTACTTTATTTAATATCTTTTTTTATTTTGCTGAAATGTTAATAAAAAATATTCAAAAAAAAAAGAAATGAATTTCTCTTGTGAACCTTCATTAGAACAGACATTGTTTCTGACTGACAAGTTGCAAGTCCATCTTAGTTTTTTGTTGTTAGATTTAACAGGTAGGTCTTTGTACCCAATTGTATTATTGATAACTGTGCCTCATTGATCGTATGAAAATGTATGAAGTGTTTTAAAAGATGTAGATGAAAGGAAGCCACATACAGTCAGCTCTCCACATTTGCTAGGGTTAGGGGCACAGGACCCCAGCAAAAGTGAAAAAATTGCAAATATCAAAATCTCTCTGCCTGTGTTTCTGTAGGAAGGGAGCTGAGGCATAACATGGAGAGCAGGCACCCAGGATCCAAACTGGGTGGGGAAAGGAGAAAGAAGAGGGGTGGGTTGGCACGGTGGCCCTATACTTGCTCTCTCACCCATCTCCTTCCCTGGGTGTGAGGGGACGTTGGGAGGAGGCTTGTGGGGCTACGATCTGTCCTTAGCTGGCCAGGCAGTGGCTGGTGGTGGTGGTGGAGGAGGAGGAGGAGGAGCAGCGGTGGGGTTTTAAAACGCCATGCGGCCTGATCGGAGCCACTGAGAGGAGAGCGTCTCTTGGAAGATGAGCCTGAGCTGTTGTAGGGGGGAAGGAATTGGAGAGACTCGCAAATAATCAAATCCGTGAAAGTGGAAACCTCAAATGTGGAGGCCGACTTTGAAACAACAGATGATTCACGGTATGAAGAGTTTTCTCCGCGGACAGGAGAAAGAACCTACTAACTATTTCTGCCTTTGACTCACAGTGTTTGTCTCTTGTACAGGAATGGGAAGCAGCTTCTGGTTTCAACATAATGGTTAAACATCTATCTGCCTCGAGAGAAGGTTCGTAATCACACAGGCAGGCAGTGAACTGTCCTGCTACTTCAGTCGTGCCAGAAAACACTCTCTCCTCTTCAGCATTGCAGTAAGTTTTGACTGTCAGTCCAGTTGGCTTCTGTTTAGGGAATACTGGAGCGGGAGCATGTTGTCATTCAGCTCAGAATCGTAGAGTTGGAAGAGACCACAGGGGACACCCAGTCCAACCCCATTCTGCCATGCAGGAGCCCACACCAGGGTACTTCTAACAGATGGCCATCCCGCCTCTTCTTAAAAACCTCCAAAGAAGGAGACTCCAGCACACTCCGAGATACCAAACAGCTCTGACCATCAGGAAATTCTTCCTGAGGTTTAGGTGGAGTTGCTTTTCCTGTAGTTTGAATCCATTGCTCCTTGTCCTAGTCTCTGGAGCAGCGGAAAACAAGCCTGCTCCCTCCTCAACATGGCATCCCTTCAAATATTTAAACATGGCTATCATGTCCCCTCTTAACCTTCTTTTCTGCAGACTAAACATACCCAGCTCCCTAAGCCACTCCTCATAGGGCATGGCTTCCAGACCCTTCATCATTTTGGTCACCCTCCTCTGGACACATCCAGCTTGTCAGTATCCTTCTTGAGATGAGGCTCCCAGAACTGGACACGGTATTCCATATGAGGTCTAACCAAAGCAGAATAGAGTGGTATTATTAGCTTCCTTGACCTAGACACCTTTTTCCTATTGATGCCACCAAGAATCGCATTGGTTTTCTTGGCTGGTGCAACACACTGCTGACTCATGTTCAGCTTGTGATCTACCAAGACCCCCACGTCCCTTTCACATGTACTGTTGTCCAGCCACGTGCCCCCATCCTATGTTTTTGCATTCCATTTTTTCTGTCTGAGTGTGGGACCTTACATTTCTCTCTGTTGAAATCCATTTTGTTAGCTTTGGCCCAAGACGAAAGTCATTTAGTATATGTTACTTAGGCAGTAATATGTCTTGATGTGGCTTGGAAGAATCACCAGAAATTTCTGTACTGTTATTGATAGCTGCCATCGAGTTGACGTTGTCTTGTGGCAGCCCTGCAAGTGAGAGGCCTCCGAGTTACCCCATCATCAACAGCCCGGCTGAAGTCTTGCAGACTTAGGGCTGTGACTGAGTCTATCCACCTGTAATGCAATCATCCTCTTTGTCCTACTGCCTTCCACCTTGCCAAGCATCGTTGCCTTTTCAAATGAATCACGTCATCTCATGATATGTGCAGTTTGGTCAGTTTAGTCCCAGTTTCGTCAGTTTGGTTCTAGGCAGAGTTCAGGCTTGATTTGCTCTAGGACCCATTTATTTGTCTTTTTGGTAGGCAAATTCTCCTCCAGAACCACACTTCAGATGTGAACTTCCTATATAAGGACACATGATTTAATGCACCCTCTGAAAGGGGGAAGTGGGAGGTATGAGGAAGACAAGGTGCGAGGCAGTTCTGGGGGGAGGTGTGCCTCTTTGGAGTGCCAGCGCAGCCTAGAGGCCGGTTGCTACGCAACCAGAATAGCACCTCCGGAGAGAAATTCAGCTGAGTAGTGTGTGGGGGAGTCTGTGGCCAAGAGTAAAATGACGTAAAACCCAAAGTACCTGTGAGTATTGGGATTCGTTCAGTGGGAGCGTGGCAAGAGGCTAAGGGTCCTTCTGTCAGGCAGAGAGTGCTGCTGTCTTAGGAGGTTTAGTTCTCCGTGGCAGCCTAGGGAGAGGCAGAAGAGTAATTAAATTAAATTCGTGGGAGTCTAAGCAAAGTGCTGTTATATGATACTTGTGCCTTATGTGAAAGTCCAAAGATATAATTGAACTGTTTCTGAGCAGGGAGTTTCATTTGTTACATTGTCTAAAAATGCACTCAGGATATGTATCAGCCTTGACCTGCATTTGAAGTCTAACTCATTATTTTATTCTTATTGTTATCTTAATAAATGTTACAGTTTATTTTTGTAAACACTAATTCATCTTGAGTTGTATACAGTGTATGAAGTAACAAAGAAAACATGCTACCATACAATTATTCAGTGGTTCTAAATAGACATTGAAGACCCTCACCCTTTGCCCCAAAGGTGGCGTTCCAAGGGGAGAGGTAGAGCTGGGTAACCAAGACAGGGTGCCTTATCCAATTGGGAATTGCTACACCAACCTGGTAGAAGTGAGGACTTGTCACAGAAGGCAGAGAGACAGGATGGTTTTTAGAGCTAGAGCAAGAGAAAGGAATTTGATAACTTGTGAAGTTTTAGGTCTGTGGCCCAGAGGAAAAAGACACTTCCCTGTCCTGAAAGATAGATTCTGGATTCTTTTTTGGGGGGATGGTGATTATTTTTGTGTGGAAAAAGGAGCCAGTTTCCAGCTTAAATAGGAGCTGAAACCATTTTTTTACCTGGAGAGAATGTTCATAATAGGATCCTCACAGTAAATCTTGGTTTTCTTCTAGAGCTCGATATTTACCAGCAATTTCTTTGGCCTTTGTTGGAGGAAGGATCTGGCAGAAAGAAAAGAACTTCTTCCCCATGGCAGAATCTTCCTAGGGAAACCACTTTGTGTTGTAGAAGCAAAACTTTGATGGCTCCAAGTTATTCAAAAAAGGCTCTACTGCTGTTCAGTCCTGGAATAGAGGAGGGTTCAGGGAAAGAAGAACCATGCAAAAGAGTCTGAGGTCGAACCTGCTGTGTTCAGAGGGTCAACACCAGCCCTTCAGGCATTTCTGCTATAATGAGGCCACGGGGCCTCGTCAGGTTTGCAGCCAACTTCACCAACTCTGCCGTCAGTGGCTGAAGCCGGAGCAACACACGAAGACTCAGATTTTGGACCTGGTGGTCCTGGAGCAGTTCCTGGCTGTCCTTCCCCCAGAGATGAAGAACTGGGTGAGAGAATGTAGGGCAGAGACTTGTTCCCAGGCAGTAGCCCTCGCGGAAGGTTTCCTCTTGAGTCAAGCAGAGGAGAAGAAAAAGAAAAGGCGCCAGGTGAGGGTCTTTCCTCTTGGTGCTTTAGAAAAGATTGTTGCAGTCCCTTCCAATTCATTTCTCCATATTTTCTGGAAATAATCCAACACTCTGCCTGTACCATTCCTTTTCTAAACAATCCTCTTGCTATCCCTTTGCTGTTCTTCTATTGCAGGAGGCCCTTGTGGAAGAGTCCACTGATTTCTCTGATGTGGAGAAGGGTCCTTCAGACACCAGAGGGGGAGTGAAATGCAGATGCATCTCACAGGAGCAGGACATAGATGCCACTTCGAGATCCTCTCTAGATAAGGTAGGGGGCAGGATCCCTGGAGAGCCAAGAAAGGGGGCATTTAAAGTTCCCACACCCATGGGTTCATCTCCTTGGGCCAGAAAGAATGTTTCTCTTTGTCTTTCGCCATTACCGCACTACACTGTTATAGTGCTATTATCCCACTTTAAATATATCCTGTGAAATTCTTGGGTTTGTAGTTTACTGAGGCCGAAGAACTCTCTGGTTGAGAATTCTAAACGCCCTAAACTGCAAACCTCAGCATTCCATGGGATGTTGAAAGTGGAATAATAGCACTATAACAGTGTAGTGCAGAAATGGCCTCTGTTACACAGCTGTAATTAGGAATTACCTGCATTTTGTGATGAGAAATGGCCTTTCTCTTCCATCACATTGGCCCGTTGTGGCAGCTGCATGTGTCCTTTGTGAAGAATTAAACTGTGTTTGGCAACCTCAAGGTAAACCATAGGACACTCCTGTTGAAACAGCTCCACTGGAGCCCAGTTGTTTCTGGGCACATTTCAAAGTGCTGGTTATTATTAAAGGGTGTTGGAGGAGGAGAAAGGCTTGGGCCAGACCTTGAGAAACCAGGCCTGCTTTTCTTTCTCCCTCACTGGAGTGGTAGCACCCTTTTTAATCTTATTCTCACACCCTGGCTCCCTCCCTTCCATTTATTCACAACCCTGCTTTCCCTAAAACCCACCACCTTAGTGGATAAAAGAGCAAGGCTTTTTAATGGTTATTCAAAAAGGATTGATAAGCTGTGGCAGTGTGTTACAAAACTAAATAAGTAAATAACTAAATAAGTGTGACGAAAATACTCTGAAACAGAACATATAAAAAAAAATAGAATGGAATCTTTATTAAAATAACAAACAAGGAAAAGGGTATTGTGGTTTCAAGAATATTCAACTGAAATAACAATTCCTTAAAGATGTTTAACTAATTTTTTCAAAACACCACTGTGTTCACCAACAGAGCTTTCACACACATCGCTTTCACTCCCCTCAGCATGTTTTCCCATTCAGGATTCCGCTTTTTGACCCTTAGAGAGGTGGTCTGGTTTCTTCTGTGACCCCACACTAGGCCACTGAGAAGACAACCCCCTCCCAGAAGAGCTTCTGGTTGGCTGAAGCCCTGACGTAGAGGTTTCTCTATGAGTCTCACTGAAGGAAGCTAGATTCCAAATCATGCTCCCAGGATATATGCTTTTTGCTGTCCCACCTACAGCCCCTTCCTCTTGCTAGGGCTGGGTTTTTCTCAGATAGAACCGATCTGATTATATCACCCTCTGTTACTAGGGCTGCTCTGCTAGCCACACCCCAAGACTTTGTCACAGTTGTGACCGATAAAGCCCTATGAGACTTAGGTCCAGGTTGTTTGAACTCTTTTCCTAGAGAAGGTAGACTGGCACCATTCCTTATGTTCTCTTTGCAGAGGACTAAAGACTTTTTTATTCTGATAGACATTTGATGAATGATTTATATAATACCCGCCTTACACAGCTCACTGGATATTGCTAATTGTTGTGCTGGTGTGTGTTCTAAGGATGTTCTTCTTCGTGGTCTCTGTGCCTCATACGTTAGGAGCTTTCGCGCCTGCGCGGTAGCGTTCGGAAGATTCTAGAGCTCGTTAGCTTTGGTGGGAACCCCTCCCCTACGCCAGTGCTGCGCATGCTCCTCCCGCCGACTAACGGTCTCTCCTCAGTTCTTTCTTGTCCGCCTCAGCGTACAGAAGGTTCTGCTTGTTGGCTTGCTTTTCGATTCGGCTTTTGGTGTTTTTCGACTTCGGATTTGGCTGTTGACTACCCCTCACGGATTTCGGACTTGGCTTTGGTACTTTCTCGATCAGTTTTGACCTTTTTCTGGCTTTGACTACGATTTCGGATCTCGGACTGTGTTTGGCGTTCTCGGGCTCTTGTTTTCTTGCCTTGCCCCCGGTTTATGTCGGCTCTCTTCAAACACTGCGCCTCCTGTGGAAGGAAGGTCGCTCTCTCTGACCGACACTCTAAGTGCCTGATTTGTTTGGGTGAGGAGCACAACGTTCAGGCCTGCCCCATTTGCAGAGAGTTTACACACCAGACTCTCCGCAACAGGGCGGCAAGGCTTAAATCCCACTGTTGGGAGGAGTCTCTTCGCGTCCAAAGACCCGAGACGATGGCCGAGAAATGCCCATCCTCTTCTTCTTCGGCAGCAGCGGCGGCTGCCGTGCCCTCGACCTCGTCGGTATTGGTCCTGGGCTCGGTACCGATAATGAAGTTGCCGAGGATACTGAAGATCTCGGCAACTCGGGCACATGAGGACCCTGCGGGCTCGCAGGCCTCAATCTCCTCCTCCAGGCTGTTGACCGCGGCCCAGAAGAAGTGCCCCGCCACCGAGGGCCTGGGGGAGAAGAAGAGAAAGGAGAAGCGGCGCTCTTCACCGACGGTGGTGCGACCCCGACTCCACCACCCACCCAGCCCGCCGAGGAACCTCAACTGATGGAGCTCCCTGAGGAAGAGGAGCCTCCGGAGGAAGAGGAAGTCCTCGAGGTGTCGGACGAGGAACAGGCCGTGCAGGCCTCGCCTCCTCAACCGCCCGAGCTGATCGCGGAGATCACTCTGCCGAGTCGCCGTCCACCCTCGGCAGAACGCCGAGAGGAGGCTGTGGTCAGGCAGCGCCCAGCCTCTCGGCGCGACCAGTCCCGCTCGCCAGAGCAGCGGGCCAGGCCTCCATCCCCGCGATATCGGGAGATGCGCCTGGAGAGGCGTCACTCGGGCGAGAGCGCCTACTCTCCTGCCTACCTAGGAAGGTACGCCCAGGAGCAGGTGTGGCACGAGCCGGCTGGCTCATACTATCGTATTCGCCATCTTACAGGGACCGGTACCATCCAGATCCAAGGTACTGGTCACCTCGTCGCCGGTCTCGCTCGCCACCGCGGGAGGCTCACTACCCCCGCTATGAGAGGTCACCGCTGCGTCGTTCGCCGAGTCACCGTTGGTCCCCAGAGCCCTAACCCCGCTACAGGGCTGTTTCTCCACCACCGCGGACAATGGCCACAGCTACCCGCCCGACGCCACAGCCCACCATGGCCCAGCCGGCGGTAGCTGCGACTTCTACCACGCAGGCGGCACACCGTCCTAGGTCCGCGGTCGTGCCCCTGCAGGTGACTCCGATACCGGTCACGACATGGACCGCATCGGTACCGACGCAGCCTGCAGCTCTAGCTGTCACCCTGGCACCTCCGGACCGTAGACCGGCCGAGGAGAAGGAGGCGGAGAGGTCGCCATCACTATCCGGCGACTCTCACGACTCGGACTCTGACTCTGCTGAGTCCACCCCTTCTTCTCACGAATCCCCCTCGCTGGGGTTCAGAGAGCCAGGCCCGGAGTCTGCACCGGAGGACATCTGCCAGTTTTCTGCGATCCTCCTCTGGATGGCCACAGCCCTTGGCCTGAAGGTGACCGAACCTGCCCCACAAGCCCAGGACCCGGTCTTCCAGTACTTGGAAGCCCGCCCACCGTCGACCGCACCACTGCCGTTCCTACCAACCCTGCTGGAAGCGATGAAGCAGCCGTGGGCGAAGCCGACGTCAACACAGCCTATCCCACATAGGCTAGAGCATCTCTACAGGACCCAGAGGGAGAACGCGGAGTTCCTCTTCAATCATCCTGTACCGAACTCTATTGTGGTCGAGTCGGCTCAAACGAAAGGGGGCAACCGAGCGCATACCACCCCTCCGGACCGTGAAGGACGGAAGCTCGATGCCTTCGGCCGAAGGTTCTATTCGGCATCGTCCCTGGTGGCCAGGACGGTGAACACGATGGCATGCCTCACGGCCTACCATCGGAACCTCTTTGACCGACTCGTTCCACTCTTTGCTGACTTGCCAGAGGAGTCACGCACCTCAACCACACAGATCTTTGCTGAGGCAGTTGCGGTGGCTACACAGCAGATCGCCACCTCGAGGCACGCCGTGGAGGCTACCTCGAGGGTGATGGTCGGTGCCGTAGCTGTCCGACGCCACGCGTGGCTCCGGTCCTCTGGGCTTCAGGAGGACAGCCGTTTTCGGATTGAAGATCTTCTGTTCGACAGCGAAGGGCTCTTCCACACCTCCACCGACGAGGCCATGGATCACCTCGTCAAGGCCCGGCTGACAGCAAAGAAGATGGGCATCAACCAGCCTGCCCAATCTTGCCGCTCTTTCCAGCGGAGGCCTATGTGGAGAAGGTCCTCCTCTTCATCGGCGTACCAGCCGCGGTCCCCGCGGTTGACCGCGTCGAGGCCGTCAACGTCTTCGGCTTCGAGGAGGCTTCCCAGATGACGCCCATCTTCGCCGTCCAAGAAGTCATCCTCCGGAGCGAAGTCCCAGTTTTGACGGCCTTCGCAGGACTCCACCCGTGCCATCCTTCGCCCTTCCGGTAGAACTGTTCCACCACCCGAGCCTGGCCGGGGACCTCGACTGCTGGCGGGAGATCACTGTGGACTCCTGGGTACTTACCATCGTCCGCCTGGGGTACGCCATCGAGTTCCAGGATATTCTGCCACGGAGTGTCTACTACTTCACCCCGGCCAGCTCGGCTCTACTGGAAGAGGTCCAGTCCCTCCTCGAGAAGGGAGCGATCGAGAGGCTCCCGCCTTCAGCCAATACCACCGGCTTCTACTCGAGGTACTTCACGGTGCCGAAGGCGGAAGGATCCCTGCGGCCCATCCGAGACCTCCGAGGGGTGAACGAATACATCCGCCCCAAGAGGTTCAAGATGGTCACGCTGCCGTCGATCCTCCCCTTCCTCTGCCGAGGGGACTGGTTTGCGTCCATAGACCTCAAAGACGCCTATTTCCACATCTCGATCCATCCGCAGCACAGGAGATACCTTCGGTTTGCGATCGACGGCACCAGCTACCAGTACCGGGTGCTGCCGTTCGGACTTTCCACCGCACCGCGGGTGTTCACCAAGTGCATGGCTCCAGTCATGTCCTTCCTGCAGATGAAGGGCGTCTCCGTCTACCCTTACCCGGATGATTAGCTGGTGGCGTCCTGCAGACAGAAACTGTACAGAGACATTCATCGGACTTTGTCTCTTCTCACTCGGCTCGGACTCAGGGTCAACCCCAAGAAGTCCCATCTCGAGCCCACTCGGGTTCTCGACTTCATCAGGGCGACCCTCGACTCGGTATCGGCGAGGGCCTTCCTCCCAGACGAGAGGGCGCGGACGCTTCGTCGGGCAGCGTCCGCTGCCTTCGAGGCCTCGACGGTGTCAGTGAGGAGGATCCAACAGCTCCTCAGCTACATGGCCTCGACCACCGCCGTAACCTACCTCTCCAGGTTACGCGCTCGGCCGCTCCAGCACTGGTTCGTCAGGGCCTTCGATCCACTCTGGGACGACCAGCACCGCTGATACCGCCTGCCCCAACAGGTACGCCGATTGCTCCTGTGGTGGCAGTCGTACAGGAACCTCCTGTCAAGCATGCCGTTCCGCGAACCCAGGCTGTCGGTCACGATAACAACGGATGCCTCGCTCTTTGGCTGGGGAGCGCACACCGGAGATCTCCGGGTCCGAGGCCGGTGAATGGACGATGAGCTGTTCCTCCACATCAACTCTCTCGAACTGTTGGCGATCCACAAGGCCCTGAGAGCGTTCCGACACCTGGTCACGGGCCGCACGGTGTTGATTCTCACCGACAACACGACGGCGGTCTGCTACGTGAACAGGCAAGGAGGGACGCACTCCACCACGCTGCTGGACATCGCCTTCAAACTTTGGAACTGGTGCGTCCCGCTCCAGATACACCCTCTGGCAGTTCATCTGGCGGGGCAGGAGAACACCACAGTGGACGCGCTCAGCAGGGACACCACTTCCCACCACGAGTGGTCCCTGTCCGACGAGGCATTCCGGATGCTTCGGGACCGATGGGGCGAGCCGACCATCGACCTCTTCACGACCAGCCAGAACGTGATGTGCCGCCTGTTTTGCTCGAGGGCCGGCCACGATCGCCGCTCCATCGGCGACGCTTTCCAGTTTCCGTGGGACGAAGGGCTGATCTATGCCTTCCCTCCGTTCCCGCTCCTGGGCCGCGTGATCGCAAAGATCATCGCAGACTGGGCGGACGCGATCCTCGTGGCACCGTACTGGCTGAGGCAGCACTGGTTCGGACCCCTGATCGAGGCCGCCCGGGGCAGGACTCTCAGGTTTCCCACGGTACCGGACCTGCTGTTCCACTCCGACGGACTGGTGTTGCACCCAGACCTGGCGATGTTGGCCCTCCGTGCCTGGAAGATATCGCCCTAGACGACCCGGCCATCGGGAACGTCTTGACCGCGGCCAGGAAGGAGTCCATGCGAAGGAACTACCACTACAAGTGGCAGCGCTTTGTGGCCTTCGCCAAGAAACGTCGAGAGCCGGTATTGCCTGTCACCCTGCGTACCGTGCTCCACTTTCTCCTCCATCTCCGGCAACAGGGCCTGGCCTTTCCCGTCGCTCAAGGTCTACCTCGCCGCGATAGTGGCATACCAACCGCCACGATCCCCGCCGGCCGCTCTCTTCAGGGACGGTACCGTCAAGCAGTTCCTGAAGGGCCTGCAGCACCTCTATCCGCCGGTATCGCCGCCGCTACCACCATGGTCGCTGTCATTGGTGCTGTCCCAGCTGACGAGGCCGCCCTTCGAGCCCATGGTCACGACGGACGACAGGCTGCTCACGATGAAGACCGCGTTCCTAGTGGCCGTCACCTCTGCCAGGCGGGCGGGAGAGTTGACGGCGCTACGGTGCGATGAACCATACTTGGTCTTTCATCGGGACAAGGTGGTCCTCCGGCCTGACATCTCCTTCCTGCCGAAGGTGGTGTCCAGCTTCCATCTGAGCCAGGACATCATCCTGCCAGCCTTCTACCCTGACCCGACGACACCTCTGGAGCGGTCCCTCAACTCCCTGGACGTGCGTCGGGCGCTGGCCTTTTACAAAGACAAGACTGCAGCCTACAGACAGACACCCCACCTGTTTGTCTGTTATGGCAGGCGCCGGAGAGGCCACAAGGTATCCACCCAGTGCTTCTCTAAGTGCGTGGTACAGACTATTCAACTGGTGTACGAGCTTGCCAGGAATCCTCCGCCAGACCTTCTTCGGGCCCACTCCACCAGGGCCGTGGCGACATCTGCTGCCCTCCTGCGAGGCGTCGACCTGTCGGAACTCTGCCGTGTGGCGACCTGGTCCCAGCCGTCGACCTTCGTGCGCCATTACAGGCTCGACTACCGTTCCAGGAGAGATGCCCGGTTTGGACGTGCTGTGCTGTCTTCTGTGCTCTAGGATCTGGGACCTGATCCACCATCCTACTGGTAAGCTACATAGTCTCCTAATGTATGAGGCACAGAGACCACGAAAAAGAAGAACAGGTTGCTTACCTGTAACTGTGGTTCTTCGAGTGGTCATCTGTGCCCTCATACATCCCCACCCTGCCTTCTCCTCTTTTTCAGGTCCCATCTGCTTCGGCGGACGAGAACTGAGGAGAGACCGTTAGTCGGCGGGAGGAGCATGCGCAGCACCGGTGTGGGGGAGGGGTTCCCGCCAAAGCTAACGAGCTCTAGAATCTTCTGAACACTACCGCGCAGGCGCGAAAGCTCCTAATGTACGAGGGCACAGATGACCACTCGAAGAACCACAGTTACAGGTAAGCAACCTGTTCTTATATTTTATTTATTTTTCATTGTTTAATCTCGTTTGAACTTTAATATCTTGTGGATTTTTCAGGTGGTCCAAACAGCTGCAATCAGATTGTTAACTGGGGAGCATACAGCTCTCTGTTGCAACAGCTCTACTGGTGGTTGGTGTGTTCCGAGCACCATTTAAAGTGCTACCGATGGCCTTCAAAGTGTAATCTGTCTTCGGTCCAGGCTACTTGACAGACTCTGTCTCATTGTATGAACTGGCTAGCGCTCTGAATCATAAGGAGCGGCCCTTCTCTCAGTCCCGTCACCATCACGGTTGGTGGGGGTACAAGAGACTGCCTTCTCGGTGGCTGCCCTTAGACCCTGGAGAGCAGAATGGCTCCCTCTTCGTTGTCCCTCCTTGTGGAGGTTAAAACCTTTTTATTCAGGCAGGTTTTTAATACACAAGTTTTTAAAGAACAGGTTAGGGGATGCTCTGCTGTTTTAAAAGCGTTAAAAGAAGAAATTAAAATTCATTATTTTACAGTTTAATTCTGTTTTAATATGCATTACTTACATGTTTTTAAATTTTATTTTTTTATTATGTAAGCTGCTTTGAGGCACAATGTTGGGGAAAAAGCAGGATAGAAATAAAAAGGATGATTATGATAACTAAAAATTATGTAATAGTTGTTATAGAATATGTAAAAAAAGGAAAAACTGTGACTATTGGTTTTGATTAGGTTAAAGAATTCTTGTCTGGCATTTAATGTAAAGATATTAAGATATTAAATGGGAAAGAAAATGTAGAAATAGTAAATACGGTGTGAAGAGGAATAACCCTATGTTATTTTTGATATCTTTTTCTATGTATGGGGAGTTGTGTTGGAGATCTTTTTAAATTTTGTAAATACAGAAAACTATAATACTATAAAACTCTACTAATACTACTAATAATAGTTTTAATAATATTTTCTGACTGCAGTTAGTATTTTTGGCTTATAGTTACCACTTCTTCCCTTGGATAACGCTTAAGGAGGTCAGCTGGGAGAGGACATAGTCAAAAATTCTGACCACTAATAAGAACAGAAAACTGGATAGGAAGCATAGATCTATAAGTAATCCTAAAAAAACGGGAGGCTGAGGAAAAAACATTCCCCTTTGGATGATTTGGAAAGTAAGAGGACTCAAAAAGGTTAAAAATACTTTTTTCTTTACTAAAAAGACCTATCTGCCCTCGTTGCTTCATGTCACATGCAGAGATTTTTAAACTTTGGTTTAAATTTGCAAACCTGCGGAATTCCTTTTCATTTTTTTGTGAGGAGCTACTTGTCCCTGCCCTTTTTCGTGCCCTTTCTGCTTTTGGTACCAGATTGTCCATTAGAAGAAGTGTGGGGGGTCCCTTCCCCCGATTGGTGGGGCACTTCCCAATCTATAAGGTGCCCTGTCTTTACCACACACTGCCTCCTCCCCAAAACACCACTTTTGTGCAAAGAGATGAGAGTTTTCATTGTTTAGTGAGAACCACTTAGTGATTTTATGGTAGGATTTTTTTGTGTTGCTGTATATCCTGTACAGCCCAGTCAGTATTTACAAAGATAAAACAGTAATATTTATTAAGATAACAAAAAGAATAAAAAAGCGTGCTAGTTCATATAGGTCAAGGTTGATAATTTCCTTAGTGCACTTTTTAGAAATTTAACCGGCAGCTCCCTCTAAAAACAGTTCAGTTATATCTTTAGACTTTCATATAAAGCACAAGGATCATATACAGCCCTTTACTACACTTCCACCAAAGGATCAACCCCTAATCTAGGTCACACTCTCTGACCAGATCCTCATAGGGCTTTGTTACTCTTCTGCCTCTCCCTAGGCTTCCACTGAGAAGTAAACCAATCTAAATGGTAAAACTTTTTACTATTTAGGGACTCTATTCCCTAGGCCCTTTCTAAAATCTTACGGGCCCTCACTGGAGGACTCAAAACAAAAAGGAATAAAAAATACCCTCAGGCTTTATATATATTTTTTTCTTTCAAGTGCCAACCTCTTCCAACAATACTGGGTTGGGTTTCTCTCCTAGGTGCTATTCTGGTTGCCAGCAGCCTGCTTCCAGGCTGCCCTGGCACTTCAGATAGCGCCCCCCCCAGAACGTCGTCATAAGTAGTAATGTGTAGGAACACATTAGTTCATTAACTGAGGGAGACCTACATTTTCCCTTCTCCCAGGTGACCTTTAGGAAGTGGCTTGGATTTCAGTGAGGAAGAGTGGAGCTGCTGGATCCAAAAGAAAGGGCCCTCCACCGGCAAGCATGGAGGAGAACTTCACAATCATGGCCTCTCTGGGTGAGTAATTCCTTTTTTCTGCTGGTCAATCCAGTCACTCTGCAGTTCTTGCTGGCATCTTGCTGTGCTTCTGCAAGATGAGCCATCCTCTTCTGGCAGGCACTTCCAGTGTCTTTTTAGGACAAACTGTCAATGTAAAAAATGAATTATTTACCAGTAAGCGAGAGTGCAAACAGAGATTTTTCCTCCTCAAAGGAAAACTTTCATTTCCTTTCCTCTCCCTATGAGCTAAGTCGAGTTTTTCCCACTAATTGTCAAAAATACAGAAAAAGTTGGAGCGTTCCAGAAGGAAGAGTTAGGTGAGCGTTTGGGGAAAACCCATGACCATGATTTTTCCCATTCTTTGTTCAAAGTGGTTGTATTCTGCTTTGGTCAACCCCACCTGGAATACTGTGCCGGTTCTGGGCCCCACAGATCAGGAAGGATATTAAAAGCGGGGAATGTGTCCATGGTAGTGAAAGCAGAATGGTAGAAGGCCTGGAAACCAGGAAGCCCTATGAAAAGGGGCTTAGAGAACTGGGTATGTTTAGCCTGAGGAAGAGAAGGTTAGGTATTTTTAAAGTGTTTAAAGGGATGGTTGCTTTCTGCTCCAGAGACTAGGGGACAGATCAGTGGCTTCAAACTTCATGCAAAGAGATTTTTGAAACTTTAGGAAAAATTTCCAGGAAAGATTTACTGGAAATGCTGGCTGGGAGTGTGGGGGGATTTCCCCTTTTTTGGAGGCTTTTAAAAAGGGTTGGGATGGCCATGTAGGAATCCTTTGACGGTGTTTTCCCCAGGCGAACGCGCTATTTGATGGCCCTCACAGTCTCTTCCGGTTATATTTTATGAGGCAAAGTGGTCGGGGAAAAAGGGGGTTTGGGTAGCCCAGTGTGCTGGTTCCACCAATACCGAGGCTCCGGTCTCTAAAATCAGGGTCATGCCAGAGCCAGTGAGACAGGCTCTCATGCAGTACATTTTTTGTAACCGTATAGTCATGGGCCTTTGGGGAAAATACCCTTCTAGGTTTTACTTCCCCTTAAATTTTTTTACTGCCAATTTGGTACAAACTCGGTCTAAGGTCATCTTCTTCTGCCTCTTGTCGGGGCCTTTCTACTTCCCTTTGTTTAACCTTTTTTGAGATTTGGGGGTCTCAGCTTCCCAGCTTTTCAGAGTGTGTTGCGGAGCAAACGGGGGAGTCAACCCCCCTGGGCACAGCATAGCAAGCTTCAGAGGGCTGCTTCTCCATGAATATTATGGAGCATCATCTGTTCCGCAGAGGACAACCCCCTCCCCCTTCCCCAGTAGGCACATATTTGTTTTTATTGGTTGTGTCTTTTCAATAGGACAGAATTCCCCCCCCTCCTAACTGATGGGAATTCCAGTCCAGCAGCATCTGGAGAATCGCAGCAGAAACCAAATTTATTCAAATAATTACA
This sequence comes from Iguana delicatissima, assembly GCA_948472985.1. NCBI lineage: Eukaryota > Metazoa > Chordata > Lepidosauria > Squamata > Iguanidae > Iguana > Iguana delicatissima. The sequence goes on from CAOKZL010002165.1 coordinate 285,552, forward strand.
TTTTGCTGCTAATACCCCGAGGGTGTTCACAGAGAAGCAAACCAGGAAATTCCCTGCTGAAAGAATTACAGTGTAAAAGGAACTTGGAAATGAGTATGATGGGGATAACCCACCCCGCCATGCAGGAACACCCTAAAAGCACTCCCAAGATGGCCATCCTGCCGTGCAAAAAAACCTCCAAAGGAGGAGACTCCACCACTCTCCTTTAGGAGCATATTCCACTGTCAGACAGCCCTGACCGTCAGGAAGTTCTTCCTGAGGTTCAGGTGGAATCTCCTTTCCTGCAGCTTCAATCCATTGCTCCTTGTCCTGGTCCCCGGAGCAGCAGAAAACAAGCCCTCTCTCCCCCTCTACATGCCATGTTCTCAGTTATCTCTTTGACTCCAGATTCTGTTTCTCTTCAGCCTTGGGCTAAGTTGTTGTTGTTCTTTTTTCAAGGTAACTGGCAAAGAGGGGAGGGTGAAGGAGAGCAAAGAAAGTTGTTGTCAAAGAGTTGAATCAGCTGAAGGAAAAAAAGGGAAACAGAACCTGAAATTCAAGAGAAGAGAAGGAATGAAGCTGTAGCTTTTCAGGGAAGCCCCATCCAAGAAATAAAAAAAAGAAGAAATGGAAGGAGAAATCCATTTTTCCTAATGGGGGAAGGAACCTTGGTATTAAAGCAACTTTTATTTTCCTAAGGGCACTTATGCAGAAAGAATTCACACAAAGAAGAAACCATGTGTGTTTAGTGCCTGAAAAAAGGGTTTGGGTGGAATCCAGTTTGTTCCATAAAAAACCTACACAGGGAAGAAACCATGTAAAAGCTTGGATCCAAAAAATTTACTCGGAAAAAACCTCACTGCACATCAGTTAATCCCACAGAGGAGAAACCCTTTAAGTGCCTGGAGTGTGGAAAGAACTTTAGACGGAAACAAAACTGACTCAGCATCAAGAACTCACACAGCAGAGAAACCATTTCAATGCTTAGGGCGGAAAAAGTTTTAGTCAAAAAGGGAACCCTCATTTCACATCAGTTAATTCACACAGGGGGGAAACCCTTTAAATGCCTGGGAAAGTGGGAAAACTTTAAATGGAGCAAAAGTTCACTCAGTCAGTTAACTCACACAGGGGGGAAATTTAAATGTTTGGAGTGTGGAAAGAGTTTCAGTCAGATGACAAACCTCACTTCTCATCAGTTTATTCATACAGGGGGGAAACCTTTTAAATGCCTGGGTGCGGAAAGAGCTTTAGATGGAAGGGAAAACTCACTCCCTCAATTAACTCACAAGGGGAGAAACCATTTCAGTGCTTGCAGTGTGGAAAGAGTTTCAGTCGTAAGGCACACCTTGTTTCGCATCAGTTAACTCACACAGGGGGGAAAACCCCTTTAGTGCTTGCAGTGTGGAAAGAATTTCAGTCGAAAAGGCCCCCATTTCACATCAGTTTATTATACAGGGGGGAAACCCTTTAAATGCCTGGAGTGTGGAAAGAGCTTCGACGGAAAGGAAAACTATCAGCATCAGTTAAATCCACAGGGGGGGGAAAACCCTTTCAGGCTTGCAGTGTGGAAAAATTTCCCTTTAAAGGGATACCTTGTTTCTCATCAATTTAAATCCCCAGGGGGGAAACCCTTTAAATGCCTGGAGTGTGGAAAGAACTTTAGATGGAAAACACAGCTCACTGAGCACCAGTTAACACATACAGGGGAGAAACCCTTTTAAAAGCCTGGAGTGTGGAAAGAGCTTCAGACAGAAAAAGAAACTCACTCAGCATCAGTTAACTCCCCAAGGGAAAACCATTTCAGTGCTTGCAGTGTGAAAAGAGTTTCCATTGTAAGGGATACCTTGTTTCTCATCAATTAATTACAAGGGGAGAAACCCTTCAAATGCCTGGAGTGTGGAAAAACTTTAGATGGAAAACACAGCTCACTCAGCACCAGTTAACTCACGCAGGGGGAAAACTTTATGCTTGCAGTGTGGAAAAATTTTAGTCAAGTCAAGCCTCATTTCACATCTTATTATACAGGAGAGAAACCTTTTAAATGCCTGGAGGTGGCAAGAACTTCAGACAGAAGGAGAAACTCACTCGGCATCAGTTAACTCACACAGGGGAGAAACCATTTCAGTGCTTGGAGTGCGGAAAGAGTTTAGTCGAAACACCTTGTTTCGATCAATTAATTCACACAGGGAAGAAACCCTTCAAATGCTTGGAGTGTGGAAAGAACTTTAGATGGAAAACACATCTCACTCAGCATCAGTTAACACATACAGGGGGGAAACCCTTTAAATGTTTGGAGTGTGGAAAGAGTTTCAGTCAGAAGACAAACCTCACTACTATAACATCATACGGGGGGGAAACCTTTTAGTGCTTGGAGTGTGGAAAGAGTTTCCCCAGAAGCAAAGCCTCATTTCACATCAGTTAACTCCCCAGGGAGAAACCATACCACTGCTTAAGTGCGGGGGGAGCTTTACTCACAAAGTAAGCCTCACGCGTCATCAAGTAACTCACATGCTTCAGTGCTGCCAGGGGGGTGGGAAGAGCTTCACTCAGAAAAGAGCCCACTTCCTATCAAGCAAAGCATGCTGTGGAGAAACTGCTGCCCGCTCAAGTGTACAGACTTTCCCCGTTATCTGAAGGTTAAAACCCCACGCTTTCGGAAGGTGCAATTGGTCGAAAAGCAGAACCCACGTAAAAAACGAGGGAATTCGGAAATTTCCTTGGGATTACCGCGTGTACGCTGCTTGTAAGTCTCTTTTTGGGTTGGCACCTTTTCTCCCCTCAGTTTGCTTAGCAAGCAGCACACACATGGTCATGCAAACGTCCCGAGAAGGAAACCTAGTAGCCAAAAAAACTCAAGGGGCGGGCCCCCCGTCAAATTAATGGAACAGGTCTGTAATTTCCAAATGTTGAAAAAGCAGGACTCCAGCAAAGGAATCAGGAAAAGGCAGGGAACTCCTGTACAGAGAGTTTGTGCGAATCCACAAGTTAAAGTGAAAAAAAAATCTCCCTTTTTTATCAAAACACATCGGAGGAAAACAATGTAAATAGAAGGGGTTTGAGAAGTCAAATGCAGACTCATTTCAGTTGCCCTCCGTACTGCAGATTCTGTATCAATAGCACTCAACCCCATGGGTTAAAATACCCCCCCCCAAAAAATCTGTCTTTCATTTTGCTATTTTTTAGAAGGGATGCCCTTTTACTACGTTGTTGTATGTAATGGGACTTAAACATTCATGAATGTTAGGGGTTTTTTTTGTTTTGCTTTTCATGTAATTCATTTTGAATCTAAGTTTTTTAGGAAGGTACTTTCAAAATCTGTTAAGCCAATTGCTTTTAATAAACTTTGTGAAGTTGTGAAGTTTCCTACTATCCCCACTTGTTCTACAACACATCATTTCTTTGCTGTGAGGGTCTTCGGGGAAACCTGGAAAACCAAAAAGAGCTGCCTTGTGGGTGGAGGGATTAGTTTGTTAAATGAAAAAAGAGAAACACTGTCCTTTTCCTCCAAAAGGGCTGAAAGTGTGGACAGTTCTTAGGGCACAATGCTATGGAATGCCTGCCAGTTGCTTAAATCAGATATGAAAAGTGCACATGAATTTTTCCATCCTCTTGTTTTCCCTTCAGGGCCATAATGCGCCTGAAAACAGGTACTATCGAATCTGTGCCTGATATCTTCACATCACTCCCCATTTATTTTTGCTTCAGGGATGTAATCCACTTGAAAACAGGGGCTACCGAATCTGTGCCCAGTGTCCTCGCATCGCCAAACAAAAAGTTGGCACTGTGACCTGGGAATTCTCCTGAGATTGGGTGCCACCCTTTCCCAGTGATGTATTTGAGTCTTCCTCCAAGTTCAACTCAAGTTCAAACTTCCTTTCAAGTCAAGTCTTAAGACAGCTCTTAAGTCTGGGGGGCCAACTTTATACCCCCACCTGTATTCCAGAATTTTTGGACAGAATCCAATGCAGTTAGTTGTAAGGATTCAGGCAGAATAGCCCCCCACGTTTGTGATTTTTCCATCTGCAGCTTCGGAGATGGGGGAAAAGGAGCCTTCTTACCCCCCTTCCCAAATCTGGAGGCTTTTGTCGCAATGGGCATAAAAGAGTCTGCTGCTTCGGAAGTTAGGAATAGGAGCCTCCTTTTTTTTTATTCCCGAAACTAGGCTTTTTAGAAGTGGAAAGGATCCTTTTCACTCTCCATTTCTGAAGCTTTTAAAATTTAGAAGGAAGGATCCTTCCTTCTCAAGCCTGTTGCCTAACACATTTTGTGCCCTCCCTTTTGGGGGACTAAAGTTTTCTGTCCTTTCACCTCAGGGGCCCTAATCCACCTAAAAAAAGGGGCCACTGAATCTGTGCCAAAGTTACATCAGCCTAGCATTGTGACCTGGGATTTCACCTATACTGGGCGCCACCCTTCCCCACCACAAAACTCTATTTGTGGCAAACGCCAAACCTCTCATGGCCCACGTAGATGAACGGGGGCGGGAAGGTGGGCCATCAGGCATTCGCTGCACTCTTCCGCTGCTGTGGCCTGTCAGAATCAGGAAAAACAGAAACCTTTTCTCCAGGCTGCCTTAAGTGGCACGTTCCAATTATGTGAGCTTGTTGTTTTTTCGGTGAAATTCTTATTCTCTGACATTTCACAGGTGAAAAATGGGACGCCTTGTGATAATGGGGCTTTCCCCTTATTTAAATTGGTGAAGGGGGGAAATTTCCCCTTCAGGTAAACCAAGGGTTAATGAGGTCTTGGAGATTAGGTTACATTTTTACTGTGGGGGCAGCCTCACAGGTCACGGGGAGAATTGCCCAATCAAAAGGAAAGAGGTGAGCACTTGGAGGTGCTTCCAGATCCTTTCTCATTAAGTTCCGATTCTAGAACTATCTCCATTTGTTTCCTAGTATTTAATTCCTTTTGACCTTTTCATTTGATGGATCTTCATTTAGTTTTTCTTCTTTCTTTTTTAGATCCTCATTCAATTTTGGAAGATTTTTCTTTTTTCCCCATTATCCTCGCATTTTGCTTGATAAATAACCCCCTTACCACTGCCTTCACAGTATCCCAAACTATCGGAACTTAACTCCTTTTTCTAAATTTTCTTTAAAATATAATTTTAGATGATTCTTAACTCTACTAACAAATATTTCCTCTAACAACAACTTCTCCTTCATTCTCCAATTAATTGATTTTTTACAACGATATTTAAATTGTAATATAATTGGATTATGATCTGAAAGCACACGCGAGAGTATCTCTTGTTTTTCCACCATATCAACTAATGATTTAGAAATTAGAAACATATCTATACGGGATACTGAGGCATGGGATACAGAATAAAATGTATAATCTTTAGTATCTTCATGTTTAAATTTCCAAATATCAATTAGATCCATATTTGTCATCATATTATCAAATGCTCTAGGAAGTTTCCCTTGCTTCTCTTTAATTCATTTCTTTGAGTTCCTATCCATCTTGGGGTTTATCACCCCATTCCAGTCACCTAAACAAATCAGACTGTTATATTCTAACTCCATAATCTTTCTATCTAGGCCCAATTATCTTCTCACACTTTCAGTCTAGGAAGATGAGGAGGAAGAGTGGCCTGAAGGTGCTTTCTGTGATTGGGAGGGTGGTAGCTTGGAAGATGTTAAACCCTCCCCAAGACTCAATGCGAAACAACGCAAGCAGTTCTCTCAATAGACGAGTAAGTTCACCACCCTGCTTTCACCTATCCCAGGTCGCACCACAGATCCTCAGCATGTGGTAGCCGCAGATGACAGCAGGCCATCAGCAGAACAGCCACGATGGGTGTCACCAAAGGGGAAAGAGGCGATAGAGAGGGAGGTGAAAGAGATATTGGACATGGGAATCATTCGCCCATCATGCAGTCCATGGGCATCCCCAGTTGTCCTAGTGCCCAAAAAAGGGGGGACGGATATACGTTTTTGTGTGGACTACAGAAAACTTAACTCAGTGACACGCCCTGAACATTATCCAATGCCCAGAGTGGATGAACTGTTGGAGAAATTGGGGCATGCTAAGTACTTATCCAGCCTCAATTTGACTAAGGGCTATTGGCAAATTGCCCTAGCAGAAGAGTCTAGGCATCGAACAGCATTCATCACTCACATGGGCCTTTTCGAGTTCAGTGTACTTCCCCTTGGGCTACGCAACGCACCTGCAACTTTCCAGAGGCTGGTGGACTGTTTGCTAAGAGGGTGCAGGGACTTTGCTGTTGCCTATTTAGATGACATTGCAACCCTCTCAGACTCCTGGGAAGACCACCTGAAACACTTGGAGATTGTCTTCCAACGCATTAGTGATGCTGGGCTGACAGTCAAAGCAAAAAGTGCCAGTTTGCACTGGAAAGAGTGACTTATCTTGGCCATGAAGTGGGACAGGGGATTCTCACTCCACTGCAAGTCAAAGTGGAAGCTATTAATAGCTGGTCAATTCCGCATTCCAGGAAGCAGGTACAGTCCTTCCTCGGCCTAGCTGGGTACTACCGGAGATTTGTGCCCAGCTATAGCTAAGTGGTGACACCTCTAACAGACCTGACAGGTTCCAAGAAGCCTAAGGTGGTGAAATGGACAGCAGAGTGTCAAGAAGCCTTTGCAGCCTTGAAACAGGCCTTGATGGCAGATCCTGTGCTCATGGCACCAGACTTTGACAAGCCGTTCATAGTGGCTACAGATGCTTCTGGCAGAGGCATTGGAGCAGTCTTACTACAAGAGGGTCCGGATGGCACCTTGCATCCCATTCTATTCCTCAGCAAGAAGCTTTCTGCAAGGGAGTCCAATTGGTCCATACCAGAGAAGGAATGCTATGCCATTGTGTATGCGTTGGAGAAGCTGAGACCATATATCTGGGGACGTCGCTTCACTCTCCAGACTGATCATGCTGCCCTCCGATGGCTCCATACAGTCCGGGGAGCTAACAAGAAGTTACTACGATGGAGCCTGTCCCTGCAATACTTTGACATTCAGCACGTTGCTGGAACTTCTAATGTGGTTGCAGACTCCTTGTCACGCAGAGGACTGGAGGGAGGTTAAGAGGGATGAGTTTTACATGTCTGTTATTGATAATATGGTTAACCTGTACTGTTGTGTGTTTGCATTTATTCTTTGACTTTTCCTTTCTTAGGTCCCAGGATGAAATCCCAGCCGGTATGGCTCCAGCATTCAGCTGTTTCCAGACCGCCTGAGATTTGGGGGGCGTGTGATAATGGGGCTTCCCATTATCTAGACTTAGCTAAAGGGGGATACTTCCCTCTTCAGGTAAACCAAGGGTTAATGAGGTCTTGGAGATTAGGTTACATTTTTACTGTGGGTCAGCCTCACAGGTCACGGGGAGAATTGCCCAATCAAAAGGAAAAGAGGTGAGCATCTTGGAGGTGCTTCCAGATGCTTCTAGGGAGAAGTTATAAAAACTCCTTGAGAGGCCATGTGAGAGAGACAACAAAGAGACAACAGGGAGAACAAAGGAAGCTCCGAGGGATGAGACCTGTGCCGGTCGTAGGCTGCAGGCGTGCCTCGCCTCCTGGCCCCTCTCTTCTGTCTTAGGCCATCTAAGCCTGTGAACCTAATTGTGAGTAATTAGGAATAAGATAGTCGCGTTAGGGCTGTTTATTATTTTGGAGGTTGGCTGATCTTAAAGAATGTATCTGTGCTTTTATATCTGTTTTTTGTAACTACCTGTAACTAAGCGTGCCTGGGGGCGGGGAGCCTCTCATGTGTGTTACTGCCTTGTTCATTTGCATGCCTTGAATAAATACTTTCTGTAAGACCTCTGTTTCTCTCCTTCCCACGCCAACGCTAGATAGAACTTCCTCATCCAGAAGGGGGAGGGAGGATCCTCCAGTTCAGGGATTGGCAATTACTGAGCAGCGTCCCGCTGTGCTGCTTGGTTATTCAGAATTCAGTGGGTGATGGCAGCGAAAATTAATAACAATAACACGCTGGAATTTCCATTCCAGTATGACACGCGTCATTTTTAGTTTTCTTTCCTGCATTATCTTACCTTGTGTTCATTCACATTTCATACCGGAAAAGTAGGGATGGGCCAACCAAATCTGCAAATCCTCAAATCCTTGACAAGGGTTCGAGATTTGCGGATACGAATCCGGCTGCCAAACTAGGCAAGTGGAATCTTTCGAATCCACTGCCTGTCAGGCCTCGTGCCTTTCTCCGCCCGACCTCCGCACAGTCATGCCGGGGCAGGCTGTAAGAAAGGTGTGGGGCGTGGGATCCCACTCCTCCTGTGTTTCCCCTCCCGACATAGGCACGGGTGATTGGCCGGTGGGTTGGCATAAAGCCGCGCACGTGCTGGAGGCCGCCATTGCTCCCTCCTGCTGCTGCCTCCCTCTGCAAGGTAATCTTGGGATGGGCTCGGGATGTTGGGGGAGAGAGCAAAACTGGGTTTGTGTGGGGCTCTGAGGCTTGTCGGAACGTCCCAGGGAGTTCCAAAGACTGCAAAAAGGGGTTCAGGGGTTGCAAGCAAGCCCTGCCAGCCGTACTTTCCTCTTCTCTGGCTTTCTTTGGACAATATCACTGGGACTAAAATTTCCATTATGCCACCCCCTGTCTTAGTTTCTGTGTCTTGGATACAGGAATATTTCAGTTAACCGGTTGTGAAGCTCCCTTTTTACAAATTCTTTTTATGCTTCCCAACCCCTTTTCCTCTTTTTCCTCTGTCTCGCTCCAAGTTTATAAGCAGCATTGCCATTGGAAAGGTTGTAAAGGAAAGCTGGAGAAACACAGACTTTTGGTCTTGTGTTGCAGCAGCATGTCTGTGGTAAACAATACCAAAAAAACTTGATCTGGGAAAGAATGAGATTCTACTCTAGCTGATTCTATACGAGGAGTGTGTGTTGCCTACAACAGACAGGGAGAACAGTAGCTGCCTCCAGAATCCTTTACTGAGCATGCATGATACTTAAATCTCTATCATTTTGATTTGAGACTAGAGGGTAGAAAATTGGGAATGATTGAGACAGGCCTAGAGATTTGACTTGACTGTCCCTTGCAGGACAGGATGGTAGAGAATTGACTGGATTAGAGGCACGTGTGTGTGAGTGTGCGTGCGTGCGTGCGCGCATGTGTGTGTTTAAGTGCCTTCTTTCTTGCAGGACTTGAGACTTGACTTGAGACTGTAGGGTGCATTATTGAGACTGGACTAGAGGCAGTTTGTTTGTTTGTTTCAAGTGCCTTCCTTGTTGCGAGACTTGAGTGAAAGGTACAGTCTTCTTGATATTTCAAGGACAGCTGAAGAAGATTCCTTTGCATGGGTCCCTTGCAAAGCTAACTTTTCCTTTTTTTATGGATCTGTTGTGAACACTTAGGTTTTACTTGGAGGTACAAACAACCTCACTTTATTGCAGTGGGTTTCATTTTATTGATAAGGAATTATCTAAGATAATTCAGCATGAATATTACTTTTATTCTCTTACTACCATATTTGCCCAGGATTTTTTTTTCTCATAGGTAAGACTTGTTAGAAATACCTTAGGAATTAGATGCAGTTGAAATACACAGATTTGAGATTTGGTTCCTGTTCAGCGATAGCAGTTCCAGAAAAACCAGGAAGCAGATCAGAGCCTTCAAGCTGCCTGGACCGGAGCAAAGGAAGAGGCGAAGTCTTCTCCAACAACGAAGGGGCCGAGATTTGTAATCGTTGAGGGCCTATTATATCGTGAGTCTGCCCCAAGAGGTAGCAAGGGGGGCGTATGCACTCAGAGACAGTTGCTGGTGCCTTCTAAGTATAGAGCCAAACTCTTGAGTCTGGCTCATGATCATCCTAGTGGACATGCTGGGATGAACCGAACGAAGGACAGATTGGGGAAGTCCTTCTACTGGGAGGGGATGGGCAAGGATGTTACTGATTATGTCCGATCCTGTGAGGTTTGCCAGAGAGTAGGGAAATCCCAGGATCAAACCAGGGCACCTCTCCAACCACTTCCTATCATTGATGTCCCATTCCAGAGGGTGGCTGTGGACATCATGGGACCTTTCCCTAGGAAGACTGCTAGGGGAAAGCGGTATGTGCTTACTTTTGTGGACTTTTGCACTCATTGGCCGGAAGCCATTCCACTGGGTGGGATCTCAGCTAAAGCAGTAGCCCAAGCTTTGACAGACATATTTGCAAGATTAGGTTGGCCTGCAGAGATTTTAACGGATGCAGCTTCCAATTTCAACTCCAAGGTCATGCAGCGCCTCTTAGAGGCACATGGAGTGCACCATCTGACATCAGTACCTTACCATCACCAAACTAATGGGTTGATGGAACGTTTTAATGCAACTTTGGGGGCCATGATCCGTAAGTTTGTGAATGAACATTCCAATGACTGGGACTTGGCTCTACAGCAGTTCTTGTTGGCTTACAGATCTGTTCCACTCCCAAGCCTGGGTTATTCACCCTTTGAGCTGGTCTTTGGCCATGATGTGAAAGGGCCATTACAGCTGGTTCAAAGTCAGTGAGAGGGAGTTATCCCTTCTGCAGAGACTAATATGGTTGATTTTGTGACTAGCAGAATACTCTCAGGGAAGCATGGGCAGATGCTCATGAGAATCTGCAACAAGCACAAGAGAAGCAGAAGTCCTGGTATGACCAGTATGCCAGAGAACGTTGCTTTGAGAAGAGAGACCAAGTGTTGGTCTTGAAGGATATCCAGTCTAACAAGATGGAAGCTACCTGGGAAGGTCCTGCCACAGTGCAAGAACGCATTGGGACAGTGGACTATCTCATACAGTTTCCAGACTCTAGGGTTAAGCCAAAAGTGTATCATGTGAATTCACTGAAACCCTTCTATGAGAGGCCCAATCATCTTCTCACACTTTCAGTCCAGGAAGATGAGGAGGAAGAGTGGCCTGAAGGTGCTTTCTGTGATCGGGAGGGTGGTAGCTTAGAAGATGTTAAACCTTCCCCAAGACTCAATGCTATCCAACGCAAGAAGTTCTCTCAATTGACGGGCAAGTTCACCACCCTGTTTTCACCTTTCCCAGGTCACACCACAGATCTTCAACACGTGGCCGGAAGTTCCAATGTGGTTGTAGACTCCTTGTGACTTAGAGAACTGGAGGGAGGTTAAGAGGGATCAGCTGTACATGTCTGTTATTGATAATATGGTTAACCTGTACTGTTGTGTGTTTGCATGTATTCTCTGACTTTTCCTTTCTTAGGTCCCAGGATGAAATCCCAGCCGGTGTGGCTCCAGCATTCAGCTGTTTCCAGACCGTCTGAGATTTGGGGGGCGTGTGATAATGGGGGTTCCCATTATCTAAGCTTAGCTAAAGGGGGATACTTCCCTCTTCAGGTAAACCAAGGGTTAATGAGGTGTTGGGATTAGATTACATTTTAGTGTGGGTCAGCATCACAGGTCACGGGGTGAGGATTGACCAATCAAAAAGGAAAAGAGGAGGGCTTCTTGGAGATGCTTCGTGATGCTTCCAGGCAGAAGTTCTTCTTCGTGGTCTCTGTGCCTCATACATTAGGAGCTTTCGCGCCTGCACGGTAGTTTTCGGAAGATTCTAGAGCTCGTTAGCTTTGGTGGGAACCCCTCCCCCACGTCAGTACTGCGCATGCTCCTCCCGCCAACTAACGGTCTCTCCTCAGTTCTTTCGTGTCCGCCTCAGCGTACAGAAGGTTCTCTCATTGGCTTGTGTTTTTCGTGTGCTTCGTTGCGATTTTCTCAGTTTATTTGATTTCGGATTGGATTTCGACTACCCCTCTCGGCTTTCGGATTTGTCTTGTTGTGGATTTGATCAGTTTTAACCCATTTCTGGACTGTTTACGGCTTTGGATCTCGGACTTTGTTTTTGGCGCCCTCGGACTTTCCTTGCCTCGCCCTTCGCTTGTGTAGGTCGGCGTTGTTCAAAAACTGCACCTCCTGTGGAAGGAAGGTTGCCCTTTCCGACTGGCATTCCAAGTGTCTCATCTGTTTGAGTGAGGGACATATTGTCCAAGCCTGCCCCATTTGCAAGGAGTTTACCCACCAAACCCTTCGCAACAGGGCCGCAAGGCTTAAATCCCATTGCTGGGAACAATCTCTGCGGGCGCAAACCCCCAAGACGATGGCTGAGAGATGTCCAACCTCTTCTTCTTCAGCGGCGGCGGCGGCTGCCGTGCCCTCAACATCATCCGGATTGGTACCGGGCTCGGTACCGATCATGAAGTTGCCGAGGATACCAAAGATCTCAGCAACTTGGGCACATGAGGACCCTGCGGGCTCGCAGGCCTCCTCCTCCTCCAGGCTGCTCACTCCAGCCCAGAAGAAACGCCCCCCACCGAAGGGGCGGGGAAGGAGAGGAAGAAGAAGAAGGAAAAGCGGCACTCTCCACCTACCGAGGTGCAACCCCCTTCTCCACCACTCACCCAGCCCGCCGAGGAACCTGAACCAATGGAGCTCCCTGAGGAAGAGGAGCCTCCGGAGGAACAGGAAATCCTCGAGGTGTCGGATGAGGAGCAGGCCGTGCAGGCTTCGCCCCCTCATCCTCCCGAGCTGACCGCAGAGATTACCCCGCCAAGTCGCCGTCCGCCCTCGGCAGACCACTGAGAGGAGGCTGTGGTCAGACAGCGCCCAGCCTCTCGACGCCTGCAGCTCCAGCAGTCACCCTGGCACCTCCGGCCCGTAGGCCGGCTGAGGAGAAGGAGGCGGAGAGGTCGCCAACTCCATCTGGCGACTCTTACGACTCAGACTCCGACTCTGCTGAGTCCACCCCTTCTCCTCATGAGTCCCCACCGCTGGTTTTCGGGGAGCCAGGCCCGGAGTCTGCACCGGAGGATGTCCGCCAGTTTTCAGCGATCCTCCTCCGGATGGCCACAGCCCTTGGCCTCAGCCCTTGGCCTCAAGGTGATCGAACCTGCTCCGCAAGCCCAGGACCCAGTCTTCCAGTACTTGGAAGCCAGCCCACCATCAACTGCACCGCTGCTGTTCCTACCAACCCTGGTGGAAGCGATGAAGCAGCCATGGGCGAAGCCGGCGTCAGCGCAGCCTATTCCGCATAGGCTGGAGCACCTGTACAGGATGCAGAAGGAGAACGTGGAGTTCCTCTTCAACCACCCTGTACCGAACTCCATAGTGTTCGAGTCGGCCCAGACGAAGGGAGGTATTCGGGCGCATACCACCCCTCCGGACCGTGAAGGACAGAAGCTCGATGCCTTCAGCCGAAGGTTCTACTCGGCATCATCCCTGGTGGCCAGGACGGTGAACAGGATAACCTGCCTTGCGGCATACCATCGGAACCTCTTGGACCGACTCGCACCCTTGCTCGCTGACCTGCCGGAGGAATCACATGCCTCAGCCACTCAGATCTTCGGTGAGGCCGTTGCGGTGGCTACCCAGCAGATCGCCATCTCGAGGCACGCCGTGGAGGCCACCTCAAGGGTGATGGTCGGTGCCGTAGCCCTCTGACGCCATGCGTGGCTCCGGTCCTCTGGGCTTCAGGAGGACAGCCGTCAACAGATTGAAGATCTTCCGTTCGACGGCGAAGGGCTCTTCCACACCTCCACCGACGAGGCTATGGATCACCTCGTCAAGGCCCGGCTGACTGCGAAGAAGATGGGCATCAACCAGCCTGCCCAGTCTCGCCGCACCTTCCAGCCGAGGCCTTCGTGGAGAAGGTCCTCATCATCATCGGCGTACCAGCCGCGGTCCCCGCGGTCGACCGCGTCGAGGCCGTCAACATCTTCAGCTTCGAGAAGGCTTCTTAGACGGCGTTCATCTTCGTCGTCGAAGAAGTCCCGGTTTTGACGGCCTCTGCAGGACTCCACCCGTGCCATCCTTCGCCCTTCCGGTAGACCTGATCCATCACGCGAGCCTGGCCAGGCACCTCGATCACTAGCGGGAGATCACTGCGGACTCCTGGGTACTTACCATCGTCCGCCTGGGGTACGCCATCGAGTTCCAGGATATTCTGCCACGGGCTGTCTACTACTCCACCCTGGCCAGCTCGGCTCTACTGCAAGAGGTCCAGTCCCTCCTCGAAAAGGGAGCGATCAAGAGGCTCCCGACTTCAGCCAAGACCACTGGCTTCTATTCTGCTCGAGGGCCGGCCATGATCGCCACTCCATCAGCAATGCGTTCCAGTTCCCATGGGACGAGGGGCTGATCTACGCCTTCCCTCCGTTCCCGCTCCTGGGCCTTGTGATCACGAAGATCATCGCGGACTGAGCAAACGAGATCCTCTTGGCACCGTACTGGCCGAAGTAGCACTGGTTTGGACCCCTGATCGAGGCCGCCTGGGGCAGGACTCTCAGGTTTCCGATGGGACCTGCTGTCCCACTCCGACGGACTGGTGTTGCACCCAGACTTGCCAGTATTGGCCCTCCATGCCTGGAGGATATCGCCCTAAACGACCCGGCCATCAGGAACGTCTTGACCACGGCCAGGAAGGAGTCCACGCGAAGGAACTACGCTACAAGTGGCAGCGCTTCGTGGCCTTCGCCGAGCAACATCGAGAGCCGGTATCGCCTGTCAGCCTGCATACCGTGCTCCACTTCCTCCTGCACCTCTGGCAACAGGGCCTGGCCTTCCCGTCGCTCAAGGTCTACCTCGCCGCGATTGTGGCATACCAACTGCCACGATCCACATCAGCCGCGCTCTTCAGGGACGGTACCGTCAAGCAGTTCCTGAAGGGCCTGCAGCACCTCTACCCACCGGTATCGCCGCCGCTACCGCCGTGGTCACTGTCATTGGTGCTGTCCCAGCTGACGAGGCCGCCCTTCGAGCCCATGGCCACGACGGACGACAGGCTGCTCGCGATGAAGACCGCGTTCCTAGTGGCCGTCACCTCTGCCAGGCGGGCGGGAATGTTGACGGCGCTACGGTGCGATGAACCATACTTGGTCTTCCATCGGGACAAGATAGTCCTCCGGCCTGACATCTCCTTCCTGCCGAAGGTGGTGTCCAGCTTCCATCTGAGCCAGGACATCATCCTGCCAGCCTTCTACCCTGACCCGACTACACCTCTGGAGCGGTCCCTCCACTCCCTGGATGTTCGTTGGGCCTTGGCCTTTTATAAAGACAGGACTGCGGCCTACAGACAGACACCCCATCTGTTTGTCTGCTATGGCAGGTGCCGGAGAGGCCACAAAGTATCCACCCAGCGCTTCTCCAAGTGGGTGGTACAGACTATACACCTGGTGTACGAGCTTGTCAAGAAGCCTCCGCCAGACCTTCTTCGGGCCCACTCCACCAGGGCCGTGGCGACATCTGCTGCCTTCCTGCGAGGCGTCGACCTGCCGGAGTTGTGCCGTGTGGCGACCTGGTCCCAGCCATCGACCTTCGTCCGCCACTACAGGCTCGACTGCCGGTCAAGGAGAGATGCCCGGTTCGGACGTGCTGTGCTGTCTTCTGTGCTTTAGGATCTGGGACCTGACCCACCATCCTATTGGTAAGCTACACAGTCTCCTAATGTATGAGGCACAGAGACCACGAAGAAGAAGAACAGGTTGCTTACCTGTAACTGTGGTTCTTCGAGTGGTCATCTATGCCCTCATACATCCCCGCCCTGCCTTCCCCTCTTTTTCAGGTCCCATCTGCTTCGGCAGACCAGAACTGAGGAGAGACCGTTAGTCGGCGGGAGGAGCATGCACAGTACCGACGTGGGGGAGGGGTTCCCGCCAAAGCTAACGAGCTCTAGAATCTTCTGAATGCTACCACGCAGGCGCGAAAGCTCCTAATGTACGAGGGCACAGATGACCACTCGAAGAACCACAGTTACAGGTAAGCAACCTGTTCTTATAAAACTTCTTGGGAGGCCATGTGGCCGGAGAGAACAAAGGGATGACAAAGAGACAACAACGAGGAACCTCCTGGGGGGGGGGTTCTGTGCCAGTGGCAGGCTGTAGGCCTCGCCTCGCCTCTTGGCTTCTTTCTCTCATAGAACATCTAAGCCTATGAACGTCTGTGAGCACTAGAACCAGTTATCTAGTCACGTTAGGGCTGTTTATTATTTTGGAAGTTGGCTGATCTTAAAGAATGTATCTGTGCTTTTATATCTGTTTTTGTAACTACTTGTAACTTAAGTGTGCCGGGGGGGAGGAGCCTCCCAAGTGTTATATTGTCTTGTTTATTTGCTTGCCTTGAATAAATACTTTCTGTAAGACCTCTGTTTCTCTCCTTCCCACGCCAACGCTAGATTGAGCTCCTCATCCAGAAGCGGGGAGGGAAGATCCTTAAGCATAGAGATTGGACAGTGTCCCACTGTACTGCCTAGTTAATTCATAATTCAGTGGGTGGTGGCAGCAAGAATTCGTAAACACTGGAGGAATCTCCAGTCTTTTTCAAGGCTGGAAGTCAACTTGAAAGGACTGGAAATAAACTCCAGTATGACACACAGAAAGGATGAGTGTTTTGGTCAGAGGACAAGAAGAAGGAAAGAAAGCAGGCAATATCACAACCTTCAAAAACAGCCTCTGCTAAGGACAGTGCGTTTTCTCTGAATGAATGCCTGAAGGAGGCAATGGGCTGGATGAGGAAAAACAAATTGAAATGGAATCTAGGCAAGACAGAGCTGCTTACTATTACCGGTCCTAATCTGGGATTGAAGGTGTGTCAATCCGTTCTGGGCGGGGTCACACTCCCCCGAAAGACTGCGTTCGCAGTTTGGGAGTGCTCCTGGATCCATCCCCCCAAACATCAACTAAGACAGATGCGGCGGTCAGGAGTGCTTATTATCAGCTTCGGCTGATAGGCCAACTGCGCCCATCCCTAGAACTGGACCAGCTAAAGATGATAAATGCATACACTGGTAACCTCAAGGATGGACTTCTGCAATGTGCACTACATTGGATTACCTTTGTACCAAGTTTGGAAACTGGTCCAATGTATGGCAGCCAGACTGATTAGGGTTATATCAAGGAGTGAACATATCACACAAATATTAAAATCACCCCACTGGCTGCTAATTAGTTTCCAGGCAAAGTACACAGTGTTAGTTATTACCTTTAAATCCCTACATGGTTTGGGTCCAAGTTACCTACAGGATTGCCTCCTCCCATACAATCCGTCTCTTACACTCAGGTCCTTTGGGGGCCATTTACTGAAACTGCCAAAAACAAGACTGGCAACGGTCACCCGGGTGACCTTCTCATCGGCCACCCCGAGACTGTGGAATGGCCTGCCAGAAGAGATCTGACAGCAAAATATGCTGTCTGAATTTTAAAAACTGCTAAAGACCTCTCTCTTCCAGCAGGCCTACCCAGTCTATATTTAACTATGACTTATTTTTAATTCTGATTTTAATTATGGTATTTGAATGGTTTTATGCTTTTAGAGTACTTTAATGTGTTTTAATGTTAATGTTTTTAACTGGTGTGCTGGTTTTAATTGTACTTTAACCTCTGCTGTACCCCACCTTGAGTTTTGAGGAGAGGCGGGTAACAAATAAAAATTTTATTATTAATATTAATACTATAGAAGGCAGACTTCATGTACTGAGCCAGAGTATTGGGCATCCTGAATTCTGAAACTGTACTGTGGGCCAGGTTTCATACAAGGCCTCTGCAGTTATTTATCAGACCACACCAGGGAGCAGTGATAAACTGCCGCACCATCTACTGAAAAGTCTCAGGTGGTTGATCAAGGAGCATTCGTTAAACAACGGCGGTTCATTCATTCCACAAAGCAAACTAAAACTGACAACAGATGCCAGGCTACATGGATGGGGCACTCTCAGCAATGGGCAAACAGTTCAAGGAGAGTGGTCGGTTGCAGAGAGGGGAACAGTATTTAATTAATTAATTAATTAGTGCTGCCTTTTTCTCAGAGTGGGACCCAAGGCAGCTTCTAGAGAGAATTGATCAAAAAACCTCCACACCAAAAATTTTTAAAAAAGAAATTAAGATTGTGATATAAAACAGTATAAAATCATTTTAAAGCATGCAAAAGTTTTAAAAAGATAAATAAAACATCCCAGTAAGAGGCTCTCCTGCTCAGACATTAAAAGTCTGCTCAAAGAAAAGGTGTTTGCCTGCTGGTAAAAAGAAAGCAGGGAGGGGGCAATGGTGACAAATCAATTCTTTTGTAAGAAGAAACCGGCACAAAGCTGAGCATTTTATTCATGTGTGGTTTTCTGTTTCCAGCACCAGTGACAAATATTCATCTGCCAGACAAAAAGCCTAACAAACTGAAAAGCTGGCTAAACATGTTTGCCATGGGCCATAATTTTTAATGGAGCTTAGTGGGGCACAGGAAGATTAATAAACCAAATTAATCTAAATGATTAATTGCCTTTGGCATTTTTCATCTACTCGTTTTTGCTCCTGACACACTCAGACAGAAAACCAAAGCTATGGTCTGGAGTTATGTCTGAGCTGGAGTCCCTTTGCAACTTTAGCTTCCAATACATTAACAAACTAGGATCTGAAAATATCGCTTGAGGTTAAATTTGAAATCACAGTTTCTACTAATAGTCGGTGTTACAGCTGAATTTACAACCCATATTGACTGAGACTTCTCTGCCTCAAAAAACTTGAACTCACAAATGTGAAAACTCAGCAGATGCAAATCTAAAGCATGAGGGCAGCGAGTGAGGTTGTCACTTTTGCAGTTGACATCAACTGTAAAAAAGCAGAAATGGTTCGGTAAGTCAATCAAAACGCTATTCAAGACAAAACAAAAACCCAGCCTTGCTGTCAGTGGGGTATCACAAATGTAAAGTGAATTTGGAAGTTGATTTTATCAACAGGCACAAAATATTGCTGGGAGAATGAAGCTTGAATCTGCAGCCATTTCATTGGTTGTGGGCAAAGCGCAGCAATTCTGTGATAGACTTATTCGCCTCTGGCATGAATTTCATAATTTAAAAAAAAAAGGATTTTTTCTATAGATGGAAGCATAAATGCAGTAGCACAAAACACCAGCGTCCTAGCCAAAGGGACTAAGGTATGTGTTCTCACCGTTGCTGATACTGCAACCAGGAATCATAGAATCATAGAATCATTCTTGCAATGAAGCTGGTAAAATGTGGGCTGGACAGGGCTACTGTTATTGGATTTGAAATTGGTTGACAGACCAAACCCAGAGGGTGATCACGAATGGCTGCTTTTCATCCTGGAGAGAAGTGACTAGCGGGGTGCCCCGGGGTTCTGTCCTGGGCCCAGTGCTGTTCGATATTTTTATCAACGACTTG